>JANUWF010003364.1:1763167-2342335 GCA_026120185.1 Voacanga thouarsii | reverse complement strand
GTAGGTCTTTTAAATCCAATTCGGGGGCTCTTCTATGAATGATTTCATTCCTCCCAAATTGCGTTTCTCAATTTCAAAACTCTTTATCCTATCCGCATATGGGAGTCCTCCAAATATGCCATCGATGTTTCCATCAACTCCTCCGCAATTGATTCCTACATAAAGTCCAAAATAGGTTCTTCAAAAATATTAATTCTTAGATAAGAATCATCGAGAAAATAAAGGGTATCGCATGCTTTTTGGATTTAAATGACTACTTCCTCATCCCCAACCTTAAGTGTCAACCTCCCTCATGAACATCAATTAATGTTTTTACTCGTAGCTAGGAAAGGTCTAGCTAAGATTAAAGGGACTTTAAAATCTTCATCCATGTCAAGAATAACAAAATCCACTGGAAATATGAATTTGTAAACGTTCACCAGCACATCTTCTATTATGCCTCTAGGATATTTGATAGATCTATCTCGCAAGTTGAATGCTCATCCTAGTGGATTGTGGTTCTCCTAGGCCTAGCTTTTTAAATGTTTTATATGGCAATAAGTTAATGCTAGCACCTTGGTCAGCTAAAGCATTACAGAAATCAAGAGTGCCAATTAAACATTGGATAGAAAATCTCCCTGGATCATTCTCTTTGTGTAGCAAATTTGGTTTGTCCTGAACATTCTTTATTTAGTACCACTGTGGAAAATTCCTCCAATTGCTTTTTGCTTACAAGTATGCTTTTGAGAAATTTGGCATATTTGGGCATGTGGATTAGGACTCCACTGAGTGGGATGCCAATGTGCAGTTGTTTGAATAGCTCAATGAATTTATCAAATTGGGCATCTTTTCGGGCTTTGTGTATACAAGTAGGATAAGGAATTTGAGGCTGGAAAGTGGATTTTTTAGTGGGGTTTCCGGAAGAAGAACAGGGTTTATGCAGCGCCGGTTCACCCGGCTCAACCGGCGCCAGTTGCATGCTGGAAGCATGGTTCTTGGTTGTACAAGTCGGCCGGCGCCGGTTCTCCTCCTCCAGCTGGCGCCGGTTGCAATCTGTGATGTTGGGTAACTCATTTCCACTCCGTAATGCGATCGCAGCTGTCTCCTCTTTGCTTATTAGTGCTAGTTCTTGAGATTTTAACACTATGTCAGTCAAAAACTAGATTTGTCTCTCCATATTGTGAATCATCTCCTCAAACTTCTCGAAGGTGGAATCTATTTCTTAGAAGCGTCTCGTGACATGGACAGTAAATTTTCCAATTATTGTCTCAAGCTCTACTGATTCAGGGGCTTTGAGTGTTATCTTGGAGGAATAATGGGGATATTGCCCCTCATTAAACCTCCTCTGGTTCCAAATTTCCATTTCTCCTTAACATAGCAGATAGTTAGATAGCAGAATGCACCATTCAAGCAGAATTAAAGGAAGACAAAGTTAGTTAAGTAAACATAGTCAGAGTTAGTAAGTTAGATTACAAAGGTATACAGAAGATACACAGGATACAAAACATGGCATTTTGCTGCGAAAGGAAAAATTGTGCATAATTACATATTCACATATTTACCTATTTACATATTTACATGGTTAAATAAAAAAAAATTCAAACTTTCATAATATTGTTCCCCAACAACGGCGCCAAAAATCAAGTTTTTCAAAAACACCACTATGACGAAATAGAAAAATATCCTAATCCACGGCAATGGCGCGAAAAACTTGATGCGTATTTATTTGGGTATAAAAATCATAGAAAAATAAACACATTTCCAATCAAGTTTAAATTAAAACGTTAACTCCAAATTACACATATGAGCAAGCGTACTCATCATTAACATAGCATAGGGTTCAAACGAGTGTCGATCCTTTAGGAACAAGTACGCTTTAATCACTTTTCTTTCATTGTTTAACCGACCTAATAAAGTGTAAATAGAAAAGAAAAAGGAAAATAAAATAATGTAATATAATATATACATGACAAGGATGGAGAATTATGTAACTTAAACCATTATTTTGACAAACATGATCTTAAAGAACCTAATCATTATCATAATTAATTATTCTCGTGGCATCATGAAGGATTAAGATAGACTCACTTCATTTTCAATCCATGAATTCACTATCTTCTAGACAAATTAGCATTACATACTCTGTCTCAACTAATTCATCCAAAAGATGCATTAAACACAATCCTTGACTAAATTTTCATACTTTGGCAAACTTAAAACATGCAATTAACTAATGAATCCATACTCTAGCAAACATCAATTAATCTTCAATTACCTAGTTCTTAGCACTTAACCCCTTTCTCAAGCAAGTTAAAAGACAACAAATATGAAATTAACAAATTGAAACCACCATCAACCTCTTTCTCAAGCAAGTTAATAGGAAGAAACAATCAATTAATCTCGTAATTAGCACAAGTAATTAAATACCAAGAATAACAATCAATTAACCAAAAGATCAAAGTAACTCTAAAAATCATGAAAACCTAAAACAATGTCAAATTACAATAAAAAAAATTAATACATCATTGATCAAGAAAAAGAAAAGAAAGTAAAAGAAAGCACTTATAGACAAGCCTCATTTTCCTTCCTTTGAAGACCTTCTTGCACAATCCTCCTTGAATTAAAGAATTCCTCCTTTGATTTGAGTGATTTTCTATGATGTTCTATGAATTCCATCCCCCCCTTTTCTCTTATGTTTTCCATCTATTTATAGATTAGGAAGTGCCTAAACTCGTTGGTGTAGGGTTCTTGGCCGAGTAGAAGTAGGAAGATACTAAAATTCTACAGATTGCCAAAAATCACGTGCAAAAATTAAAGTCCGCCTTATCCTCAGGGCACAGCCGGCCCACCTTGGCTACTGGAGCTGGCGCCGATTGTGTTCTGTTTCTTCAGTTGTACATCGATTTTTTTCTTGATTCCCAAGCAATACTTTCCAGAGTACAGCCGACGCCACCTTGGCTGCTATAGCCGGCACCGATTCAGTTCTGTTCTGGTCCTATTTTAATGATTTTTTATCATCTCAAAGTGCATGCCAACAGCACGTTCCGGGTTCTTTTGATTGTGATATTGCTCCAGTGTTGTCACAAAACATCACAACCGGCCTGTCCATATGTGGCACGACTCCAAGTTCTGAAAGGAACTTCTGGAGCTAGACTGCTTCCTTGGATGCCTCCAAAGCTGCCACATACTCAGCTTCCATGGTTGAGTAGCAATGTAAGATTGAGATTGAGCTATTTCAGGGGATATTTTTCCCAGATAAATGTTTTAATGATATCTTGAGATTTGTTTCAGATTTGGACCGCAGACTGGATTACTGCTTCATACATATAGTCATAAAGCTCCTGTTAGGTCCATCTGTGCCAGTTAGCAGTAAGTACAAGCTTGATCTACCCAAAATAATAATAATGCAAATTTGCAGTTTCGAACAGAATTAAGCTCTTTCTGAGTTTTGGTTGGTTTATTCATTTATATTTGAGTGTGGCATTGATTATTGCTACAGAATCTCATTTTCTGCGGAAATTGATGGTTTTTTTTACCTGTTTGGTGGTTGCCAAGCAAGGGCTGTTCGCAAGTCATAGAAGTGACTGAGAAGTTTGATGCCTTAAAGGCAGCTTTTGAATAAGATTCATCACTGCATAACGGCTAAAATACAGAAGAAGAGATAATCTAGATAACCAATCAGATCTTATGGGAAAAATAAGGACCAGAAGAAGAGAAAAAGTACTATCTGTTTTCCCTTTGAACCGATGAATCCCACATTGAAAACACAGAAACAGACTGCATACTTAATAAGTTCAGCACACAAGTTAACTAACCGCCGAGCTCAGTTATGTGGGCTTGTAACCCGAGTGGGGGCTTTAAAGTGTTGGGATGTTGGGCTGGCACTGATGGTTGGGCTTGGTCCGGCTGTCTACTAGCCCGCCCGTTCCAAGAGGGGAGTTGGGCCGCGTGGCTTAGGCGTAAGCCTGGGCTAGTCAGTTCTTAGAGCGGAGGGCACAGCGTGAGGCTGGTTTCACAGAGCAGCGAAAACCTCCCGCTCTCTTCAGTGGAATGTATATCCCCATGCCTCCAAAGCCTGATACTCCTCCATAAAATAGCTCATCCAGACAAGGTGAAGATATATCCCCTAGTGGATTTTCTCTAATCCTTATCTGCCTGGAAGTCTGAGTCTGTGTATCCTGTAGGAACCAAGTCATCAGCCTTGTAAACCAGTATATAATCTCTCGTTCCCTTGAGGTACTTGAGTATATGCTTTACAACTTGCCAATGAACCTCCCCAGGGTTTGACTGATATCTGCTAACCAAGCTTATGGTAAAGCAGATATCTGGCCTAGTACACAGCACGGCGTACATGAGACTTCCCACAGCCGAAGCGTATGGAATCCTACTCAATCTGTCCTTTTCTTCTTGAGACTTAGGACAGTCCCTTGAAGAAAGTGACAACCTATGTCTACAAGGAATTAGAGCTCCCTTATATGAGTCTATGTTGTACCTGGCCAGCATCTTGTCAATGTATGCTGCTTGGGATAATTCTAACATTCTCTGCTTCCTATTTCTAAGAAGTCTAATCCCAAGAATGTAGCTGACTTCTCCCAAGTCCTTCATACTAAATTGACTAGGTAGCCAAATCTTTGTAGATGACAATGACCCTACATCATTTCCAATAAGTAAAATGTCATCCACATACAAGAGAAGAAAAACCACATTAATGCCTTCAAGTTTCCTGTACACACATGGTTCATCCTCATTTTAAACAAAACCATAAGACTCTACAGTCTCATCAAAATGAATGTTCCATGCCCTTGATACCTACTTAAGTCCATAAATGGACTTCTTAAGCTTGCAAACCATATGCTTTTGGCCTTTAGCAATAAAGCCTTCCGGTTGGGACATCTAGATATCTTCACTAAGATGGCCATTTAAAAATGCTGTCTTGACATCCATTTACCATATCTCGTAGTCATAATGACATGCAATGTCAAGGAGGATACGGATGGACTTAAGCATGGTTACCGGGGAAAAGGTTTCTTCATAGTCAATTCCCTCTTTCTAAGTATACCTTTTCGCCATAAGCCTAGCTTTGAAAGTTTCCACCTTCCTATCTACTCCCCTCTTTCTCTTGTATACCCACTTACACCCTATGGGTTTTATCCCTTCTGGTGAAGCTACAAGATCCCAAACCTGATTGAGATACATAGACTTAATCTCGGCTTTCATTACTTCATGCCACAGATTTGCATCGGCATCAGCAATAGCCTCCTTGTATCTAGTGGAGTCTTGTTCCTGATGGTCAGAGACCAGCTCAAAAGCTTCTCCAGTCCACCTTTCTAGAACCCTAGACACTCTTCCACTACGACAAGGCTCTATTTGTATAGGCTCTTGAGGCTGTGCCTCTTCTTGTTCCACAATCAGGTCAAAAAAAGTTACTTCCGAAGATAACTTCTCCTCCAGTTGCAACCTAGTTGAACCTTTCATGGAAGTACTTTGATCATCCTCTAAATATCTAGAATTGGTACTAACCAGTACCTTCTACTCTTTAGGATGATAAAAGTAACCACCCTTTGTCACTTTTGGATATCCAACAAAATAGTATAATTCTGATATTGGTTTCAACTTGTCTCCCTTTACCAGTACATAAGCTGGACAACCCCATATCTTGAGATGATTCAGACTTGGCTTACGCCCAATCCACATCTCATAGGGAGTCCTAGGTATTGACTTGAAAGGCACCAGGTTCGAGAATATATGCCGCTGTTTCCAAGGCATATCCCCAAAAAGACACTGGAAGAGTAGAATGAGATATCATGCTTCAGACCATTTCCATCAATGTCCTATTCCTTCTCTCAGCTACTTCGTTCTGCTAGGGTGTCCCCAGCGCAGAGAGCTGGGATACTATCCTATGATGTACCATGTAGTCCTTAAATTCACCATGGAGATACTCTCTACCACGATCCGATCGTAAGGTCTTGATCAATTTACTTGTCCGACGCTCCACTTCAGCTTTAAACTCTTTGAACTTGTCAAAAGAGTCAGACTTATATCTCATCAAGTAAACATAACCAAACCTTGTACAATCATTCGTGAAAGTGATAAAGTACTCAAACCCTCCTGTAGTTGGTGTAGACAGGGGACCACACACATCGGTGTGAACAAGTAAAAATACCTCGTTAGCTCTATCTCGCCTTAGGGGTAAATGACCTTTTAGTCATCTTTCCCATTAGGCAGGACTCACACTGAAGCTAATTTTCCAATCTCAATGAGCCCAAGGGCCCATCATAGATCAACCTCTAAATCTTGGTTGAGTTGATATGCCCCAATCTTAGATGCCAAAGATAAGAGTCATTAACATTGGTCTTTCTCTTCCTTGTTAAATGTTCAGATCGAGCGTTATTTAATTGATTGTTAATAAGGTTTAAGAAAAATAGATTCCCATACATGTGCCCAATACATAAAATTTCTCCATTTCTACTGATAGAAATACTACAATGGAAAGATACAAAATATCCTTGATTTATTAGTTTCGCAACTGAAATCAAATTCTGTCTAAATCCAGGTACATATAAAATATCTTTCAAAACTGCTTTTCTATTACAATAAAAAACAAGATCCAGTTCTCCCACTGTAAAGCCCAAACTTGTGCTCTATTTCCCACACATAGTCCATGTTTGCCCTTCTGGAGTCTTCTTATTTTTTTAAACCCCTGCAAGGAGTTACAGATGTGATAAGTGGCTCCTTAATCAACAATCCAAGTGGAAGTTGATCCAACCATTGATATAGACTCTAGATAGAAAACATTACCTGTGGAATTTTTCTTGGCATGAAGATTTGGACATTCCTTTTTCCAGTGTCCCTTCAATCTACACTTGAAGTACTTACCCTTGGGTTTGTCTTTGGGCTGGGTCTTAGGTCGGATCGTCTGCATTCCCCTTCTTCTTCTTGAACTTTCTGGGCTTGGGCCCAGTTCTAGAAGATGAAGCCTTAGCAATCATAGACTTAGATTGTGGCTTCATGACCTTCTCCGCCATCTAGAACTCTTTCATCAACTCAATCAAACCCATGTTCAACTTGAACTGAGTAAAGGAACCCGGTAGGGATTCGAGAACTATGTCCACTTGGCTCTCGGGGTTAATGACAGCCCCTAAGATTTTTGCCTCCTTGAAAGCAGCAATCATCTTGAGTATATGTTCTCTGATTGATGCTCCCTTAACCATCTTAGTGTTAATGATGGTTCGAAGTGCCTCCTGCCTTACGGGCCGACTCTTATACACGAACATTGTAGCTAATGATTGGGTTATGTCATACGCAGTGGTCATATGCTCATGTTTGGATTGGAGCACATTAGACATGGAGGCCAACATGTAAAAATGAGCCATCTCATTGACCTTCTTCCATGCCTTCTCAGTCTCATGCTCCTCGACAGTGGAACCCCCCTCCCCGATAACAGGGTAGGTTTCATAAAGGACATACTTATACTCTTCCGTTGTGAGTATTATGTCTAGGTTTCTTTTCCGATCCACATAGTTTGGTCTCGTTAGATTATTCTCTTGGAGAATAATGGCCAATGGACTAAATGAACCTCCCACCATTTCTAAAAAATCGAAAAATAAAAGAAAATGATTTAGTTTGTGAAAACAAAACAAATATGTGCACTTTATCCTTATTATCAAAATTGATAATAATCAATTTGGCTCTTAAGAAAATTGACATAACTTCTTGGGAAGATTAACAGTTTCCTAAGCTAAGTGTGTTAACCACCACAAATTAATTTTCCTTCTAGGTAATGATCTAGAAGATAACTCCATCGAGGGGATGACCGTTTCCTCTCATTTCTTATAGACATACCTCGCACTATGAACTCCAACGAAGGGCTGGCCGATCATACTACGTGCCCCGGGTTATTAATTACATCCCTCAATTAGATCTAGATCCTTGTGGTATCCCCATCCTATACGGATTCACTCCCAGGATGACACGAGGGGACCCACGATCTCTAATGAGGATCGTGATGGAAGACGTGGGGCCGTTGGAACCCCTCTCCCACTTTGTCTTTTAAAACAAGGATTTTCTAAAAAATATCCTCTTGAAAATTTCCATTAAGTTTTCCCTTAACCCAAAAATAAAATGTTTAAGTCCATAAAAATCTCTATGTCAAAGCTTATATCCTTTGAGAGTTTTTCCCATGGACATATTTTATTTAAGTTAAAAACTTAATGATTTCAAAAATTTTCCAATTAAAACTTTCTAGAGACTTTAGTCTCAAGTTTATTTGACAAAACAATTTTTCTTGTGCCAAACTACAACAAAATGGCTTTCTATATTAACCTTACAAAAATATCTAAATCCAATATATTTTCTATGTAAAGGATTAAATCCTTTGAGAAAATATCTAAGGATTAATTTTTGTTCAAGATAAAATAACCATTTAATTTGTAGAAAAATGTTTTCCTTATCAAAAACATTCCTAAAAACTTTGGTCTTTGAGAAAACGTGCGCATAGGTACCAAAAATAAATAGCATGCTAGAAAATAGTAGATTTTTTCATTCTCTCCTATTTTTAAACCTAAGTTCCTAGATAATAGAATTAAACACATTAATTAATTAATAGTCTTGTTTAATCCTAAAATCCCTTACTAAAATTTTTCATGCAAAAATATTCCTTAAATATTAACTACTATAAAATATTAACTTCACCTGGTATGGACCCCAAAACTAAAAGAAAATTGCAAGAAAAATTACAAGGAAATTTTTTTTAAAAAAAAATTCCTTGGTCCACTGCACCCACCGCACTAGATCAGCCACCCATCTGAACTATGGTCCACTGCACCCGCCGCACAGAACCAGGACCCACGAGAAAACAGTGTGGACCGGCCTTCCAGACCCTAGCCAGTGCCAATTCCAGCATCCCAGCCAATGTCGATTTGGCTCTGCCAGATCTCTTCTACAGTTTTTTTTTTCTACGAATTTCCCCTATTTTTCTACACAACTTCTGGCTTCGATGGCTCTTCGATTTCAACCTAAATCCAATGAAATCAACCAAAACCAACAACCTCCTATCCCAAAAATATTGGGCTTACACGATTTACTAAAAAAAATAGTAAATTACAGATTCCTATACCTCTACCCGCGAGATTTAACAGAGAATCTATCCATACCATAAACAGCAAAGGATCACAATTTTAATCACACATATGTGTCTAATTTTATTCATCTAGATGGATGCTCCCTATATTTTCACAAAACCTTCATGCTCTGATACCAATTGAAGGCACGGAAAGCGGAAAACACAGGACAAGCAGCGAAAGCGAACATAAAAAAATAAAAAAAACACAATAGGGATTCCAGGGTAGGGCCGGCACTAGCTCTGGCTGCCCTAGCAAGCGCTGGTTGCACCCTATCCAAATCCTGAGGTTTTAAAATTTTGGGATCTTGTAGCTTCACCTTAAGGGATAAAACCCATAGGGTGTAAGTGGATATACAAGAGAAAGAGGGGTTTAGATGGGAAGGTAGAAATCTTCAAAGCTAGGCTTGTGGTGAAAAGGTATACTCAGAAAGAGGGAATCGACTATGAGGAAACCTTTTCCCCGGTAGCCATGCTTATGTCCATCCGTATCCTCCTTGCCATCGCATGTCATTATGACTACAAGATATGCCAAATGGATGTCAAGATGGCATTTTTAAATGGCCATTTTTGTGAAGACATCTATATGTCCCAACCAGAAGACTTTATTGCTAAAGGCTAAAAGCATATGGTTTGCAAGCTTAAGAAGTCCATTTATGGACTTAAGCAGGCATCAAGGGCATCGAACATTCATTTTGATAAGACTGTAAAGTCTTATGATTTTGTTCAAAACGAGGATGAACCATGCGTGTACAGGAAACTTGAAGGCATTAATGTGATTTTTCTTATCTTGTATGTGGATGACATTCTACTCATTGGAAATGATGTAGGGTCATTGTCATCTAAAAATGTTTGGCTGTCTAGTCAATTCAGTATGAAGGACTTGGGAGAAGTTAGCTACATTCTTGGGATTAAACTTCTCAGAAATAGGAAGCAGAGAATATTAGGATTATCCCAAGCAGCACACATTGACAAGATGTTGGCCAGGTATAACATGGACTCATGCAAGAGAGCTCTAATTCCTTGCAGACATGGGTTGTCACTTTCTTCAAGGGATTGTCCTAAGTCTCAAGAAGAAACGGACAGAATGAGTAGGATTCCCTACACTTCGGCTGTGGGAAGTCTCATGTACGCCATGCTGTGTACTAGGCCAGATATCTACTTTACCGTAGGCTTGGTTAGCAGATATTAGTCAAACCCTAGGGAGGTTCATTGGCAAGCTGTAAAGCATATACTCAAGTACCTCAAGGGAACGAGAGATTATATACTGGTTTACAAGGCTGATGACTTGGTTCCTACAGGATACACAGACTCAGACTTCCAGGCAGATAAGGATTAGAGAAAATCCACTAGTGGATATATCTTCACCTTGTCTGGAGGAGCTATTTCATGGAGGAGTATCAGGTAATCTTACATTGCTGACTCAACCATGGAAGCTGAGTATGTGGCAGCTTCGGAGGCATCTAAGGAAACAATCTGGCTCTGGAAGTTCTTTTAAGAACTTGGAGTCGTGCCACACATGAACAGGCCAATTGTGATGTATTGCGACAACACTGAAGTAGTATCATAATCAAAAGAACCCAGGAACCACAAGAAGAGGAAGCATATCGAGAGGAAGTACTACCTAATCCTGGATTTCATCCAGAGACAGGAAGTCGTGGTGGAACAGATTGCTTCCGAGAATAATCTAGCAGATCCATTCACCAAGCTTTTAGCTAAGAGAGTCTTCAAGAGATACTTAGATGCCATATGGGTGGGCACCTACGGACTTACTTAGTCTTAGAGTGCAACTGGGAGATTATTGGGATGTATGCCCTCTTAAACTAGATTTCTAATGTAAAAATCGAATGTTTTAACAAAAGAATTTATTTTCAGAAATTGTTTGTGAATTTATAATTTTATTTATGCACAATTACATTTGGAAAAGACCCATTGTGTTTAAGTAAGTGGTCTATGTGAATGGCGGTCTTTCATAGTAAGGTATGAATCATGGGTTACTTGACACTTAAACTTTTGTTCTTAACCGGTTGATAAGAATGGGAATCTCATCATGTCTAGGTTATTATGTTGTGAATTCTAAATAGGGAATGGCTTACCTTTAGCCAGTGAGTAGTCCGCTCACTTCATGACATAAGAGTATTTTGAATACGTAGAACATGACCTGTAGTAGTGGTTTCAAGAAGTACTATATGGTAGAAACCTAGACTACTATCGCTACAGCGTGGACTAGTACTCTACGACTTGAGTATGAGTTGGTGGTCTAATGAAGCTAGAAGCATATGAAGGAATATGACTAGTTATTAAATAAAATGTATCACAAAATAGCCTCAAATAACTAGGAAAAATATGACTAATTTAGGCCCTATCACTGGTGTACGACATTACCTTTCTTCTTGAAGAAATTTCTAGGCTTTGACCCAAGCCACAAGTAAGGGCTATGATAGCTTCTTCTTCAAGAACTTTCTAGGCTTTGACCCAATTCTTAAAGAAGAAGCTATCATAGCCCTTACTTATGGCTTCATGACCTACTCTGCCACCTAGAGCTCTTTCATTAACTCAGTTAAACCCACGTTTAACTTGTTCATGTTGTAGTTCAACTTGAACTGAGTAAAAGAGCCCAGCAGAGGCTTAAGAACCATGTCTACTTGGCTCTCAGGGTCAATGACAGCCTCCAAGACTTCCACTTCCTTGAAAGTAGCAATCATTTTGAGCATATGCTTTCTAACTGATGCTCCCTCAGCTATCTTGGCATTTATGACTGTTTGAAGAGCCTTTTACCTTGCGGGCTAGCTTTTTGTCTGTGAACATCGTGACTAGTGATGTACTTATATCATATGCAGTTGCTATGTGCTCATGTTTGGATTGGAGCACATTTGACATGGAGGCTAACATATAGCATTGTGCCATCTCATCAGCCTTTTTCCATGCTTTCTCTGCCTCTCGCTCCTCATCGATGGAACTCTCGCCGATCACAGGGTGGTTTCGTAAAGGACATACTTATACTCCTTACCTATGAGTATTATGTCCAAATTCCTTTTCCAATCCACATAGTTAGGACCCATTAGATTATTCTCACGAAGAATACCAACAAAGGGACTGAAAGAACCTCTACCAACCATTTTTTAAAATTGAAAAATAAAATAAATTCTCAGATTTGTAAAAGCAAAAATAATTTTGTGCACTTTATCCTCATATTAAACTGGTTAACTATAACCCCATCACTATTTTCTTTAATATGAATAATTTGGCTCTTAGGAAAACTGACATAGCCTCTTGGGAAGATTAACAGTTTCGTAAACTAAGTGTGTTAACCACCACAAATTAATTTTCCTTCTAGGTAATGATCTAGAAGATAACTCCATCGAGGAAATAATTGTTTCTTCTCATTTTCTATAGACATGCCTCGCACTATAAACTCCAACGTGGGCTGGCCAATCATAGAATATGTCACGGGTTATTAATTACATCCTTCCATTAGTTCTAGATCCTTATGGTATCTCTATCCTATACGGGTTCACTCTCAAGGTGAGCGAGAAGACCCACGATCTCTAATGAGGATCGTGACGGAAGCCGTGGGGCCATTGAAATCCCTCTCCCACTTATTTTTTTTTTAAATAAGGGTTTTCTTGAAAAATATCTTTTGAAAAATTTCAATTATGTTCTCTTTTAACCTAAAATAAAAATATCTAAACCTATAAAAATTTCTATGTCAAGATTTATAGCTTTTGAGAAAATTTTCCATGGATTAATTTTTATTTAAGTTAAAAACTTAATAATTTCAAAAATTTCCACTAAAACTTTCAAGAGATTTTGATCTCAAGTTTTTTTTTTTATTTGACCAAAACAATTTTCCTTAGTGAAAATAAATTAAAATGGTTTTCCATTTTAACTTACAAAAAATTCTAAATCCAAAATATTTTCTTTGCAAAGTACAAAAACCTTTAAGAAAATAATCGAGGATTAATTTTTATTTAAGTTAAAATTAACTGTTTAATTAAAGAAAAATATTTTTCCTCGTCAAATAAAAATTTTCAAATACTTTGGTCTTTGAGAAAACATGCACATAGGAATTAAAATAAATAGCATGCTAGAAAACTGTAAACGTTTTTATGCCTTTCTATTTTTAAACCTAAGTGCCCAAATAATAGAATTAAATTAATTAATTAAATTAATTAATTCTTTTGTTTAATCTTAAAAGTTCTTTACCGTTATTTTTCATGCAAAATATTCAAAGAATATTAACTATTGCAAAAATAATAATTTCGCCAGTATGAGACCAAAAACAAAGAAGAAATAGAACAAGAATTACAAGAAAAAAATAAAAAATATACTTATTCTTTTCTTCCAGTCTTGCACACCCGCCATACTGGATCATGGCCCCATAGACAGACCCTTGGACCATGACCCGCGGGCGGGTGCCCACAAGCCATGGGCTACCTGTGCCCAGAACAAGGTCATTGTTGTGACTACATCCTGGCATCCTGCCCAGGATGCAATTGATTTCCACCGAGTTAAGGGTCTGTTTGGTGCTTGATGCTGCCCTTGAGCCACCCCTCAGCTCTACTCACACCGAGCCACTGCAGCTTGGCTTGACTTGATGCTTCTTCTCCATTTTATTTTTTTTTTCCTTTTCTTTTGCGATTTTCTCCAAAAGCTCTGCAACTTCACCGCGACTTTAACAGGTAGTCTTTTGTTACAAATTTCCAACAAAACAAAAAACCACATTTGCCTATACCCTTTAAAATCGGGTTTACATGATTACTACAGAAAAATTTTAAAATTAAATGCTTCCTAAACCTCAACGGTGAGGTGTACGAGCAATCTATCCCGTACCATAAACAGCGAAGGTTCACAAGCATAATTAATTAATTATCTTGCCAATTTTATTAATTAACATGCATCCTTCCTAAGCCTTTCAAAGCTTCATGGCTCTGATACCAATTGAAGCTATGAAAACAACACAGAAACCATGCATGTGCAGAAGACAAAAGCCAAAAAAATAAAAAATGCATAGCACAGTAGAAGGGAGAGATTTAATACCTCTACAGTTTAAAGGTTTCTTTGGTTGTGAAGAGCTTGATTGAACCACTGGGATTGCTTCATGCCTAGATGATGATTCCGGTTCAAATCCCGCAATCCGCCTACTTCGTCTCATTTGCATGAACACTAATGCTTCTTGAGAACTTAGAATATTCCACTGCCTATTACTCATTGGTCATACAACTTAGGCGAGGAAAATTACAATCTCAAAGAACTTCTTCATCCTTTGCTATTGATTAGCAAAATCAAGAAGACAAAAAAATGAGAAGAATGAACGAGAGAGAGAAGAAGAAGAAGAAGAACAAGGCTTCTGGGGGGTTTTTTTTGTTTTAATAGATGTATGTGTATTATGAAAAAAAACTAAAACTCGTGGCCACTATATCTGATAACATAACACTAGGGTTTTGATATTTGAAAACACCCGAAAGTTATCAACAGAATATGTTTGTCTTACCCTAAACTCTTCTGTTCCGTGAATTTAAAAAAAAAAATCTTTTGGTCCAGGCTATTGGACCAATAATTTTTATTATTATTTTCCTTGGACCCAATGAGCCCAAAATAATAAAAATTAATTATTTTTTCTGAGTCTATAAAATTAACCCAATAAATAATTAATGAGCCCAAGCAAACTAAAATAATTATTTAAGCCTTTTATCTGGTGTAGGCCTAGGTTAATTTTCTAATTATTCAATCTGGGGGCTTAGTCCCTGAATAATTAATTAACCAATTAAACTAGATAATAATTTTAATTTAATTTCTCTCATTCTTTTATTTTATTCTAGTCCAATAATAAATTAGACTTCCTGAATAAAATAAAATCATTTTTAACTTAGACCATTTCCTCAACCCAAAATTAATTAGGACTTACGGGCTATTCTGAGAACTAAAAAAACACATTGCCTTAGCTACTAAAATGACCAAATGACCCCTACTATATAAATAGTTGTATTTTATATTTTAAATATTTTCTAATATCACTCTAAAGAAATATTGACCCCAAGGATAATGCTATGTTAGCTATGTATTCGACCTACAGGAAAAATGACTAAAATACCCCTCTACATATCACCGTGCATTTAGAGGAGAAAAGGTGTACTAATACCTCACTAAAAGACATCTACCATCCTTAGGCTTCTAGTCTAAGGATCCACGATTTCTTCGAATATTTTCACTTTCCAAGGGAGTTATCCTAAAACAAATTTCCAAGTCATGTTCCCTAAGGCCCTGAATAATCAGATCATTCGGACAACTACAAAGGGTGATATAGTATAGAAACTATCTTGTATAAGTCTATCTTAACTAACTAGTTACATATATCCAACATACAAGTATATTGGTTCTACTAAAGAACCTTAACTATAGTATATCAAAGCATGCACTTCCAGCTTTGTCAGACCCCCAACTCATACTCAAGCTATATAGTACAAATTCACGTTGTAGCAGTAGTAGTCTAGGTTTCTACCACATAGTACTTTTTTAAACCACTACTGTAGGTCTAGTTCTACGTATTTGAAATACTCTTGTGTTATGAAATAAGAAGACTACTCATTGGCTAAAGATAAGCCATTCTATAATTAGAATTCATAACATAATAACCTTACCATGATGAGATTCCTATTCTCATCATTCGGTTAAAAATGGTAGTTTATATGTTAAGTAACCTATGGTTCATACCTTACTGTAAAAGACCGACATCCACATAAACCATCTACTTAAACACAATGGGTCTTTTCCAACAATATTGTGCACAAAACTAAAAAAGTATTCACAAATAATTTATAAGAATAAAATTTTTATTAATACAAATAAAAAATTACATCAGAAACCTTGTCTAAGAGGGCATACAACCTAACATCCGAGCCATGCTTTTGATTAAAGCCACGAAGCTAAACCACTGAAACCCAAACCATATCTTTCTTTCCTTTTATTTCTTTGATCGAGCCAAGTGAAACCAAGTATTCAGCCACCAGCTTGTCCGAGTTGAAACCATTCTTTTTTTTTCCCTACCGAGCCAACTCCCCGAGCCACGGAAGTCGACACCTTCCTTTGTTCTTTGGTGAGCTATGGCTTGTCTTGTTGCTGCCGGCCAAGGATCACATTGATCCTCTTGCGGCTGCTTCTCCTTTTGTTTTTTGTTTATTTGTTCAGCACCCATGAAGTTGTTTGCGAGCCATGTTTTTTTTTTTTTCTTTTGTCTTCTCTGTTGAGCCGTGGGTTTAATTTGTTGAAGCCTCTCGTAGCTGCTATGCATCCTCCCAAGGATTGCACTTGTTTTTTCTTTTTTTCTTCTTTTCCAATTGGGTCGGTTTTCTCTATTTGGCTTTGTTTGTCTAGTCTTGGACCGAGGTCGGGTCGGTTTTCTTGGGTCGGCGCCAAGTCTCCGCTGGACTTCTTCAATTTTAAGCCAAATTCACCTATTTTCATAAAATATCATAAAAGCATTTCTATAAGTGAAATATCTAATAGAAAGGAATATAACTAGTTATTATATCAAAAGTATCACAAAATATTCTCAAATAACTAGAAAAATATATGTAAATTTAGGCCCTATAAAGAATACAGACAAAAACAAACTATAAACAGAACTCAGAAAAGAGATTGTTGAAATTTTCCTCCACAAAGCCTCTTAAAAAGCTGAAAATGTTGGAAACACATTATTAACATCAGTTTCTTATTAACTACACGTTTCTCAAACTATGAAACTATTGATTATTTTGCATCACCCAAAACTATTGAGAAGAGTTATTGCTCAAATGATAGTTTCAACTACAGCAAAACTTTAAAAAAATTACTAAATTTATGTTGAACTATCCTCGACTAAATTGATGTGTCCAATATTACTCTGCCCTGAATAAATATCGTGCTAATTTTAATGGCATAATGTAGGGACAAGACATAGACTTTTACAAGGTAAAAAAGATGGTTTGCTCAGTTGATAAAAATAGAAAACACGTAATACAAGTCTATAAGGGGATATTAGATTCAAATAAAAATCTATAAATTTCAAGGCATATTTGAACATAATTTTGTACATAAGAAATGATTACAAGTTGCAAAATAGAAAGACATTACTATGTGGGTCTACCATTAATGGAATCTAATGGCCTGGCATGAAGGCATATGATTTACTTTTGTGTAACACAAGGCAAAAACTAGGAAAAAGAAGCAACTGGAAGAAACTTCTCATCTGTCAGGGTAAGAAACATATACAAAAGAAATGAGATGTGATGAAATGATAGCAAATTTTAGTTCTATCTTTTCATAGTATGAGACTGATAATGTGTGTTTAACAAGCTTTCAATAAGATAACTATGAAATCTAGCATTTTACACTTTCAACTAAGAACCAAACTCAAAAGATAGAAATATATGTAAATCCAGCTATATATAGCGAATATTGATCAACTGAGAATACTATTTCAATTATTGGGGGAAATTGCCAATATATATATATATATATATATATATATATATAGATATATATTAGAATTATAACCCAAGAAGCTCAAATGAGGTGAATCATGTCATGTAGCAAAGTAGACAGCAATGTACAATCACCGATCTTTATAGAATGACATCATTAGTTGTAATGGTTCTTATATTCTAAAATTAAGTAACAAGCAACCATTACATATTTGAACATAGAAGCAGAATCTTTGACACTAATCTCATATTCATTCAACAATTATATGCATGTTGTCATTTCAGGGCTCCCCAAGCAATACCAAATATGCATTTCTTTCTTTTCAGCAAAAAGACGAAGCAACTTGAGGCTTAAATTTAAGCAATGACCAATTCTTCCATTCAGGAATACTCCACACACACAGAGGAAAGGAGTTGTGATCTTCAAAAGGAAAAAAACACATAGATGGCTTGTGATTTAAAATGTAGCCAAATGAGACATCCAAGGTAGAAACTCACTCCATTTATAATTTAAATTGTAGCCAAATGAGACAGCCAAGGCAGAAAAACACATTTTAATGTAAGAAGTTTTCTTTTCTTTAAGAGTTTGTCATGCATAACTTATTAATTAGCAAACATGTATAGCAGCGTACTCCACACTCCAGGACCAAAACAACTTTGAACCAAAGCCGAAGATGTTGCACACAAAATTAAGAATAGAGTAATCTAGAACTAGACCATATACAAGTTCAAGTCTTGTATCTGTCATAAGTAAGAAAAAAGAGATCACACTGCACCATGAATAAACAATAAAAAGTCCTCGCCAATAATGCCATAAGGACATTTAGCACATTATGCAGTCAAACATGTACTTTCTTAAGTTAAAATCAGAAGAAGTTCAAAGCACACTCTTTACCCTAGACAAGTAAAATACCCCTTACACATAGAACCACACTTTAAAAGTACATGTACAGTGATTTCCTGGGCTTGCCAAGTTATGAATTTGCAAGAAAAGCATCCCAAAATTATGAGAACTACTCTATTCCGAATTACATGAGTCAAGCTGATCTAGTACTTCAAATTATCAAAGCCAAGCACCTTTCTCTTTTTCCTTTTCCTCTAGAAGTTACTATTTCAAGAAATATTAAAAAAGATTAATAGCCATGTTTTCATAGAAAGGCATTTTTACCTGAAGCAAAACTTCTATTTTTGAAGCACTCTGCAACTGCCTTACAACATCATGCAATAGAAGACCATCATCAGCATAGATGTATTCAATGCACTCTATAGAGCCATCAACAAGTTTACGAAGAAGTGCCAAAGCTTGCCTTAGGACTGAAGCCTTAAGAGCTACATTTTATTTATTTTTTTTTAATTTGATTGCGCTTAGCAAATTTGCTCTGCTCCTATTTTTTCCTAACGATTAAGGCCATGAGCTCTAATTGCAATTGTATATACAAAGGCCAAATAATTAGCTTGCAATGATTATAGTCTAAAAGTAAAACACAAAGAACATATTTCTATCCTAATTACAAACAACTAGACATTCATTTCAATTGTAGACCAATAGAACCCAGATTACCAAAATCAATTTTCGACAAAGCAACATAAAAGCCAAAACCAGAAATTTTGGAAAATAAAGGCTACAAGAAATTCGAACTAAGGGTTAAGAATTGAGGCTTTGCCAAGGGTTATTTATGTTAGATCTAACCTAAATAATATTAGATTTAACATATCCCTTAAATTGAAAGAAAGCATCAATTTAATTCATCAAATTAACTTCAAATTTTAGGGTAATTCAAAATTTAGATTAGGCAAAAAAAAACTCATTTCTAAGCTACCAAAATCAACAAAGTTTTGAACACTAAAGTAATACAATTAACATATCCATGCTAAATCGAACGAACCTAACAAAATCACCAAATACAAGATATAGTAGAATCACCAAAATCACCAAACAAAACCAGATGAATAAATCACGAGGTAGATTAAGATGTTATGATTTGCAGAGAGATAGATGTGTGTGATTATGTGCTATGTGTATGATTATATGTTCAAAACCAAATGGGAGCTCTCGCAGAACCGAAGACAAACCCATTAGTTGTTGGTACCTTACAAACTGCCCTTCTAGTGTGTAAGTTCCAAGGCTGAACAGAAGTATCGACGGCCTCAGACGAAGGCACGGTAGCCCCTACTATCAGAACTACTGCAATCACCGACGATGGTGACAGTGGGTTATCTTGGTCCTCTCTCTCAAGTCCCTTCCTCAAAATTGCGTCTTTCATCTTATTAGATGTTGTTTGGAGATCAAACATAAACTTCTCCCTCACAGTAGCGATCCCATCACCACCAGCATCTTCTTTACCTCCAGTCTCTGAGGATCTGAATTTGTGGCAAGACTTAGTCGGCAGCTACTGAGCAGGAGGAGGAGGCAGATTGAAATTTAAGAAAAATGGAAAGTTGAAGAGAAATAATAACTGAGGGTTGAAGGATTTCGGCTAATTAAATAGATGCTTTTTAAAATTTTCAGCTTTGAAGAAGAATAAGAATCGTGGGTTCTGTCAAGCTTTCAGAAGAAATGTGTGGGAAATTTTGAAGGCAAATGTGAGGAAATTTTAGAAGAAAACTTTAAGTTTTCATCCTGCCAAAAGAAATGTTGAGATTGAGATGAAAATTTTATTATTGCCTCTGTATCAAATTTGTTTCTAATTTTCAAAATCAAAATTTGACAATTTTTCTTTTTCTTTTAATTAAAAGATGAATAATTAAGTTTGTCATGTAAAGTTTCTTTCTTTTTTTTCTTAAAAAACATTTATTATGCAATTTAAGTAAATTATTAATTTATAAACTATGAATAAATTTAATCATCAACGATTAAATAGCACTATATTTCATATACAATATAAATAAATTTGTTATGCAAAGTTTTCTTCTTTTTTCCTTAAAAAATATTTATTATGTAATTTAATGAAAATTAAAATTTATAATATATGAATAAATTTAATCATCAAGCATTATATAATACCACTATTTCATATACTACAACCATTATTCTATTTGGCTAGTACTATAATAGGATTATAAATAGTGCGATTAATATAAATCAGTAAATAATTATGTAAAGATTTCCTTCAAAATGTTTAACGATGGCATTAATGCCTATTCTAATTAAAAGTAACTCAAGCATATATTTCAACATAACAATGTATACTAATAATGATAAGGTATATTTAGATTAACGTCAATTATTTGGAAAGATAAACTAGTTTTTATTTAAAAATTTTATTATGTAATTTAATTAAAAATTGAATTTACAATTTTTGAATAAATTTAATCATCAAGCATTATATAATACTACTATTTCATATTATTATTTCATACTAATTAGGCCTTCTATAGTCTCCAATCCTTTTTAGGATATGAGACTTCTTGATATATAGTTGCCTATCCTCTTAGATACACGAGTCTCCAGTCCTTAAGATTTTTTTTTTTTTTTTTTTGAACTATTCTCAATATAATTTTTATATTTTTTTAAAAAAATTAGAGTAATAACAAAATATAATAATAAGATTAAATTTAATATCAAAAAATATTATTCAAAATAATAGATTATTTTATACCCTTATATCATTTTAAAATTTTAAATTTTGTTAATAATATATCATAGATTTTATTAAATGATTTTATACATATAGGCCTTTATAATTTTATACATATTTATATATTCATATATATATATATATATATATATATATGGTAAGAAGAGTACGAGAAATTAACAAGGGGGAGCAGGTCGCATACGGAATGCACAAATTAACAAAAGTAGTAAGTACAAAAGAAATAAATGAGGCGGCTTAGCCGACCATATGCAGATTAATGAAAGTAGTAAATACAAAAGTAGTAAATACAAAAGTAATAAATGAGGTGGCTTAGCCAACCATATGCAGATGCAGGTACAAAATACATAAAAAGTAGTAAGTATAAAAGAAATAAATTAGGCGGCTTAACCGACCATATGTAGATGCATGTAGACGAAGAAGAAGAAGTACAGAAAATAGATTTATTATAATAAAAAGCAAAATAACATAAATGAAAATACTATTACAAATATTGAAAGTTAGAAAGGGAATTCTAACCACTGGGAGAGGGAGAGTACTCTTGAAGAGTTGTGTGAATATCTATTACCAAGTGTGTGTTGTGTGGAGTATGTGGTCTATATTTATAGACAATTTTTGCTGATGTCATGGGTGATGTCAGCAGTTTTGTTGATGTCATGCTGATATCAATTGTGATGTCACCAATGATGTCTTGCTGATATCACTTGTGATGTCACCAATGATGTCATAATTTTTTTTTTTATTTTTTTAGAAGTTTATTCAAAAAAATAATCCTCTTCTTCAAATTCTTCTTCGCCGTCGTTTTAGTCATCTAGAGGAATGTCTTCAGAGGACTGTTTTGCAGACGGTTCAGAAGGTTCATTTTTCATTTGTTGTAAAAGGTTCTCCATGGCTGTTAGAAAACCTTCTTTAGAAGTTGCTGCTGCAAGAGTTGCAGCTGCAATTGATTTATGTTGTAGAAATCCAGTTTGCTGGCTGTCAGAGGGAGACAGATATTTTGGGTTAGCCTTAAACCATTTGTCGATGGAGGGAATATAAGTGTTCTGGGCATTCTAATCCTTCCACCATTTACAATGTCCGTCAAGAGCAACGTAAGAAAGACCTTGCTGGTCTACTTCTTTGAAGTAGGAAAACTTCTGGGAATATATCCAAGTGAGCTTGAATATACTGAAGAATTGGAGCAGTAGTGGAACTGTTGGCTGTTGATTAAAATATCTGCTTTTGAAATAATCAAATCCTTCCTGAATAGGTTTTGGGAGAATTGATTCTGTAGGCCCGTAACATGGCCACCATTGGTTGATAAACCAATGCAGGAACACCAACTAGGCTGGGTTTCTTTTGTTAAAATAAAGAAACCAAGAGTGATTTTGAAAACAATTTTGAAAAGTAAAGCATTCATCTATTACTGTTGATAGTCCCAATAATTGTAAACCAATGGGTCAAAAGGTTGGGAGAATTTTTTAAATGTGCTAGGAGAAGCTTTCCATGCAGAAGGAGTATGGACAAAGTGTATTTAGACTGAAGTATTGGTAATATATGTTTCAGTCTATTTGTCTTTGTGTAGATGGAAAAAGACACTTTTGGTATCTACAAGGATGAACTTGTAGTATTTTTGAGTAACTTTTGGAGATTTTTGAATAAAATTGACATCCGGGCCAAAGAGTTGCCTAGCTGCCTTTTGTGGGTTTGGATCCCAAAATTCAGGTTCTATTTGCAAAAGTTTGTATACTTTGGGAGTTTTGATATAAGCAGCTTCTTGAGTCGAAGAGAACCTGGAAGAAACAGGTTTGTGCTCAGAAGACAGAGCCTGTTGGGATGCCGATTGCATCATGCCAGTGATTTTGGAGCCTGAAGCTCCAGTGTTTGTGGGGTTTTTTAACACCATAGATTTTGAATCAGAAGGGGTTACATATCTGGTTACCTGTTTTAAATTGAAGTTCATTTGCTGGCACCATTTTTCAAAGTTTGATGGGCTGAAGATTGATTAAGTTTAGGCATCTTGTAAATCTTGAGATTCTACAATATCAGCCCAACTGGCTTTTGTTATGTTTGTGAAGGAGAGAGGCTCTTGTATTTTGGCTGATTGAGAAGCAGCTGTTTGAGGTATACTCATGGCATAATCTTTTGGGGAGGTAAATCTAGATTTACTGAAAGAGGGGGATTCACTGGAATCCTTTTTGGGGACCTGTGTTACAAGTGGTGCAGATAAGGCTGGAAGATCATTGAGCTTCGGAGGCTTAGTCTTTTTGGGAGGTATAATTATCGTCCCTGCAGAAATTCCTGAGTTAAAAAATCAGGAATAGAATTTGAAAAACCTTTGATATACTCTATATCAAAATAAAAAATAGATAAAATAGTTTGCCACCTAGCAAATATCTATTTTGAGGCAAGATTTTGAACATCTTTTTGCAAAACAGATTTTGCAGCTTGGCAATCAATGTGAAGTAAAAATTTCTGATTTAATAAATCAGCTTGCAGAAATTTTGAAATGCATAAAATAATTGCCAAAATTTCTTTTTTTATGGTAGGATAGTTCTATTGAGAACTATTCCAATGCTTTGATACAAATTCAACTATATGCGTTTTGCCATCTTTGACTTGTTTAAGAACACCACCATAGCCGATATCAGAAGCATCTGTTTCGACTATTTTGGGGGCAGAAGGGTTAGGAAGTGCCAAACAAGGGAGAGTCTTGACTTTTATTTTGACCTGCTTGACTATGGAAGTACGGACATCGGTCTATAGAGAAGGAGGCTGTTTAAGTCTGTTGTGTAGGGATTTTATGAGAGTACTAATTCCTACAATAAATTCATAAACATAATTGAGACAACCTAAGTTGTGAGCTCATGATTCATTTGGATAGGACGAGCCTTTGTTGGAATGAATTTTTCATCAAAGTCTGGCTCGTATGGAAGCCGAACAATGTGTTGTTTTCTATTCCAAAATGCGGTTGGAAGATCAAAACAAAGTTGGGTCTGGATATGAGTATCCATTTTTGCAATTTGGGCTTTGATGCCTGGCTCAATTAGATACTGTTGAAGACGTTGAAAGGCTACATCTTCTTTGAGGAAATTAATTTGGGCTGTCTTGTTTTCTAGAAGTTGCAGTTCTTTTGCAATAGAAGGCCTATCAAAAGGAATGAACATCTTTTGGTTCAGATGTTCTACCTAAATGCCTTTTTTGAGGACCATAAATAGAATGATATGTTGAATAAAAGGGGTGCCTAAGATTATAGGGTGAGTAATATCTTTGGCAAGTAAGAAGGAAGTAAAGACAGATAATGAAGAATGTTTTACCTCGACATTTGAAAGTTTGAAACTAATACCTAGTTTCTTAACATTGGCTGAGCGGAAAGTTTCTTTGGTTTTTTCAAAAAAAATTGTAGGAATGAGACCTTCTTGAATGCAGTTGAGATCATCTCTGGTATCAACAAGTGCTGAAATTTCTAAAGTTAGAGAATTTTGAATAACCAAAGTGAATCGAACATACCACCTTTGGATAAACATTTTTGAAAGATAGTTAAGGAAATTTGTATCAGTAGATTCTGATATTGGTTTTTCTGGTTTCTTCTGAGAACAGAGATTTTGAAGAACTAGTCAGTCTAATTATTGAGAAGCTTTGATTTATTGGATATCTTTCTTAAGAAGAGTAATTTCAGATTGGAGATCTTAAATAGTAATAGGTGTCAAAGGTTTAGAAGAAAACCTGTTAAGGATATCTGTTAGATTGGTGTTGGCAATCCTTGGATGTCGGGAAAAAGGACTGGAATTTGATGATGAAGGTTGATCAAGAATTTACTTGAATCATTCAAGATACTCCTTTTTGTTTGTAGAATCAGGAAGCTTACTGATTAGTTCAAGGAGAAGATCTTGTTCTGTTGTCAGAGTATTGATGATTGGTTGATCATATTAGGTAAAATGATCATTTTCTGTAGAATCAGAAGATGAAGAAAAATGAATATCATCTTCCCGAACTTGGTTGAATTGCTATTCATCATCGACATCTCGAGGAATCGGAAGAAGTATCACTTAGACAAAGAATATTGTTAAGAGATTGCTTAATATCTTCCGAAATGTCCATTGCTTGGATTCTTTTGTGAACTTTGTAGAACTGGGCAAGGTGACCTGGTTGGTTACATTTGAAATAGATAACTGTTTTGGATTGGGCTGCTATGGGCTTGGTTTTAGACCTAGACTTGGCAGCTTTGTATAGATTGTAAGGTTTTGTAGGAAGAGTAAGAAGTGTTGGCCTTTTTGAACTATTGAACCTTTTCCTAATGTGAGGAGGTCTATAGGAAGATTGTTTATGTTTATGTTTCCTACGGGGTTTGGTACTACATGAGGATAGTCCAAATTGTTCACAGAATGTGCCTAAGTCTTTACTTCGCTGGGCACGATCTTTAGCTATTTGTCTCAGCATCTTATCTTGATGACAGATTTTGAAAGTAGCCTGTTGGATTTGGCTGGTTAATTGGCCAAAAGTAATGGTTTCATAAGGTACAACACCATTGTACTGGGTTTGGAGTTCTTCACGAATAAGATCATGAAGGGATTTTGGAAGCCCATCTAGGGATTTTCTTTCCAGTATTAGCTATTTCCATCAAGTCTCGCATAGATCCTGGTGAGAAAGGTATCCTTATACCATCTAAAATTGGATGGGGTTTTGCACTTAAGGTTGTTCAGGATTTTAATAGACTTTTCTCTGAAAATTCAAAGATTACCTATGAAGGTTTTAGTGATGGTGAACATAAGGGTTGACACAGCATCAGAAATGGGTTCTCCATCCTGAAGGATTGGTTGACCGTCTGAGTTAGTTTTGACAACATGAAAAATGTTATGCCGGTCTACTTCAGTGAGATGTTCATCCCACCAACCTTTGAGTTGTCCTGTAAAACCTGCTGCAAGAACATGAGCTGCAAGCTTATCAAAACAGTTATTGGTAGTGCGATAAGCAGTGGCTACCATGGTCATTTGCTAAAGTTTAAACATAATGTTGTACTCAAATTGACTATCTATGTTCCATTCATAGATGTTGTTAACATTGTAACAGTTTTGAAGAATGTTGGGAATTTCCTCAAGGGCAACACCTGGATGAGTGGCTCTAGGATAGTACAACTTTTGAGAAGTTTTCCAATTGGAATGTCTATTCAATCGGAGAGGCGGGATGCTAGGTTGTAGATGAAGCAATTTTCCTAAGTTAACACCAAGGTTTGGAGGAGATTCTGGACTATCATCAGAATAATTATTAGAAGCAGAATCAGGATCATTTTAATTTAAAACAGAAATAGAATTTTTGGAACCAACCTGTTCAGGAGACTCTGGAATGATTGATTTTTCAATTTCAGCTATTCTACGCTGGAGATCAATGAGAATAGGTTTATCTGATGTTCTCATATTAAGTTCTTTCCTATATTGGAGAGGAATCTCATAAGGTCGGAACAAATGGATTGAAGATGAAGAAGTACTAGATTCAGGAATAATTGGAGTTGAAGAAATACTTAGTTTTGAAATCAAATATTCACTAATAGTTTGCAAATATTTTTTGGTATAATTTTTTTGTTCATAAATATTTTGAATGTCTTTTGGACGAAGCATATCATCGTCTTTGTTTTTCTTTTTAAAAGGAGTGGCATCAATTTGTTCAGCTCCAAAAGGAATTTTAAATTTCTGACCAGCGGGAAATTCAGCAGAAATATTTTGTCCTTGGGTAGTTTACCATAATTTTGAAACATTAACAAAAGAGGCAAAAGGATAATCAATATTATGGACTTCAGCATACGCTTGAAACCATAAAAAGAAATTAATTTGTTTTTGAATTGAATTTAAAAAATTCATAATAAGAATCCTGAACTTTCTGTTGGTCAGATCCTTGAAAGTTTTCGAAGAACCATATTCTTTTAGAAAGATTTGGAAGTGAATAAAATTCTTCTCTTAATTTGGTTTTATCAATAACAAAAAAACTTTGTACTTCTTTATCATCGGTCTAAAGAACATAAAGTTCTCCTGCCATAGCAGAATAAGCAAGTGAGGTAGGTAAATTTATCTCAGTACCATCAGTTTCAGGCCGGGCAACATACCTAGCTTGAGGAATCCTAGAGTAAAGATTAATACCTTGTAGATGGGTAGCTACAGAGGATACTGAATGTCGAGGTGGTTGGATTCCTGATGAAGAGGCAATAGATTGGGGATATGAAATCCTTTGGCTAAGAGATCTTTGGAAAGTAATTTCTACAGATCCACAGGAGAATTGTCTAATTTCTGATACAGTAGAATTTTTTGGTTTATCAGAAGGAGTTGCATCAATTAGAAGCCAATTGGAAGGAAGACTTACTCAATTCCAGGAGATGGGCTTGGGAATTGAAAGATGAGATATTTGCAAATCGGTTTGAAAAAGAACAATTTCTCCTTTGTTAGATATCTTCATAGCACCAGTATTAAAAGCAGAAGTCATTGCCTTATACTGAATTCTATAAATGATAGCAACGGGAAGAGAACCTGTTTTGATCTTGTAATTGGCAGTTTTAACATTGAGTGTCAGAATATCCAATATATTTAGATCTTGAAGAGATACAGTAAAGTTTGGAAAACAGTCAAAATGAACTGGTCCATTGCAAAGGCTAGTTTCTACCATGCCTAAGAGTGAATCATTAAAATCTATGAATCTGGTATCTCGGAGACATAGGAGGAGAGAGGTATCGAGTCCTTCTTTAGAGAGGGGTTTGGTTGCAATTTGAACAAGTCCAAATAGAGATAATTATATTTTTGTTGAAAACGTTGGATTGCACTGGCAAAAAGAAGTCTAATTTCTTTGCAATCAAAATCAATTTAAATTGTTTCTTCAATAGTCCTGATGACATAGTCACTAGTAAGTGACCATTTGGGAGATTTATAAATCTTATTGGGAGTGAACTTAGGAATTTTCCAGTTGTCAATGGATTGTTGAAGGTCAGAGTAATTAAACTCTTCTTTTAATTTTGAAGAATTTTGAGAAGAAGCATTGGAGAAAGAAGAGGACGGAGGGGATCTAGAAAAGGGGCGAAGGAATGAAGACATGATGCAAATCTTTAAGAAAAGTAGTTAAATAAAATGCACGAAAAATAGATGGATGTACTTACTTCCCGTAACTTGGTGATCATTACCGTCAAGTTCCATAAGAAAGATATTCAAGTTCTTAGTTATGATGCAAAACATAGAGATCTCGTTTGTGAGCATAATAGATATGAACATTAGTCAGTAAATAGAGGATAGATCTATATAGTCAAATATAATATCTGAGAGAGATAAGGCCATGAGAATAAATTATCATCTCATACAAGTCCTGAGTCAATCAACAACCTCAATTTAACAACGGCTTTTATAACTCAGTTAAACAACTAGTAGAGTAGATCTGATGAAATCAGACCTCTTTCCTTATCTCAACAAATTTGCTAGAGAGTCCATTGATCTATACAAGATATATTGAATAATTCACAGATCTATTAATTTCTTATCATATCCACATGGAATTCATCATAATCAACTAAAAACAAGAATAATCTACCTTACTTCCCCATATATATATATATATATATATATATATATATATATTCATAAATTCATATGTATAAATATATATTAATATATACACAAATATTCATATATTAATATACACATAAATATTCATATATCACTACAAGAAAGGCGGGAATTAGTGAGGAAAATTAGTGAGGGATAAATCCCTCGCTAACTCTGCAAGGGATTAGCGAGGGAAAAAGGAGATAGGCACACCCATTGAATTTCCCTCGCTAATCCTTAGCTGATTAGAGACGGATCAGCGTTCACTAAAATCCCTTTCAAATTAGCGAGGCATTGGAAAATCCAATTCTAATCCATTGGAAATTTGATATAGATTTGCTATGAAATTTTGATTTTTACTTAATATTCATTGTAAAATTTTAGCTTCGGATTTGCGACTAATGGTAGGTATCGCAAGATAATGCCACGCTAATTTGTGAGCGAATAGCGACTGGCTTCTTAAAAATTTCTAAATTATAATAAAATAATAATCCCTACCTAATCGCTCACAATTTTGCGAGGGATTAGAATGGGATTATGTTCCGTCACAATTCGTTGCCTGATTTGTGATGGATTTGAGTTTTATTGGCAAGAGATAATTAGTATCCCTCGCTAATCTGTCATTGAAATAATCCATCACAAACCCCTTGCAAATTACCAAGGGATTTGCGAGGGATTTCCCATTTTGTGGATTCTCAATTTTTTTCCTCACGATACTTTTGCGTGTGGTAAACTTTTTTATGTAATATCCTTACAAACACTAAATTCTTTATTATTTGTTGAATTCTAACCAATGTATATGCATTCAATATATGTGTAATTACCATTGACAATTTACGAAGTATAGATTATAATTAAACGATATGCATGTATTATACCTTTGTACAAATTCGTCATGTGTAGTATATCATACATTGGTCACTTTACATACATACATACACACACACACACACACACACACACACACACACACACACACACACACACACACACACACACACACACACACACACACACACATACACACACACATACATACATACATACATACATACATACATACATACATACATACATATTTGATACGTCATATGGTTAATGTAATACAAATATGAACACGAATTTAATTACTATGAGAGTTACGTGTATAATCGAAGTTCTATATATTACGTTGTATTATATTTGATTTGGGTAATAAATACAATTTTGGGATTTTGGGATATGAAAGGATGTCAATACTAATTAAACCTCTCATATTAGTAAGCCTAATAGAATCAATGTTAATTAAACCTAAACAAACACCATGATGATTATTTAGAATTGTTCACTAGCGAAGTATTTCATGCTATTAATCCGTAGCTAATAAGGAAATAGCTAAGTATTGATAGAAATAAATATGTTTCCCAAGCATAGTATTGTAAAAATTGAGGAAAATGACATATCCGTCGCTAATCCATCTCTGAGTAGCGACAAATTAGTGACGGATAAAATACAGTGAGGGATTAGCGACGGATTCAAAATTTATAACTTAAAACCATGTGGACATTTTGAGCGGAATCTAAAATTCAAAAACTCCCTCGTTAATCCCTTTCTAACACAATGCAATTAGCGAGGGATTAGAAAGGCAGTTAAAATCTCTGTTGAAATTGACCCTTGCTATTCCGTCGCTAAATTATTCCCTTGCTAATCACATGCTATTTTGAGAGGGAATAGCGAGGGATTATATTTATTTTATTTTTTTAGTTGCAGTCGTAAATCCCTCGTTAATAGCGAGGGATTAGCGATGGATTTTTTTCCCTCGCAAATCCAAACGACTATTCCTCTCTTCCCTTTCATTGAGTTCTTACCCCTTTTCTCCGGCTCATCTGTCAAATCCCACCCCATCCCACCGGCGACCTTCCCTCCTCCTTGCCTAAACTACCGCTGAACCACCATCTGAGCGGATCTTCAATTCCCTCCCACCACCAAACCACCAGCAACCTTCATCAATGCAATTAGGACTGCCACCACAGTGTCTCGACCTCAACTGCTATCTCCAAAGCTTGGGCACCGCACCAGACCGCAATTGCTCAAGGTATATTGAACTATGGCCAGTCCATTTTGATTAGATTTTTTTTCTCGATCTAAATGAATTGATCAATTGGTAATGGTGTGGTGTAGCAGCAAATTATAGTGTTCATAAGCTCTGGCAGCAAAACAATATTAGGGTATGACTGGTTATCGCTTTTACTGATTTTTCTTTACCTTATTTTTAGCTTATTTTAAGTGCTTACTTGTTTGTTTTTTAGTCAGTTTTTTAAATAATTATTTTGGAGTACCTTTTGGGTTTTTATTTGTTGTGGGATTGCATCATTTTATTTTCATTCTCATGGAACGTTTGATGTTGGTAATAAATTGGTAATTGGTTTGCATATTCTTGAGTTCATTAATTGTGGGGCATGTGTTGAAAGGTGTACTCTAGTAGGGTCAGCTCTGCAGCTGTGAAACTCATCCTTAGGTCTTTCAAGATGATATGCTACTTCTATTTTTAGTGGTTAGTGCTTCATTGCTAACATGACAGTATGAGATTTGAAGTAGCAATTGTTTGTAATATTTTAGGAATACTTACCTTTATGAGCTCTATATTAGATAAAATATTGAGTATATGTTTTGATATTTAGATACTCTTTCAGAGTGCAGATGCTCAGTGAGAAATTGCAAGTCAAATAATAGAGCTCAACAAATTTTTGTTTTGTTGAGAAAATCATTTTTTGGTCATTTTGATGATAGAGAAATAATGAGAAATTACTGATAACATGTGGAGTTAAAATTGTATGGTTGATTCGGGATGATTTCTAGAGTATTGGTGTTGATTTGGTGGTTAAACTTTTCTTGGGAAAGTAAGATGTTATGCTAGAAGTATTGTTTATGTTAACTTTAGCTTCACTATTGAAAAATTTCACTAGGGATCTTATTGTAATTTGATTCTATGTGAAACAACTATAATTTGTTTATATGAGTATATAGGACTTATTTTTTTATGATTGCTACTGTACCTACATATTTAATTGATGAGGCTATTGTATTAGTTCTTATAAGTTAGATATATTACTTATGTAACTAGTTGATGTGCAAAACTCTTTGAAATATTATATGAATTACCTAATAACATGAATTTGTTGAGTTTGATTATGTCATAAATTCATGTTTTATGTTTGTGATATTTGTGGATTATATGTTGCTTATTTTGGAGTTTGGTGTGAGATAGGTTGTGAGTTTAGCATTGATTAAGATCATAATTACCTTGGAAGAATTATGCTAAGTTTGAATTTATTTATAGGAATGTGTGTGAGATTTGGTGAGCGTTCAAGACTTTAAACCAAGGACTTAAATTGTGATTTGCCTATTCTTGCTAGAACTTAAGATAAAACCCCACATTCATGGAATTGCTTTTCATGTTAGATGTCTTTTACATATATACATAAAAATTCTTGTATTCATGAAATGATTCTTCATATGTAAGATTTCTGGTGAAAATATAGAATGTAATCGTTGACAAAAAATATAGTTAACAAATTAGATTGCCATCTTATCAGCCATACTAATAACATGTTATCAGTAGTATGATTATGTCGTATGATTATAGTAACCTATTTGTGTAATCTATTCTATGTTACACTTATAATTTGTTCTATAGTAACCTTATGTTATTATTATGCAGAGGTTAGGCATACAGTTCTTCATTTTATTTGACTAGACAGATGAGCACTTCTAGGTAAGAAAACCCTCCAATTGCATCTTTAGAATCCCATGAGTGATAGGTGATTATTCCCTATGGGTAATGGGTGATTACTCTCATAGTTAGTGTTGTTGATTAATTGTTATGAGATTATTTGTGTTTTGTATGTTTTTTTACAATGAATGTTGGGTGAATTGAGGTGGCTTAGTGCCTGGAAAATGTTCAATTTATAAGGAAAACTCTGTCAAATTTTTTAAAAAATTGAGATGGCTTAGTGCCAAGAAATTCTTATTGCTTCTTACCAAGTGTATTTCCGTATGTTCTATTCTTGTTTTAGCACATGACCAATACTTAATCCACGTCATGCTTCATCTTAATATCACAAAACTTCCTTGATTTTAGTCACGAAGAAATTAGAAACTCCATCTTTACAAAACAACAAAAACGGCAGCCATGAATGAACATGATACTCTTTCATTTTTCTTCACAAATACTATTTCCCTTCTTCATTTTTCTCTTATATTCTTTTCTTCTATGATTACAGCCATAATCAGCCTTCCATAATTCCTTCAAAACACCATCGTACAACACAAAAATTCATAGCAAAGGAGTCCACAAAGTCACCGCCCCACAACAATAACCAAACACATCTAAACAATAGTTCTTCACCAAGCAGTTTTCATAATTCCTGCCATTTTCCATGAAATATACATATCAAAATAATCCTTACAAGCTATAGAACATCATTAATTCATGAGGCAAACCTTTTTACCTTGTGTAGAACACTTTATTGTCTCAAATTTGCCCAAGCTTCCTTCACCTTTCCTTTCTGTCTCTTCTCACAAATTTCTCTTCATTTTCTTTCTTTTTCTTTCCTTTGTCTTGTCTTGTCTTTTTCTCTCTGGTTGCTACTGAATTCTAGCTGATAAAATAGCCTTCCACCACCATTTCCTCTCTTATATAGGCAAATTACACCATATGGTCAAATGGTGCATTGAATTATGTATGGTGACTTGGTGGTTTCTTAATGGTTAATAAATTTGAAATTTTGATTAAAATTATAGTATCATTCTCTACTATATTGTTCACATTCTTTATGCATGCACTAATGTTTTGGAGTTTTTTGTTCTATCCTGTATACATTCACTTCTCATCCCATAAAAACTTATCTTCCCGATGGTACTTTCATAATTCAATCTTTCTCCTCCCATAGTTAGTGTTGTTGATTAATTGTTATGAGATTATTTGTATTTTGTGTATTTTTTACAATGAATGTTGGGTGAATTGAGGTGGCTTTTTTCCTTAAAAACGTTCAATTTATAAGGAAAATTCTGTCAAATTTTTTAAAAAAATTTTTGAATACAGAACTTGAAACCTTTTTTTATAGTTAGGACTTCAAGGGGAAACTCAATATAGGCACTTGATAGTTGATAGCATTTCTACGGTATCATTATTCAATCTTTCTTCCATAATTCATAACGAGTATATTAGGGTCCTCGACCTCCACAATCACCAAGGTTCTTCATTCAAATTATACACGTGCTAATAAGCTACATGGTTATGGACTAAATGTAGATGGATGATTGTAGTTGGATGTACAGAAGACACGTACAAGGGATTAAAGGAATTACATCTGAGTTTGAACAAGGGGTCAAGCGATTTAATGCTTATTGTTTGTCAACTGGTCAAGCCTCAGTTATAAGGTGTCTATGGTGGAAGGTGTAAAAACAAAGTGTATCTGTCTCCTGATAAAGTGGGTTAGAGATATGCGACTTCCGGATGGATATGCTTCAGACTTAAGTAGGTGTGTTGATTTGAATGAGCTCAAAATATCGGGTATGAAAAGTCATGACTACCATATATTTATGGAAAGGTTGCTTCCAACTTCATTTAAAGAATTACTCCCGGTGTCAATTTGGAACATTTTAACTGAAGTTAGTCTCTTTTATAGCGACTTATGTTCTCCTAAACTTTCCACAATGCATATGAAGCAATTGGAATATAATATTGCATTACTCATCTATAATTTTGACTATTTTATTTATTTTTCTAGTTTTCTTTTTTATTTTGTTTGCTTTTATTTTGTTTTATTTTCTTTTAATGTCTTTTTATACTTTTACTTAGTGTGTTTGTTTGTTTTTTTTTTTTTTTTTTTTGTAGGTTTATTCACCCTTCTCTTGCTAACAATAATTCTTTCAACTTTTTGAAAGAGAACTTCTCTTTTCATAGAGCTAATATGTCTTGGAGAGTATTATTTTCTTTTCCCTCTTTACATTTTTGGTCATGTGGTTATGCTTTATTATGCTATTTTAGGCCATTGAGGACAATGTCTAATTTAAGTGTGGGGGAGGGATTTAATATTTTCTCAAGTGCATCTTTTTGAGATTTAATGGATTTTCTTGACTATGGGGAAAGCTTTGCCTATGATTAAGGTTATGATTTTCTCTTTCACTTTGGATATAATTTTGTCATTCAAATTGGTTCGATTTTATTGAGTAAAATTGTGTATTAAGTTGAATATATTAAGTCTTGGCAATTTATGTTAATCTTGGTTATGCTTCAGTATTTGAATTTTATTCTACTTTTCCTGTTTGGATATGGAGGATGTGATGAAATATGGAAAGAGTTGTTGATTGCTTCTTGATTCATGGTTTTCTAAATTTGTTTAACTTGTGGTTGTGAATAAGGATGGTGAGAATTAGAAAAAAAAAAAAAAAGAGTGCATTTTTCTTTTGGTAAGAATGAAAAAAAAAATAGTGGAAAAAATGTTTAATTTATTTAGAAAGAAAATGCTTATTCTATTTGGAAAGAAAATGCTTATCTCAATAGGAAATTACTTAAGGGGGCCAATATAGTTAGTGGAAGAGAAGAAAAAAGAAGCATCACACTTTATTGAGGCCAATTCTCGAAAAGCAAAGGAAAAAATGTTAGGGGCCAATACAATGCGTGAAGGTAATGTTCATGCACTTAAGGCTTAAAAAAATAAAAATAATAATAATAATAATAATAATAATAATAATAATAATAATAATAATAATAATAATAATAATAATAATAATAATAATAAATGAGAGTGATTGAAAAAAAGGACATGAGTGTCTCCTTATTTTGCTACTTAGAGTTTTGCAAATTTGATTTTATGAAATTTGAATTTGTTGAACAACTTGACTTTTACGATTTGTGTTATCTATGTCTTGGCTTGAAAGGTGAAATAATTTTCTTAGACTAAAGTATAAACTTGTTTAACTTAATTGTGAGAGTCTTGATACGTTGGATTTAATACATGAGTTTAAAAAGATTTTTAAAGGGTTGAATGGATGACAAATTTTTGTCTAATACTGGAAAAGAAATTATGACTTTGTTGTTGATGAATTTGAGAAGAGCTAAATTTGTGTTTTGTGCTTTATACTTTGCTTAAGGACAAGCAAAGATTCCAGTGTGGGGGAATGTGACAAGGCCTAAATTTATATATATATTCCTACTTATTTGAGTATATTTTGTGACACTTTTGATACAATAACTAGTCATATTCCTTTCTATTTCATATTTCCCCTATACAAATATTTTTTTGTAATTTTATATAAAAATAGGTGAATTTAGAGCTAATTGGATAATTTTACAATGCAGACCTGGCACCAAGCCAAAAAGTTGGACCTGGCGCCGAGCCAAGTCTGGAGAAGGACAGAGCAAAGTATAAAAACACGAAGTAGGAACTATGAAATTAGAAATTGGAAACTAAAAAGGAAACAAAAAAAATAAAAAAATAAAGCCATGGCTCATGGTTCAATAGAAGACAAAAAGGAAAAAAAAAAAAAAAGAATAGCTCGGTGGGCCAAGTCTACAAAAAAACAAAGTAAACAAAGAAAAAGGAAAAGGATAAAGGAGCATTATGGGGAGGATGTTAAACATGTTGGGTATCTCACGCATATCATATATGGCGCAGTAGAAAAATAAAACAAGATACCAACCCAGGATCCGCATATGTGTGGAAAACAAGACATAAAGAGATCAAATGTAATAGCTTTTTACTTTTCTTTGATCATCTAAAGAACAAAAAATTTTCTTCTTCAGATTAAGGTGCGATCCAGTAATTCTCTTCATCAAACACCACGAGAGTTGAATGTCCAACCACTATAATCACAGCGTGTGATTATCTCTAGCAGAAATTCACATGGAGGAACACGCAAGCACCAAGATTTTCTGTGCTAGCAGAAACATCAATGGCAGCTAGGGTTTTGATCAATATTAACGAGAGAAAGAGAAGAAAGAATGTCAAGAGTTGCCCTAGGGTTTGGAGTTGTTTTCGTGTCTTACACTGCTCAAAAATTTCGTGCATATATCCTCTATATATTACACAAAATTTGTTGGAAAAATACTCCAACTAAGAATTCTAAAATAGTTAGAATTCCCTAATTGTAATTGGAAACATCAAATTCTCACAATTACAATTTGGACCATTAATTATAACTAATTATAATTTGGTCACAGCAACTTCTCTTTCTCGCAATTAACCCCACTATGTTATCAAATAACATCTTGAGTATACAATCTTGTATTGTGTGTGACCTATTAGGTTTCCCAGTCAATTGGTAGCAAATATGAATTAATCCAAACGTCTTTGAGATTAATAATCCATAATTAATTAAAATTAATCATATTAATTCTAATCAGGATAAGTTTATTAATTCATCAATTAATAAATCCATATTCCCAGATCATGAGCGGTATCTAGCAAAACATCATGACCACCCAAGAGTCCAGGAAGTCAGGTGGCTTGACATGAACCCTTCAATAACAAACTACAGTGCAATTAACTCCTTTCACCATACAATATCTCATTCGGTTTGGAGTACGGAATTAGTGCCAACTCCCTCCAGAATATATATTAATTTTGACCCAAACATAATAGTACTTGTACTAAGAATCCACTACTCTACATGTGTATCAATTGGAACTATTTCCAATATACAGTCGCCTTGGCCAAGGACTTCTCGAGTAGTAATTCCTATAAGTGGCCGTGAGATATTCGCCCCTACTATTAGGAGTGGTGAATGCTTTATTGACCCTCTCAACTACTTTCGTTTACCTCACAATGGACCCTTTATCCATCCCATAGACAGCCCTCGATCTGGCTCCAGAGATTGGAATCAAAGAACAATGCTCAGCAAACAAAGTACCTTGAAAATCGCAAGTCTAAGGATACTTGTAGATTTGCTATATTGAGATTATATCACTAGCACTAAATAGTTATCTATGTGATTATCTCATAGCTAGATCATCTAATGTACTTGTTCTATTAACAAGCATCCATGTGTTAACTTTGAGTATCTTAATACTCACGGATATGAGAACCACCGCCTGATCAAATCAGGAAGTCTAACACATGCTAGTCTTAACGCATTAATAATGTCCTGACTCATTAATACTACGACTAGGGACTATTTAAGTACTAACACTATACAGTGTAGTAGGAATCTCATATCATGATCTTTATCATGATTTCCTTAACACAGTGTTGTACTAGGGACTTTATCTAACAGTTATTTTACTCAAAAAGTAAACAAAAGAAATCGTAAGATAAATAATGTCTTTTATTAAAATAAAATGTGTCATATACAATGTACAAGTGATTGCCTCTAGGGCATAACACTAACAGAACATCCTTGGGAGGATGCAAGAAAGGGAACCTCAGTTAGCTTGGGCTTTGGCATGACTCGACAGCTTCAGTGAGGCAACGGTTTCGGTGGCTCGGTTCTCACGGCTCAATAGAGGAGAAAGTGTGGCTTCGGTGAGCCGATAGCAAAAGAAAGACTCATCTCATTTGCTCGGCTCGCACAAAGCTCATTGGCTTAGCACAATTAGAATTCGACTCTCATCTTCTTCCTGAAGCCACCGCAATTTCCTATGAATTCGGCTCGGGTGAACCAAATTCATATGAAATTGCAATGGCTTCAGCAAGAAGAATAAGAAGTCGTGGCTTTAGTCTACTTCAATAAAAAGGAAAAGGAAATAGCTTATTCTTTAGCGGCTTTGACAAAGAACAATTTAGCTTCTGCAGGAGTGTTTCTTTAGTACGAAATGACAACAAAATAGAGTTGCCAATTCTTTCAGTCGGTGGCCTTCTTTATTTGAAATTTAATTAGGAAATTACTGCTTCTTGGTGTAGATTTTTTAGGAAGTTCTTGTGCCTATAAATAAGGCTATTCACGTATATAATAGGTGTGTGCATAATGTGGATCATTAGAAAGCTATTTTCGAGTGTACCACCATACTTTCTCTAGAGAGCATTGGTTTTGAAGAAGTATTCATTAGAAATTGAAGGACTTGTCTATGAGTATTTATCTCTTTCCTTTATTTTCTTTTTCTTGAACACTGATGAATTTAATTCTTTAATTGTATTTAGATATTATTCTTGGATTTGTGATTTTGAGTTAATTTACTTCTTTGATTAATAAATTATTTTCCTTCATATTTGATTACTTATATTACGAAGTTGATTAATTGATTTTTGTTATTAACTTGCTTGAAAAATAGGTTGATAATGACTTCAATGAATTAATTTCATATTTGTTATCTCTTAACTTGCTTGAAAAATGTGTTATTAGTCAAGAATTTGGGTAATCAAAGGTTGGTTGATGATTGCTAGAATACGGATTTATTGACTAATTTCATGATTTAAATCACCTAGAATATAAGAGTTTATATGAGGATTGATTTTAACATATCTTTTGGGTAAAATGGTTGAGACAGAATATGTTTACTAATTTAACTAGAAGATAGTGATTCTATGGATTGCAAACGAAGTGGGTGTATCTTAAATCCTTCATGAGACCAAGATGATAATTGATTGTGATATTTGCTAAGTGATTTATTATTATGTTTTCAAGAATATTTGTCTAATAACATATTATTTCATCCTTGAGTTGTATATATTTTTATTTATTTTTCTTTTTATTATCTCATCACTTTATTAGGCCAGTTAAACAATGAATGAAAGGTGATTAGTGTGTACTTGTTCCTTTGAGGATTAATACTCTTTAATTCCCTATGCTATGCTTGCAATGAGTATACTTACTAGTATGTGTAATTTAGGATTAATGTTTTAATTAAAACTTGGCTAAGGGATGGATTTAAATTTAATGACTTTTATAGATCCAAAATTTACGCATCACCAACCATGCCAAACGGAGCCGGTGTCGGCTCTAGACTGTCCCATGTCGGCTAACCTTTCCTTTCATGCTTAGATTAGGTAATTTTCCAAGAACTTTAGTATTTTCCAATCTCTAATCAGTTCAGAATTCATAGAGAATGAATTTTGGCCTCCTGGGATCCTATTTAAACAAGAAAAACACAAGATAAAAGTGTGAATCCAAGGATTAACGCTTCCAATCACACGAGAAGAGGAGATTCATCATTCAAGGAGAATTATACAAAAAGGTTTTCAAGGAGAAGAAGAAGGGCTTGTTTATGAGTTCTTTCTTTTACCTTTGTTTTCTTTTTCTAGAATAATAATGTAATTAATGTTTTCATTGTAATTTGACATTGTTTTGGGATTCATGATTTTTGGATTAGTTTAGCTATTTGATCAATTTTATATCATTCTTGTTGTTTGATTACATGTAATTATGGAAGAGTTGATGAAGTTAGATTTGCTTCTAATTAACTTGTGAAACAATGTTAGGAGTTGATTTAATTTTATTAATTTCATATTTGTTATTTCTTAACGGACATGGGAAACAAAGTTAAGGCAAAGAACCGAAATAATTAAAGATTAGTTGATTTTCGCCTAGAGTGTATTGTCATTGGCTAATTTTATATTCATTATTACCTAGAGTATAGGGATAATTGTTGAAGGATAAGCTTCATGCATCTTTTTGGTTATGTTGGTTTAATTGGAAAATTTGCTAATTTAATCATGTGACAGTGAATTTATGACTTTGGAAACGATTGAACTCTATTTTAATTCATTCATGATCCTAAGATGATGATTAATTGAAATAATTGCTAAAATGATTCATTATTATGTTTTCTAAGATAGTTGTCTAAATTGCATATTTCTACACCCTTGAGTTGTATATATTCTTTCTTTTTCTTTTTGTCATCTTATCACTTTATTATGTCGGCTAAATAATGAATGAAAAGTGATTAGTGTGTACTTGTTCCTTTGAGGATGATACTCATTAATTTCCTATACTATGCTTGTGATGAGTATACTTGCTCGTATGTGTAATTTGGGATTAATGTTTTAATTAAAACTTGGCTAAGGGATGGATTTAAATTTAATGATTTTTATACACCCAAAATTTAAGCATCAAGGTTTTGGCAAGAAAGGTGCTTGAGTTCGGATTTTATTGGCCAACAATCTTTAAGGACTCTCACAGGTTTGTTCTAAATTTAATGAGATGTCATTACAAATTTTTCAAGCTTGTGAAATTTTTTATTGTTGTGGGATTAATTTCATGGGCCCTTTTTCCTAATTATTTGGGTAAAAAATACATCTTGGTTGTGGTTGAGTATGTGTCTAAGTGGGTTGAGGCACAAGCCTTACCTACTAATGATACTCGAACTATAGTTAAATTCCTTAAAAAAAATTTCACCCGTTTTGGTGTAGTTAAGGTACTCACTAGTGATAAGGGGAGAAACTTTTGCAATGCTCAATTGGACAAACTTTTCAAACATTTAGGAGTTACTCATAAGTTTGCTACTCTCTATCACCCCCCCCCAAACAAGTAGCCAAGTTGAGGTGGTAAATCGAGAGTTAAAAAGAATTTTGGAAAAAGTGGTTAATCATACAAGGAAGGATGATATTGCCCTCTATGATTCATGATTTTCCTTTGGTCCTTTTTACTTCGTTTTCTTGTCTTTTCTTTTATTTTGATTTTCTTTTCCTTTTCTAGGGTAATGTTTTCTGTTTTTGTTTCTTTTATTTTTATCTAGGTACAATTTCCCCAATAACTCCGTGTGGTGGATTCACAAGTATTGGAACTAATCTGCAATGGAAGTATTTTCTTTTCTCTATTTATTTTGGTCCATTGAGCACAATGTCCATTTTACGTATGGGGGGAGAATTTAGTATTGAAGATATTTTTTATATATACACATTTTGTGTGCTGGAATTTTTCAAAATTTTTATGGTTTTCATTGCTTTAGCAAGGTTTTAATTATCTTTCTTAATTGAATATAAGTTTTGTCATTCACTTGGTGGATTTTTATTGTCAATAAAATGGTTTATTAAATGGGATATGTTAAGACTTGAGAATTTGGGTTAATCTTATTTATGTATTAGTGTTTAAGTATTATTTGATTCATCTGGTTTTAATATGGATAATGTGATGAATGTGAGAAAAGTTGTCGGCTAACTCTTGTATTATGGGTTTAAACTTTGTTTAACTTTGAGTTGTGATAAGGAATTTGAGGAGAAAAAATCTTTAAGTGGAAAGATTGAGAAAAAAAAAAAACTGATTGTGAGTTGAGAAATGAGAAAAATGAGTTGAGAAATTTTGTTTCATTTTTGAAGGTGAGAAATTACTTTTGCTTGTTTTTGGGGGACAATACAAATAATAAAGAGAAATCCACTATTTGGAGGCTATTAATTCCCGAATGCAAAAGAAATAAAGAAAGATTATTGAAAAAATAATTAGTGATAACTATAAGGGAGCCAATACGGTGCGTGAAGAGAAATTCATTCACTTGAGGTCATAAATTCCCCAAGTCATTGAAAAAAATGAAAGAAAAAAATGGAGTGTTTTCCTTGAATCATGACTTGAGTTGTGCAATTTTTGGATTTATAATGCTTGAGTTAGTAGATAGCTCAACTTGTATGATTAATGTTATCTATGTTTTTACTTGAAGGGTGAAATAATGTTCTTAGATTAGCTTATAAATTTATTTAATTCGACTTCAACAGCCTTGGTATGTCTTGGTTAGTATTTTATCTTATGAATGTTTTCAAAAGGTTGAAAGAATAGCAAGGACATATCTAAAGTTTGAAAGGCAATTGTGGTTTTGTTCTAAGTGAGCTTTTTGAAAGATGGTCTTGTTTTTCTTTGTTTTAAAGTGCTTTGCTTGAGGACAAGCAAAGGTTCAAGTGTGGGGAATGTAATAAGGACAAAATTCATCTATATTTCCTAGTTATATAAGCATATTTTATGATACATTTGCTGCAATAACTAAGCATATTCCTTCATATTTGATATTTTACCCTTGAAAAGATGTTTTGGATATTTATTGCAGAAAATGATGAAAAAATAAAAAACTCATCACCGTCATAGCACGGCCGAGGCCTACCGTGACTCTCGGAGCCGGTGCCAGCTCCGATTTGAAAAAAATAGAGGATTTCATCGTAAAAAAAAATAGAGCATAACTGGGCAACTAGAGCACTGCTGAAATGGCCTAAATTCACTTATATTTTGAAAGTTATTTGAGGTTATTTTGTAATACTTTTGATGTAATAACAAGTCATATTCCTTTCTATTTGATGTTTTACCTTTGAAAAGGTGTTTTGATTATTTTATGTAGAATTGGACGAAAAACGAAGCAAAACCATTGCCATTGCAGTGCACAGCCGGCGGAGCACAACCGGCGCTGACCCTAGTCTGGAAATCAGCAAAATTGAGAAAAAATAGAGCGATGTCGAGAAAATAGAGCACAACTAGCACCGACTCTGTATAGGATAGCGGTGCCAGCTCAATACTATAGCTAAAGTGGTGAACTTCGATTTTTGCGTGATTTTGGCAGTTTTGCAAGAGTTTTGGTATTTTTCAACTTCTACTCGGCCTAAGAACTCTAGGGGGACAAATTTTGGCATCTTGGGAGCCTATTTAAACAAGAAAAACACCAGACAAATATATGAATTCAAGGATCAAATAAGAAAATCACTCATTAATGGAGGAATTCCTCAAATCAAAGAGCATTGTTCAAAAAAGTCTTCAAGGGTGAAGAATGAGGCTTATCTATGAGTGCTTTCTTTTACTTTTATTTTCTTTTTCTTAAACAATGATAGAATCAATGTTTTTATTATAATTTGACATTGTTTTGGGATTCATGATTTCTTGAGTTAATTTAGTCTTTTGATCAATTGATTATTGTTCTTGGTATTTGATTACTTGTTTTTATTATAGAGTTGATTGGTTGATTTTTCTTATTAACTTACTTGAAAAAGGGGTTGATAATGATTTCAACTAATTCATTTTAGATTTTTTACCTCTTAACTTGCTTGAAAAAAGGAGTTAATTGTCAAGAACATGGTGATCATAGATTGGTTGATGATTACTAGAATATGGATTCATTAGCTAATTTCATGCTTTAAGTTACCTAGAATATAGGAATTTATATGAGGATTGATTCTAATGCATCTTTTGAGTAAGACTAGTGAGATAGAATATATCCATTATGTTACTTAGAAGATAAGGAATCATGGATTGCAAACGAAGTGGTTATAATTTATTTCTTTATGATGCCATGATAATACTTGATTGTGATAATTGCTAAGTAGTTCATATTTATGTTTTCAAGAATATTTGTCTAATTACATATTCTTTCATTATGACGTCATGTTTCCTTTTTTTTCTTCTTTTATTGTTTTATTGGCTAAACAACAAAGATTTGGGTGAAGTAAGGTGGGAGCCTAAGTTTCTGTGGAATCGATACTTACTATTCCCTATATTATATGATGGGTATACTTGCCTGTATGTGTTGTTTTATTGGTTAACATTTTAATTAAAGCTTTATTGATTGTGAACATTGTTGATAATATATTCTACACTAAAAACCATGCATGAGTTTTTAGGGTCGTTGCCTGAGGACGGGCACTATTGGAAACACTCAAGTCTTATTGATTTTACCTTTGTTGTATTTGTAAATATCACTAACTTTTGTTTTTAGGTACTCTGTGAATATTTTCCTTTTTATGATTTTATTTATTTATTTATTTATTTGTGATTTGTTTGAATTTTTACTTGTTTATTTTTCTTTTCAATTTAACTCCGCCTGTGAGCTCCACGGGTTTTGTCTGCGGTGTTCATTGCCGGTCTCAAGCCCGGATAAAGGAGGAGAGTTGCGGTAGGCTTGTGACGGCCAGCGTAAAACATAGTCACATCTATGACATGAACTAATCGATTGACTTCGTGGGGGTGTTCCCTACTCAGCGACGCGCTGCACTTCCTAGACCTGGGTGTAGTGATAAATATGTGAGGGTTGCTAGGTCGTTGCCCGGAAGCAACGCGCCGTGTTGGTCCCCGGATGCGGTGTCAAATATGCAAGGGTGTAGGGTAAAAAAGACAGTCTATAGGGATAGGATTCGTCTAGCTACATGGAATATAGGATCTTTGACCGGTAGATTGACAGAGCTAGTTGAGGTAATACGGAGGAGAAAGATTAGCATTTTGTGTCTTCAGGAAACCAAGTGGGTATGTGAGAAGGCGAGAGTAGTCGCTCCATGGGGTTATAAGCTTTGATATTCAGGTAGAGTTAGAAATAGAAATGGAGTCGGGATTATTATTGATCGTAAGGTTATTGATGATGTGGTTGAAGTACAGAGGAAGAGTGATAGGATTTTGAACATCAAGATCATGATTGGCGGTGAGATTACAACTGTTATTAGTGCGTATGCGCCACAAGTAGGACTCGATGGTTTGGTTAGGCAACAGTTCTGGGATGATTTAGATGAGATTGTCCAGAGTGTACCGTGTGTAGAAAAACTTTCATTGGTGGTGATCTAAACGGACATGTAGGTACTGATAAGAGCGGGTTTGAGAGTGTTCATGGAGGTTAGGGTTTTGGAGCTAAAAACGAAGCAGGAACTGCTATTTTTTATTTTGCCTTGGCCTATGATTTGACCATAGCAAATACTTGGTTTAAGAAAAGAGATTCTCACTTAGTGACCTTTAGAAGCGGGTTAGAGGCATAGGTTTCGTAGTGGGTGTATGGATTGTAAAGTTATTCCAGGTGAGAGTGTAGTTACGCAACACAGGCTGTTGGTCCTCGATTTTAATTTTAGGAAAAAGAGTAAGCAGCAGAATTTTTGAGTTGACCCTAGGATTAGGTGGTGGAGGCTTCAGGGGGATGAAAGAATAGCCTTTGTCAATAAGGTAGTTAAGGCGGATAATTGGTCTTCTGATATGGATTCGGATCCAGATACTATGTGGAAAAAGATGGCTCAATATATTAGGACAGTAGCTAAGGAAGTGCTTGGGGAATCTAAAGGAAAAATACCTCTTAACAAGGATGTGTCGTGGTGGAACAACGAAGTGAAAGAAGCCGTAAAGAGTAAAAGAGAGTGCTATAGAAACTTAGGAAGGTGTAGGAGTGATGAAAATTTTGAGAAATACAAGGTCGCGAGAAGAAAAGCTAAAGAAGCTGTCAGAAACGCAAGAGCCATAGTTTACAAGGATTTATATGAAAAGTTAGATACTAAAGACGGAGAGAAGAATACATATAGACTGGTGGGTTACAAGGAGAAGAAGACGAGGGATATAGGTGTAGTGAAATGTGTAAATGACGAAAACCACAATGTTTTAGTTAAGGATGAAGAAATAAAGGAGAGATGGAGATCATATTTTGATAAGTTATTCAACAGGAGTCAAGTCCAAGTTCCGAGTGTAGGTAGCCTGGCGCTTTCGAATGAAGAGGTTAACCGTGCATGGATTTGTCGTATTCAGAAGCATGAAGTCCGTGATGCCCTTAAAAGGATGAGTCCCAAAAAAGCTGTATGACCGGATGGTATACCGATCGAGGTTTGGAAGTGTTTAGGAGATATAGGTATTGCGTGGCTGACAAGTCTATTCAACAAGATATATAAAGTTAATAGAATGCCTACAGAGTGGAGAAAGAGTACTCTAATTCCTCTGTACAAGAATAAAGGAGATGTCCAGGATTGTGCCAATTACCGTGGGATAAAACTCATGAGTCATACTATGAAGCTTTGGGAGAGAGTGATTGAATAGAGGTTACGAGGCATTATACAAATTTCAGATAATCAGTTTGGTTTTATGCCTGGGCGTTCCACTATGGAGGCAATTCATTTATTACGACAGATGATTGAATATCATAGGGAAAGAAAGAAAGATTTACATATGGTATTTATTGACCTTGAAAAAGCCTATGACAGGGTTTCTAGAGAAGTAGTTTGGTGGGTGCTGGCCAAGAAAGGTGTATCAATAAAGTATATTACTCTCATTAAAGATATGTATGAGGGAGCATGTACAAGTGTAAGGACTGGCGCCGGAGTGACTGCAGAGTTCCCTATTAATATCAGGGTGCATCAAGGATCAGCGCTTAACCCTTTCCTCTTTGCAGCCGTTATGGATGAGTTAACCTGCACTATACAGGAGGCTGTGCCATGGTGTATGTTGTTTGCGGATGATATTGTATTAATTGATAATACTAGAGCCGGTGTAAATGCTAAATTGGAGTTATGGCGGCAGACATTGGAATCCAAGGGTTTCAGAATTAGTAGGAGTAAAACAGAGTATATTGGATGCAAGTTTAGTGATAGCAGAAACATAGCCCAGAGTGTAACTTTGGAAGGTAGAGATATACCGTTAGCTGATTGTTTTCGCTATCTATGATCTATTATTTAGAAAGACAGAGAGCTCGATAGCGACGTTGCACATCGAGTTAAGGCCGATTGGTTGAAATAGAGGAGTGCGACTGGTATTCTTTGTGATCGTAATGCACCGTTGAATTTAAAGGGAAAGTTTTACAAGGCAGTAGTATGACCTGCTTTGTTATATGGTACGAAATGTTGGGCAGCTAAAATGTGTCATATTCAAAAAATGAAAGTAGCTGAGATACGTATGTTACGGTGGATTTGTGGATATACTAGGAAGGATAGAGTTAGAAATGAGATCATTAGGGAAAAGGTGGGTGTGGCATCTATTGAGGAAAAGATGAGAGAAAGTCGTCTGCGTTGGTTTGGACACGTTCAGAGAAGACCAAAGGATGCTCCTATAAGGGCGATGGAGAGAGTGAGGCAAGATAGGTTAGACAGAGGTAGAGGTAGAGATAGGCCTAAAATGACATGGATAGAGGTAATTAAGAGAGATATGTCTTTGTTAGATTTGGATGAAAATATGACGTTCGATAGAAGAAAGTGACGAGAGAGGATTCATGTGGATGACCACACATTGCCTGACGTTGGTTCATGTAACCGACCCCAAGTTACTTGGGATTAAGGCTTAGTTTGTTGTTGTTGTATTTTTCTTTTCAATTTGATTTTTGTTTTTTTTTTTTAGTGCAAGGTTAAAATCATCATCAAGGACAATCAACTATGGAGACATATGTGGCCATGGACACAAATTCAAATGAGTTACAATAATAATAGATTGGTAAGGTTACAAGCTTGGATTGACACTTTTAGTGAGAAGTCATTAGAAGTATCAGTAAATTCTTTTATTGCCAATTCAAATTCATCCATTACATGGCATAAAGAAGCTTCCCAACGATTGAGCAACCAAAGGACACAATTAGGTGAGATTGTTAAGGAAACTCGAGAAAAAATTTCATCACGCATATTCGAAATCGTAGGAAAACATGGGATGCTTTACAGTAATGAATTGGCACCGATTGATCCCACAATCCCTATAGAAACAGCACAATGGTGAGATGAAGGGCAAGAAGGGACAATTTTTTAGTTTCCAGTGGAAATAATTGGAGAAAATATGTTCCCCTTAAACAAGAGTCCGTAATGGCCCATTTAATTGACCAAGAAGAGAGAGGCAATGAGGGACAATTGCACAATAGGGAAAGAGGTAATTGATTCTACTCTATGTGCTCATAATTCTAATCTTTCTTTATAGGTTTGTGTAAAGTCTTCTTGAACAAGCTCTTCTATTCTTCTCTAAGTTTTAATATTTATTGGAGCATTATTGCACTTGGGGGGGGGGGGGTATTGCTTAACTTTCTGCCTCCTTTGTCATTTTTTGGTCCCTTTGGAGATACTTTCTTGTGTTAATTTTTTGCCAATGAGGACATTGTCCAATTTAAATGCGGTGGAGTGGTTTAGTGATATTCTTTGTCCAAATTTTTATTAATTATCTTGGTCGTTTTCTTGGTATCAAGCTAAATTTTAAAAACAATTTTGTAAATTTGAAAATTTGGAAATTGTGGAGCTAAACTTGAGCTTATTTGTCTACAATGGAGTTGTGATTTTCTTTCAACTTGAGATATGGATTTGTCACTCGTCATGGTTTGATTTTTATTAAAAGTAAACTAATATATTAAGTTGAATTTTGCGAAGTCTTAAAAATTTAACCTAACCTTAGTTATATTTGGTGTTTTAGTTTTGTTTTATTCTTTAAGTTTGAATGTGGATGATATGATGAGTATGAGAAGATTTATTAATTTATTCTTGTATTATGGATTTAAAATTTTCTTGACTTTGAGTTGTGAATAAGGAATGTAAGAAAATAGAAAAATAATGAGTGAAAAAAAATCATTGTTATGTTAGATGAAAAAAATAGAGTTGAAAAATAAATGCTTTTATCTTTGAAGAACCAAAAAAAAAAAAAAAAAAAACTTCTGCTAAAAAGGGTATTAATATGGAGAGAAGTAGCAAGTGTTGTTCAGTGCACTCTTTTGAGCCTATCCCGAAGGCAAAAAGACAAGAAAAAAGGAAAATTGTCGAAAAATGATAATGACTATAAAAGGGGTCAATACGGTGTGTGAAAAGAAATCAATTAACTTGAGACTATCAATTCCCCAAGTCATTGAAAAGAAAATAGAGTGTTTTCCTTATTTCACTAACTTGAGCTATGTAAATTTGAGTTTATAATGCTGGAATTGGTTAAATGGCTTCACTTGTATGATTTATGTTATCTATGTTTTTGCTTGAGGAGTGAGATGATTTTCTTGTACTAGATATAAGTTTGTTTAACTTAACTTTGATGGCCTTGGGATTGTTTGATTTAAAACATAAGTATACAAGGTTTTGAAAGAGTTAAATTAATGACGAATTTATATTTAAGGTTGGAAGAAGGTTATGTCTGGATGAATTTGCTAAGATGCAAAATTGTTTTGTCTTGTTCTAAATGCTTAGTGTCTAATTCTTGTTTACTTGAGGACAAGCAAAGCTTAAGTGTAGGGGAATGTGATATGGCCTAAATTCACCTATATTTTTATAGTTATTTGAGATTCTTTTATGACACTTTTGATGTAAAACTAGGCATATTCCTTTCTATTTGATATTTTACCTTTCAAAAGGTATTTTGATGATTTTATGCAGAATTGGATTAAAAAAAATGAAGTAAAACCATCACCGTTACAGTGCACGGTCGGTGCAGCCCTAGCCAAGAAGGGAGCGAAAATCAAGGAAAAAATAGAGCAACATCGGGAAAATAGAGCACGACACTGCACAGGACAGCCAACACCAACTCAATACTTTAGCTAAGGCGGTGGACTTTGAATTTTCAAATATTTTGGCAATTTCTTAAGTGTTTTGGTATTTTCCAACTTCTACTTGGCCTAAGAACTCTAGGGGGATGAATTTCGGCATCTTAGAAGCCTATGTAAACAAGAAAAACACAAGACAAAGGTATGAATTCAATGATCAAATCAAAAAATCACTCATTAAAGGATAAATTCATCAAATCAAGGATCGTTGTTCAAGAGAGTCATCGAGAAAGAAGAACGAGGCTTGTCTTTGAGTGCTTTCTTTTACCTTTATTTTTTTTCTTAAACACTGATAGAATCAATTTTTTTATTGTAATTTGACATTATTTTGAGATTCATGATTTCTTGAGTTAATTTAGTCTTTTGATCAATTGATTATATTTCTCAGTATTTGTTTACTTATTTTTATTAAAGAGTTAATTGGTTGATTCTTCTTGTTAACTTGTTTGAAAAAGTGGTTGATAATGATTTCAACTAGTTAGTTTTAGATTTGTTATCTCTTAGCTTACTTGAAAAAGAGGTTCATTGCCAAGAACTTGGTAATCAAAGATTGGTTGATGATTGCTAGAATATGGATTCATTAGCTAATTTCATACTTTAAGTCACCTAGAATATAGGAATTTATATGAGGATTGATTCTAATGCATCTTTTGAGTAAGACTGGTGAGAAAGAATATATCCATTAAGTTATTTAGAAGATAGAGAATCATGAATTGCCAACGAAGTGATTCTAAGTTATTCCTTCATGATGCCAAGATAATAATTGACTGTGATAATTGTTAAGTAGTTCATGGTCACATTTTTAATAATATTTGTCTAATTACATATTCTTTCATCCTTAAGTATGTATATTTTTGTCTTTATTTTTTCTTTTTATTCTCTTATTATTTTATTGGCTAAATAATAAAGATTTAGGTAAAGTAAGGCAGGAATCTAAATTTTTGTGGATTCGATACTTGCTATATCCTATACTATATAATATGTATACTTGCCCGTATATGTGGTTTTTTTAGTTAGTATTTTAATTAAATCTTGATTGATTGTGGACTTTGTTGATAATATTTTCTATACTAAAAAACATGCATCAACGGCCTGTGCTGGCCGTGCCAAATGGAGTCGGTGCCGGCGCTGGACTATCCTATGTCGGCGAACCATTTCATTCAGGCGCAGATTGGATAATTTTCCAAAAGTTTTGGTATTTTTCAATCTCTACTCGGTCCAAAACTCTTAGGGAACGAATTTTGGCCTCTTGAGAGCCTATTTAAACAAGAAAAACATAAGACAAAGGTATCAATCCAAGTATTAAAGCTTCCAACACACAAGAAGAGGAGATTCGTCATTCAATGAGTATTATTCATAAAGGTTTTCAAGGAGAAGAAGAATGGCTTGTCTATGAGTTCTTTTACCTTTATTTTCTTTTCTAGAATAATGATGTAATTAATGTTTTCATTTTAATTTGACATTGTTTTGGGATTCATGGTTTTTGGATTAATTTAGCTGTTTGATCAATTTTCTATCATTCTTGGTATTTGATTACTTGTAATTATGGAAGAGTTGATGAAGTTAGATTTGCTTCTAATTGACTTGAGAAACAATGTTGGAGTTGATTTAATTTTATTTATTTCATATTTGTTATTTCTTAATGGACTTGGGAAACAAACTTAAGACAAAGAAGTGAAGTAATCAAAGATTAGTTGATTTCGCATAGAGTATAAGATTATTAGATAATTTCATATTCATTATCACCTAGAGTATAAGGATAATTGTTGAAGGAGGAGCTTTATGCATCTTTTTGGTTATGTTGGTTTGATTGGAAAATCTGCTAATTTAATCATGACATAGTGAGTTTATGACTTGGGAAACGATTGAACTCTATTTTAATTCCTTCATGATGCCAAGATGATGATTAATTGAAACAGTTGCTAAAATGATTCATTATTATGTTTTCTAATATAGTTGTCTAAATTGGATATTTCTATATCCTTGAGTTGTACATATTCTTTATTTTTCTTTTTATCATCTTATCACTTTATTAGGTCAATTAAACAATAAATGAAAAGTAATTAGTGTTTACTTGTTCTTTTGAGGATCGAAACTCGTTAATTCCCTACACTATGCTTGCGATAAGTATACTTGCTCGTATGTGTAATTTGGGATTAATATTTTAATTAAAACTTGGCTAAATGATGGATTTAAATTTAATAATTTTTTATACACTCAAAATTTACGCAACAATAGACATGGTTTAGTTGGCTGGTTGCATAGAATTGCCAAGTTAAACTATGGTTAGCAGACTTGCCAATTTCCAGATTGCCAACATGGCTCTTTCCAACCTGGCACCCGTGAAGTGAGCATTTTCCAAGTCTTGGATTAGTAGGATAGTGGACAGTTCCCCTATGTTGGTCGGGGTGTAACTAACTCATCCCTTTTCTATAAATACTTGTATTCTTTGGATTGGCCAGACTAGTGACAATAGGAAAAAAGTCTGTCAGTATTGTTGTATTATTTCCTTGTAAGCTCTATGTTGAATGCAGGGTTGGCCTTTTTGGCTGTATTTCTCATGTGTTCTTTTACTTTTATGCTGGTTTTTAATTACGTATTATACTTGTTCCTTGTGCGTTCATTTCTAAAATATGGAAAGGGTTGACTAGTCTCATTAGCTAGTGCCGGTGTTCAAAATTTGGTGTTGGTGTCCGAGACTAACTCTGTGACACATGACATAACTGGGATAAAGCAAATTAGTAATGGAAATTTGGAATCGACAGCAAGCTATCGCTAATTAGTGATAGACTTACATTGGCTATAATCTGTGATTAAATTGAATACAAGAAAATAAGGCATCAGTGACAAATATTTAACTAGGAAAGAAAAATTTGTCACTATTAATTACGTTTTTATGAGGAAAAATTATTTTCCTCGCTAGTTAGTGTGAGAAATATTGATGGTGACCAAATCATTTTCCTTGCCAAGAAGATGTCGCTATTACCCTGGTGGGAACCTGCACCAGACTGGTCATTGGTGAGGAGTATTATCAGCAGTAGTACTGAGGACATTTTACTCACGAAAATGTTATCACTTTCGATGAAAAAAAAATCTCGCCAATGGATATATGCTTCGTCAAGGAAAATTTTTCGTGACGAAAATAACCTTTTAGTGGGGAAATATTTCCTTACTAAATGGAAGCTTTCATTCACAAAAAGTTAATTTTGTCACTAAGTCACATTACATTGCCTACAAAAACATGTTTCATTTCTCGAAATATGAAATTTCCTGTCTAATACATGCTCTTGTTTCACAAAGATTTTTTTAATATAAAATTTAAAAATATATTTTTATCCTAATATTTCGTGAAAGTTGTATTTAGACGCTACATTTTTTTTTTAAATTCTAGTTAAAAGTAAATCCGTAATAGCCCTAATATGTAACTTAACAATACTTAAATGTTTTTAATTTAGTTATAAGAGTTAATTATATATATATATATATATATATATATAAACACATTGGTTCTTGTTTACTGGGAGGGCTGAAATTGTTCCAATTGTTATAAAATTAGGGTAGTGTTAGAATAAAATCTACACACTACACACTAAGACAATTCTAACTATTCTTTGCACAAGAATTTATCTCTTTCTTTTCTCTCACAATTTTCTCTAATCTTTCTTTCACTAATCTTTCTTTCACAAAATAATGGTGTATTACAAGCTTAGAGAATAGCTCTATTTATAGAGCTCTAATTAGTGAAATACATCATGGCATACATCATCTTCAACTAATCTCAATTAATGGTGTCTCCACTAAATGGTGGACATCCATAAAAATCTTCTAATAATTCACATAAATCCATAATTAGTTGAGCCTCCACTAATTAATGGAGATTCCAATAATTCATAACACCAATTCATTTGTTAGTCCAAAAGAGACTTTATTTGGCCAAATCTATATTATAGCTTATTAAAGTCCCACCCTACCCGTCCCACCACCAAAATATTCTTCCTGCTAAGAAAGTACGCGTAAATATAGTTGGGTGATGTATTATCTTCATTTAAAAAAAAAAAAAAGAAATTTCCTATAGTCAGCCAAGGCTATATGTACTTTTTGTAAAATTCAACGCAATTCAGCCTTGTATATGTACTTTGATTTTTTAGAACCAATTTACTAAATGTGATTTTTGAAATTTAATTGCTTGGAGATATGAAATGTAGTTATACATGAAAATTTCTAATAGTGACCAATGGTTTATGAACTAAATGCATTAGTGACTTGTGTCGCATGTAATGCAAATGGTACGATACAACTTACTACTGTATTTAATTCACCGGTTCATAATCCATGTAAAAATTACTCATTATACATAAGTAATAAATGAAAGTGTTGTCAAAGTAGCACTTCAATTAGTTTAAAGTATGGTTTTGAGATGTGAAATGTAATTGCAGCTGTTTTTACACGATAAATAGAAATATTATTAAAATAATAACTTAATTTGTTAAAAATATTTTTTATTAAATGTGAGAGGCCAGAAATAAAATTATAAATCCTCTTTGGGTTTACCATTTCAACTATCTATCAACATTAACGTATTAAACTTTCCCATGTCACCAAAAAACAAAAATTCCCCCTTTCTGAGAAGCATGTGACATAAAGCTTCTTCTTTTTTTCTTCTTTTTTTTCCCTAACAGTAGACAATTAATGAAATATCTTCTTTATTTATTTAAGAATTTTGTTCAACTACCGTGACATCAAATTAAGTAAGTTGCTCGATAATGAAACAAACTAGCAATACGGACAAGATATGCATTAATTAACAGCCAAAGTAAGTCTGCTTCTTGTTAGGCCTTCTTAATATTCCCTTGAGAAAACTAATATTATTATAACCCAACGATCCAGCACAAAAATACTAACATGGACCACTTATTATGAATTAAGTGCATTAATGACTTGTACTATATAACTTAATAATACTATCTACCAGTTGATGGTCCATATAAAAATTGCTCCCATTATTGAGTTTGCCTTCCATAATAAACACCGCTCAAAACACAGCATAAACAACAAGTTAGAGTGCAAGTCCATTCCCCAATTCTCAGCTCGTCAATCACAATTTAGCAAGATCCATGCCTTCTTCACCTTCCACCACCGCTGCACGCCAGGGTAGAGGCACGGCAATCACCGCAGGCGTCCATCCAGACATCATCCAAACACATATTTTGAAAAGACTCGATGGCCCAACTCTTGCTTCCTTTAGTTGTGTGTCATCGCAATTTTATAGTGATTGTATGGACGAAAGCCTTTGGAAGACTCTTTGTAACTCTAATTGGCCTTCCACAACGGTTACACGAGTTCAAGAAATTATCTCTACATTCCCCTCCGGTCACCGATCATTCTACTCTGATTCTTACTCAACCGTCCGATGCCTCCACCAACAACAGCACATCTACCAGCATCTCCAGTCTGAGCCCACTACTCAACAGGAGTCGATACAAACGACAGAACTGATATCTGCGGTTGATATTCACTATGGGAACGAGATAATATACTCGAAGGTGGCTGTAACAGAGACTTCGATTGGCTGGTTCAATTCTTCTCCTCTCAGACTTGACCTTCTAGAGGTAAATGAGATAGTGCAAACACCCTTAAAATGCGATGGGGAGGAGAGGATCGCTAAAGTGGAGAAGAACATGAGATTGAACTGGATATTAATAGACCCTGTGAAGAAAAGGGCAGTTAACTTATCAAGCCTGAGGCCAGTGGAGGTCCGGCAGCATCAGTTTACAGGGAAAATACTGGTAGATTATGCGACTATTATGCCTGCTAGAGTTGGTGGGGGGTTTGTGAAGTGCGGAGTGGATGTGACGTGTGAAGAGAAGGATGGAGTCTTGCACCTCAGGGAGATAGGCATGCAGGTGGAGGACATGGAGGGAAAGATATTGAGTGGGGTGGATAGTTTGGGAATTTTTTGTGACGCGATGGAGGGTAAAAGAGTAAGTAAGAAAATAAACGAGGAGAAAAAAAGTATGAAACGTTCATGCTGTGGAGGGATTATTATCTTTCCAATCCATTTGTATAGAAAAAATGCTCAATGGCATTATCAATTGGTTCTTTGAGTCGGTGTAAGCTTTGAGTTTGGCGTAATGTACAAGTTAAAATTTTAAGGTTAAGCTCAATATGATTAATTTGAACAGACACTTTTACTTTGAACTAAAACCAAAAGTCAGAGAAACTTTAACCCTTTTTCCCATCCCCAACCCAACAGGTTACTGGGTCCCGAGATTAGTTGTTAGGAATTATTTTATGTACCACTACAAAATAAATAATTGATGTAAAATTGTATAATAAATGAATTAATAAAGAAATCATAAATTGTGTCAGATCTAACAGAAAATAGGGATAAAAAATAAAAAAAAGTGCCAAGAATCTTCTTGTAGGAAGCCAAGACTAATAATACGTTAGATCTGATTGTGACAAGTTTTAGCGCACACGCATTGACAGCCACCAACTAAATTTTTTTCTAGTTTAAACTTTTGCTAAGAAGAAACACCATGAGTAGGAGTCCCAATTCTTGGTTCCAACTCCATGTTTCTTGGCCTGAATACCCGAGACGTCCTGCTAGTCAGGACGGAATTAATATCTCGAATTTGCAGGGCTAGAATTATAAGAAAAAGAAAATGATAGAGGATAACATTTTAAATTTTAAAAAATATGGGGATGCAGAATAAATTTTATATATTTTTTCTAAAAATTCTCAATTTTTTACTTTCGAAAGATTTGAAGGGCGGATGTTACTTCCTTCCCCCATAAATCTCTGTTATTTCCACAGTGCAGACAAATTTAATAGGAGAAGAAGCCGCTACCCAACAACGAGTGAGGTTAATCCAATGCACATGAAAATGGATATGTTCTGATCTTTATAATAAAGCTTGCCCTGTCAATAGTAATTCTTTTTTATAGTTGAGGTTGGGGGAAAAAATTCACAGATTGAAGTAGTTTTCAGGATTTTTATCATAATGGCTCCTTTTGGGGGCCATTATATATCAACTGGTCCAACTGCTGTAGGAGGTCTTCTTCTGGTTTTGACACATCGATAAAATGCGTCTTAACAAAATGTAAATGCATTCTAAGAATCCTAATTTAACACCATTAGGAACCGTTTGCATTGCACCCTAATGAGGACGCATTAGTTCACCGTGTTTTCGGAGGACGCATTTGCGAATGAAAAAAATCTCAGACAAACCATTTGCATGCTGCACTTTAACTTCTCTTCTTCAAGCTCTTGCTTCAGGATCATCATCCGCTCAAGCAAGTCCAGATTTTCCTTGTACATTTCAAAATCAATAAAATATAGATGAATAAATAGGGAAACATTTGCAAGTAATATACAGGTTTCTATAAATTTCTTTCTTACATCTGCAAGGAATAATCTAAAAAGCAAGAAAAATAAAAAAGACCAATGAAACCACAGAATAAATGCTGCAAATAGTCACCTTTTGCAGCATTTCCAATTTCTTGTTAAATCCAGCCACCTCCTTGAGAGAGGCCTTAATCTACTAAGGAGACACGTTAAATCAGTTACAGAAATTTAAAATAAAAAGCAAAAAGAATTACTAAGAATCAAGTCATTATGGCTAAAACTAAGATACATCAAAGCATCCAGGCAGCTACTCTTTTTTCCAGTCGGTTTCTCGTAAGAAGCATCTTTTTCAGTTCTCAGTTGGAACTGAACTGCATAACTTAGCCATTTACAAATTACCGCGGGTAAAAGCAAAAAACTTGTGCACATGACATTGCTAGTTCAATTGGTTGAGAGACGCTACAAGACATCTCTGATGTCCATGACAGCCAAAAGTAAAGGTGATTTTTTTTATTACTCTAACCAGTCAAATACACAGGCACCCACATAGTTCCTACTTGGTTTTCATTAAAATGTTCAAAATTATTCTTAGATTTTATTCAAGTAAAGGAGGTGTGAATAAGTGATTCCAAAAAAAGAATTGAAAAGAGATAAGGATATCATCAAATCGTCTATGGCCAAATTTCAATCCTTGCAAGTGGTTTTCAAACACAGCAACATTCAATACATGGTGATCATATTGCTGGCTTATTCTCATTCAATGAGTTTTAGCATTCCGGAGAATGAGAATTCCAACAATTGTACTCCACGATTTGTCAGAGTTCTGAAGAAAAATCACATATCCAGGTTGGTAAATACATCCTAATGTCATGGTTAACAAAAATAAAGGTTAAAACGAAAGACAAAATGGAAGAACTAGTACAAGAATCAAAAAGGAAATTGAAGAAGCTGCTGCTCCGGCTTTAGTCTTACTTAAATACTGAAATGAAGTCTTTGCTTCCTCCTAATTTCCAACGAGTTCCAAAGGAATTTGGCAAGGAGAGTGGAATTACATTGAAGGACGGTGTGGTTCTGAAGAATTCGGAAGCTCTGTTTTTGCAGTACCCACCTCCTTTACATCTTCGAAGTGTATCAACTGATTACTTGATCTACGTTTTCTAGCTGAACTGATGGCAGCAGAAAGCTGACGATATAGAAGCCACAAAAGAGGAGTCAAGGGAATCCATAATTAAGACAAGAAACTCATGGAATCATGCGTCCTCCGAAGACGCAATAAACTAATGAATCCCATTAAGACACAATACAAACAGTTTCCTAATGGTGTTAGGTTAATACACATGTCTTCATATTTTTAGGACGTATTTTATAAATACATCAAGGCCAGATGAACACTTCTTGCAACAATTGGACCAGTTAATACAGAATGGCACCAAAAGAGGCCATTTTGATTAGGAAAAAAAATGTACTTTTCAAAGTAGATATTTCATGGGGAAAAGAAGGGAGCTTTTTCAGTTTGGTCTCTAGAAGTAAGTTTTTCTCAATCAAATCCTCAATAATGGGTTTATTCTAATTTAGTCCTTTAAAATGTTAATTTCTTCTTAAATTAATCCTTCCATTTAACTCTGTTAGTTTTTTAACAATCAAAGTAAAAATGTCAAAGATTAAATTCAATCTAATCTTTATAAGTATGTAACTTTTATAATTAAGTCTTCAATAATAATAAATATCAAGTTGCATTATATTTTAATGAAAAAATAGAAAATATATGAAGATAAAATAGTAAAATTAGTTTTATTATATATATTCTTAAGTTATTAATATTTAATTGTCTTGTTCTATAAAAAATAAAAAATAATAATAAAAAAAAACAATCTCAACCCACTACTAGAAAAACAGGCTGTTGTGATAGGAGGAAATATTTTAATAAGAGTCTGTTGTGACATTTTTGACTTTGTGACATTCACGCAAAATATTTTCTAAAACACCGTTGCTATAGTCACTGAGGACGTTAACAAATGTCATAATAGATGTACCTATTATAACATGTATAATTGTTATATCAAAAGTCTTATTACAACATTTTGTAATGCTACAAAAGGGTCTAATAGCTGCCAAAATTCAAATAATATATTAACAATTTAAAGTGTCATAATAACTGAAATCTATAATAACATTTACAACTATCAGTAAAAGCTCTTCATATAACATTTGGTTGTATTATGCAAATGCTTACCAACGGTTGCCAATAGTTAAATTTAAATCCGCAGAAACGCTTAGAAATGTAACAATAACTTTTGACAACTTTCAATTATATTACACTTTATTAGCATTCGTGACATTTTATGATGTCATTATTATTTGTTATGACACTTATACATGTTTAAACTTAATATAACAACATTTTTTAATTTTCATCATACATTGGCTATGTTTCACTGCATTTTTTATGACATTTCATTTCTTACATATATTAATTACATGATATACAAAAAAATTAAAACTTTTACCATAATATAAAATCACATTAAAGCAAAAATAAAATGTTTGCATACAATAGGTAGAATAGTACGTACTATGTATATATACATCAAGGAAGTCATCAAAACTATATAATCCAAAATAAAATCTCAATGTATCTATTAAGACAAAATTCCATTAATATCTAAATTCTTCCATTTAGCCAAATGATCTACCATACTTCCTTCATATGCAGCATCAAAATAACTTGTAGCCAAGGTGTCCCCTTAGTCCCATTCATCTTGAGCCCTATGAACCTTCCATTATAAATTGCATACATTCAAGTTAAACAAAATTAGAATTTTAATAATCAAGCTATTTCTCTAATCTAAGCATAGTAAAAGATTATCACTGTTAGACCACTATATAAATTTCTATATCATGTAGTTAATGCATGAAACAAGACACGCCCAAGAACTTTCATAGAAATAAAGGATCTGTAAATGATAATAGAAATAATTTGAATTATTTCTCAAAGAAAATAGTTTTCATATACTTACACTTTGGATTACTCGGTTGTGTGTTAGATGGAGGCATGCCAAATCATTCGGCTAGCATATTCAACTAATCATCTAGAGAATTGTTTCTGTGTTCTTGCAAACTTTTTTTCTTCTTCAACCCGTGTGGCCTGTCCATCTGATCAGAACCAACCAAAAAAATGAATCAATAAAGCATCAATGAATTAAAATTTTAAATTCACCTAAAATCAAGGCCTCAAAATCAAACTTGAAATTACCGACCTCAGAATCAAGCTAACAACACACGATGTTCTATGCCAAAAATTACTCTAGACAAGTATAAGAAAAGAAAGAGAAAAATAGAATGAGACAGTAGAACAAATATTAGCAAAATGCAATTACTACAGGAATATATAGAGCAACATTCAATATTGCACTACATGTTTAGCAATGTTTAGTCCAACACTTAAGTCAAAAAAATACATATCAAAGTAAAAAAGTAAAAGCATTCTAGATAATAAATACTGCATTAAAAACCATATTAATAAATAGTATAGTCTTCATACAGTCATAAAATACACTCAAGCCTCATCATCCCCTTCACGAACCTAACAAACATTCTCGTCCCCTTTTTCAGCTATGTAGTTGTGAAACCCCAGTGAAACCAACCTTAGAGTAAGGGGGTTGTGATGCATATCATATTTTATTGCATGTATAAGTGCATTTTTGTATGATTTTATGTGCTGAGATAAGTGATTTGTAGTCTAGATGGCTTAATTGTGTTTATTGAGTAAGAAGGACAAAATGGTAATTTTTGCTTGAGGTGAAAATAGGGAGATAGCTTGAGGAGTAAAGAGGAAAAATATTTAGGGGAGAAAATAAGAATAAGAGTTGTTGTGGTTTAGTGGTTAGAGCTTTAGAATAAATCCTTGAGGTCTTGAGTTCAAATTCCATTATTGGAGTTTTAGCATGATTAAATTTTATTTTTGTTTTGGAAGGCTTTATTTCGGCCCTCGCATGCTTTAGGGAAGAGTAGGAGTGTTGTCTTAGGGGAGACATGATAGGAGTGTCCTAATCCTACTCTTATGCCCTACAAAAATTTCTAAGGGATTCATACCCTTCTTGATCTCTAGCTTTCCTTAATTCTTAACCAATTAGGTTGATTAATTTATCCAAGCCAATTTTATTCTAGAAAATTCCAGCAAGGTGCTGTGGCTTGGAAGGTTCGAAAATGTTTGAGTGTGAAGTACCTCCTTGACTAAAAATGGGGACGAGTTGTGGAAGGTTCCCAAGAAAATTAATCTCTATGGTTAAACCTTCAAATTCCAACCTAAGTGTGTTCATCTTCTTCATGTAGTAAACTGGAAATTTTTCTAGCTTCTTGATCAATCCAATAGTCGAAATTTTCAGCCATCACTCCCTCTCAAATTCTGCTAGAACAATGATCAATTCACTCAGCTTGAAGACTGAAAATTCCAGCCAAAACCGAGCTACACAAAAACTGTGTAAACCAGGAAATTTTTCTAGTCAGTTTTCATAGCATTAGTGAGCCAAACCAAGCTGTTTCTTCCAGTTTTTCACCCAGCAACTCAACCTCGTTTTTCCTCCATAAAGAAGGCTGGAAACCAGCCTTAAAGGACCTCTGAATATCCCTTCAAACCTTTTGCAAACTGACTGGAAAATGGCAGCAAAATCTGCCCAAAAATTCCCATCAAACATGCGAAAAATCTGTTCAGAATTTCCAGCTTTGCTTCTTCTTCACCCTTGGCTGAAATTCACCCCATTTTCCTGTACAAACTCACCTTGAACATCCATGAACTGAACTTCATCTTCTTCACCATTGTTCTACTTGAAAAACAGTCTCATGGCTGCTCCTAAAATCTCTCTATCAATCACTCCAATCAAACCATTGATTGAAGTCCAAAATTTCAGCAATTTTCTTCATCAACCTTCCATGAATTAAACCTCAAACAACCAGAAACTCCATCACCATTGTACATCATATTTTGGTCACCCTAAAGCTCCATCAAACAACATGCATCTCAACAGAATTCCAGCAATCCAGTCGGCCATTGTAGCTTTCCAAAAACTCTCCATCAACCAAGATCTTCCTACCATATTTGTTTCCAAAATTGATTCCCTAAATTATTCTCTTTGAATTTCAAACAACCAGCTTTCCTTTTCCTCTCAAATCTGAAAATCCAATTACCAAAAACCATTCAAACAATTCGGCCACCCTATTCCCATAGAATTTCGGCCAGCTTCACCCAATTTCTCTCTATTCTCTCCAAACCTTCAAGAACACCTACTATACTTCTCACGTCTAAGGCCACCAAAACCACTCCAATCTTCTTCAAAAAACTCCAGATTGTACCTACTCACTCTCGCAAATCCATTCCTACAGTTTTTAACATCAAACGCTGAAATCCAAGACTCACTTTTGGATCAAAAACCAGAATTTTCTTGAAGGCTGAAGAACACCTTCAAGGTAAGCATGAACAATCATCTTCATCTTTGACTTTGATGAGTGTATACTAATGAACTCTCTTCTCTCTCTCTCTCTCTCTCTCTCTCTCTCTCTCTCTCTCTCGGCCGAATGGTTATTTCAACTATGGCCATATTTTCTTCTTCTCCCTTGGACGAATCAAGTCTCCTAAGAGTAAGGCTTCTCTTGAAACGTCTTCAAGGTAGTCATCATTCAAGTAAGCCTCTTCAACCTTCTTTTTAAATCTTAGATTCATGTCTCTAGGATGTTTTGGAAAAGGATGGATTATGATTAAAGTTTGAGCATGTGTTTTGTGTTGGAGTTGGGATTGAATGGTTATGTTTTGCGATGGAGTTGAGATTGATGCATGAGTTGATTGTCTTGGTTGAATTTTATGGTTTTAGGGTTTTGTTGCATGCTCTTCATGTCGTGAGTAGTATGATTGAACATGCATGTTAGAGATTATGTCACCTTTGGTGAATGGGGTTTTGTGATTATGTATGATTGTTAAAGCCATGAATATGATTATGTTAGTAGGGTTTGGATCATGTGATGGTGGATTTGGACCTATGCTTTTATTCATGATTTGGACGTTTTGTTGATTGGTGTAGAGTATATGTTCATGATTGTAGTTAGCAAAAGGGAATATGATCATGGTCTTGTTGTCCCTAAGCTAATTTTATCAATAAAATGATTATTACTATAATTTCTTCTAGTGATCTCGAAAACCCTAGGGAGATGTGGGTTTGGTCTATTATGTAAGATAATAATATTTTAGTCAAATAAATAATGGCTTTTATTAAAGAAATAAAATATGTAAATATTATATAAAATAAAATGTATAGAGAATAGTAATATCGAATAAAGCCTTTTTATATAAATAATCATAACAAGTAAAATATTAATTTTGTAAGTCTTATATTCATAAATACTATTAAAATTTATTTATTAACTTGCAATCAAAACCTATTAAAATTTACTTACAACTAATTTTAGTTACCAATTATTTTTTAACAACTAATTATTAATGGATTATTATTTTAAATAATTCCATCTAGGTCCTAGGACCCTTCATCAAATAAACCCTAATTATTTATAGCAACATTTAAACCTTCAATTTATTAGTACCTATTTCCCAAATCCTAGTTATTTTAATATCAAGCTGGATTTATTTTATAAACCCTTTTATTTGTTATCTAGCCTTAAAGCTTGGAACACTATGGTCATGATTGTAGTAAGTTGAGCTAGGATTATTTGTAAAAGTAAATTTTGGCTTGAGTCTAATTATGGCTTATGTTTACCCCAGGCGGGGTTAGGTCCGCTTTTGAGGATCTTTATTTTATCTCAAGCAAAAGATCAGGTAAGCTCCTGCATAAAACTTGTTTGATGCAAAATGGTTACTAGGGCAAGCTAAATGTTGAGTTCGTGGACACTCACTTCTGTAAAGGCAATTGAGGATTGTCTTCTTTCTCATTTCAGGCAAACAATTATTTGGAAATCAATGGGCAATTTTACACAAACCCTAAAACTATTTCTAAAACCAGTTTTACCCCAAACTTTGAAAATCCTAAATTGCCATTTTCAAGTGGAGCTCTATTCGTTTTTCCCTAAGTGGGATAAATTACGTTGAGTACTTAATAAGGGTGGACTACTAGGACTAGTCTTTGAAAGGTTAGGGTAAGTCTCTCAGTAGATGGCCACCTCTGAGGGGTAAGTCCTTCCCTGATAAGATGTCAGTTTAATAGGTCGTGCCAGTTCGAGCTAGCAAGTTTCAGTTAGGTGGACTGTGTGTTGCTGGAATGGACAACCGGTTTTGTTTGGGTATAGAGAAGAAGGAGTATCTTACCCGGTAGGCTGATCACCTATTTTTGTCAGTCTGCATAAAGTGTGGCATTCTAACCGTTGTATGATTATGGGGCCTAACGTTTGGTAACCCATGACCACCCTTTTGAGTGGTTGATTTTATTGTACCTGTATATTGGAAAAGCCAAAACACCACTCTTGATTTTGACTATTATTTATTGCTTGCCAGTATTTCTCTTATGAAGTTTTTACACTTTGCATTCACAAACTGTTTTTACTGAACACTTAAAGCACACACGGACTTATTGAGATTTTTATCTCATCACCCTTTTAACTATGATTTCAGGTTGATCCTGCTGTGGGGATGAGTAGCTAGTTGTTGCCTGCCTTGGAAGATATTCTGATATTTATTTTGTGTAATACTTTGGGAGTTGAGAGTGAAAATTTTTTATTTTTGAATTAATCATGAATTTTGGGTTGTAATAAGTTTTAAATTTTAAAGCATTACTTTATTTTTGTTGTGTGTCCTAGTTATAAAGACCCCTTGTCCTTTGGACGGGGTGACATCCCCGGCCCTATTGGGCCTAGGTAGTGGAGTGCTACAGTGATTGCAAATTTTAGCTTGCAAATGTGTCTCAACATCCACGATATCTCCCATTTTATAAACTGATGTTGCATTTGTAACAACAACAACATGCCAATCACTTTTCTTTGATTCTTTTACATAGAATACTTATGTTGCTTGAGAGGCAAGAATGAATGGTTCTTTGTAGGGAGGCATGCACATTGCTTAAATTTGCTAGCAAGAATCTATCGGCATCTTGTTTTAGTCTCTTCTCATTTGACACCCAATCACATTCAAACAATACAACTCTTTAATTGCCTCCGTAGCCTAACTTAATTACATTCTTCAAAGCTCCAAAATAAGCCACATCACTTAAAATAGGATTTTCATCCCTTATACTTGAAAAACTAGAAGTAATTACATTCACAGAAGCTCCAGTATTTTGGGTTTTTCTTTTTCACTCAACTTCTTTTGTGTGAAACCTAAAACCGTTTACCATAAATCCCTAATACTGTAATCCAACTTCTTTAGGTCCCTTAGAAAGATAAAATAAATCTTGTGTAATATGGCTATCTTTAGATATTTGCAAAGAAGTAACCTAGGTCACAAAAAAATAAAACCAAAAAAGAAAAAATTAATATAAATGATAAAATTTAATTTAATTTGGCACATAAGAAAAAGGTTAAATAGAGTTTTAACTTAGGTGATGGGCAAACCATTGGACGAACGTCTCTCTATGAATATGCTCAATTTCATTTCTTCCATCACGTGGATGATTTTGAGCTACCATTGTAAGGTAATGACTATACAAAGTAGAAGTCGATTTAATTAGTAGTTGTCATCAAACCTTCAATACACTACTCTAGTCCCTCTTTGAAAGATTTAAAGAGACTTACTCAATATATGGCTTGACAGCATCACAATTAAATAGTACATATTGATGTGCTTTATTCAAAGAATCTCGATCAAACTTTGTTGGTGTGCCTTTACCTAATGAGCGCCCTGAAATTGTAAACACGTCAACACTTACTCGAGAGTCAACCACATCTTCTTCATTTCTAGTTGTTCGATTGAACCTTGTTTGGACATAATTAGTTAAATATAATGAGCAAATTGTTAGGCATTCTTCAACTAAATAACCTTCTGCAATACAACCTTCTGGGCAACTCCGATTTTGTACATAGGATTTCAAAGTGCTCAAGTATCTGAAGTAATATAGTTATAAAATTACCATAACTATAATTACAACATTTAAAACTAAAAGAAAAACTGATAAAAATAAACATAGATAATGCACACCTCTCAATTAGATACATCCATCGAAATTGCACCGGACCAACAATTCTTTCTTCATAGGTTGAATGAACACATAAATGCATCATGATATTGAAAGCTAATGGTGGAAAGACCCGTTCTAGCTCACAAAGAATGAAAATAATGTCCATCTCTAGTTGTATCAGATCACGAGGCAATAATTCCTTGGAGCAAAGAGGTCTGAAATACCTACCTAGCCTAAGCAAATTATATCGAACATATTTTGACAACGCTTTTCTTAGGGCTATAGGCAGTAATTGTTGTATTAATACATGATGGTCATGGCTCTTAAGCCCTAAAAACTATGGTCGCTTCAATTGTATCACTTAGATAAGTTAGCAAAATATCCATCAAGAACCTTAACCCTTTTCAACACCTTGCAAAAATTTAATTTTCACTCTTACTCAAAGTGAATGCAGCTTGGGGCAAAAAAGATGCACCACTCTCTTTCTCAAGATGATATAGTTCTATTCTAATTCCCATTTCTTCAAGTCAAGCCATGACTTATGACCCCTTTTCTTATCCACCTCAAGTAATATGGCACAAATCATTTCACTAACATTTTTCTCGATATGCATTACATCAAGATTATGCCGCATCAAGTTATCCTTCCAATAAGGCATTTTAAAAAAGGCACTTTTTTTTCTTCCAAATAAATGGCAATTTTTTGTTACCCTTCACAAGCTTCCCAAACTTAAAATTGATACTGTCTAATTCATTTAAAATCATATCTCCAGATAAAAAATCAAGTCTCACTTAATGCTCCTCTTTACCATTAAATGATCGACCATCCATTCTAAAAGAGCGATCGGGTTCTAAGAACCTACAATGTCCCATATAATAATGCTTGCAACTATTTTTCAGCTATTATAAATCCGTCTCATTTGACAAATAGGACAAGCAAACTCCCCTTTAGCACTCCACCCTAACAAATTAGAATATCTAATAAAATCACTAATAGTCCATAATAAAGCAGTCCGCATTTGAAAATTTTACTTGGAATATGCATCATATGTAGATACACCTACATCCTACAATTCCTTTAATTCTGCAATGAGAGGTTATAAATAGACATCAAGATTATTCCCTGATGTAGTCGGACCAGGCAGGTATTAGCAAAGACAAAATGAAGTATGGTTGCTTCATACACATCCAGAGGGGTAAATTGTAAGGCATCAAGATGACAGGCCACGTACTGTGAGCAACATTCATATTTTTTGAAAGGATTAAACCCGTTAGAAGCTAAGCCTAATCTCACATTGCGTACATCTTTGGAAAAATTAGGATGAAGATAATTAAAATTTTTCCAAGTAGGTGTGTCAACAGGATATTTCATAGAACTGTCATCTATTCTATCTTCCCCATGCCATGTCATTAATTTAGCAGTCTTTGAGGACTTGATCAAACATTGTAATCGAGGCTTCAGTAGAAAATGTCAAATAATATTTTTTGAAATCTTTCACTTCTCCCCTGTAGGATCATTTTTCAAAGTTGCCCACCTAGACTCTTTGCATGTAAAATAATATTTCCATCCCAATTTATCCCTCCAATACAATATGCAATCATTAGGACATGTACCTATCTTCTCATACCCCAAACCTAATTGTTTCATTATTTTTTCAGCTTCATAATAAGATTTTAGAATTTCAACACCCTCAGGAAATGATTCTCGCAACAAATCAGGAAGCATTTCAAAATGTTTGTTAGACCACTTCCCCGCACACTTAAGATATAGTAATTGATTAAGAAATGATAGCTTAGAGAAGTTCTTACACCCAGGATACAACTCTTGTTGAGAACCATAAATGAGTTTGTAAAAATTCTCAGCATCCGAGTTTGAACGTTCAACTCCGGGAGATGTTTCAACCCTCTCAATATTATCATCTACTGGAATGCCAAATGCATCATGCAATAAGTCATCCATGTCATCAGTTTGACCAGTAACATCTTGTAAATTATTACCTAAACTAGTTCTAGATGAACTGGACAATGAAAGTTCTCCATGTACTATCCAGTAAGAATATCCCTTAATAAACCCATATACTAAGAGGTGCTCTCACATCTCCATTTCAATCCTCATTACCCCATTTCCACATTTTACACAAGGACACAATATCTTCCCATTCAAACTTACATTGTTCATTGCAAATCTTAGAAAATAATCAACACCATTTTGATATGCACGACCATTTCTAGGAAGACTCATCCAAGGTTTGTCTATATTGGCAATGTTACAAGAAATAATAGACAAGTAAGTTACAACCTAAGCAACAAGAAATCCATAATATGAGATTCATGCAATTAAATTTAGGCAATTAGGAAGTTTGAAAAATATTGATCCAGCCTCTAAATTCTACACCAATCATGGAAAAAGTAAAGCAACAAACTAAAAACCTTAATATCCAAGATCATTTTAATTGCCAAATATTCCGTGCCATATAGCAAAGTAGGTCTTACAACTGCTCTCTAGAACTTTCCCTTTAGGTTCAATGGTATATTACGATCATAATGAATACAAGTCGCACTTCTCTATTTCAACTAACCCACTGTAACTCGATGTGTAATGTCGCCATTGAGCTCTCCATCTTTCTGAATAATAGATCTTAGATATCGGAAGCAATCACCTACCGGTATATCTCTACCATCCAAAGTTACACTCTGAGCTATATTTCTGCTACTACTGAACTTACATTCTATATACTTCATTTTACTTTTACTAATTCTGAAGCCCTTGGATTCCAATGTCTGTCATCACACCTCCAATTTAGCATTTACACTAGCTCTAGTCTATCAATCAACATAATTTCATCAGCAAACAACATATACCGTGGCATAGCCTCCTGTATAGTACAAGTCAACTTGTCCATAACGGCCGCAAAGAAGAAAGGGCTAAGTGTTGATCCTTGATACACTCTGATAGTAATAGGAAACTCTGCAGTCACTCCAGTGCAATTCCTTACACTTGTACATGTTCCCTCATACATATCTTTAATGGGAGTAATATACTTTAGCGATACACCTTTCTTGGCTAGCACTCACCAAATTACTTCTCTAGGTATCTTGTCTTAGGCTTTCTCCAGGTCAATAAATACCATATGTAAATCTTTTTTTCTTTCCTTATAATATTTAATCATTTGTCGTAAAAAATGAATTGCCTCCGTAGTACAACGCATAGGTATAAAAGCAAATTGATTATCTAAAATCTGTACAATGCCCTTTAACCTCTGTTTAATCACTCTCTTTCAAAGTTTTATAGTATGACTCATGAGTGTAATCCAACGGTAATTGGCACAACCTTGAACATCCCCTTATTCTTGTACAAAGGAATCAGAGTACTCTTCCTCTACTCTGTAGGCATCTTGTTAACTCTCTATATCTTGTTGAACAAACTTGTCAACCATGCAATATCTATCTCTTCTAAACACTTCCAAACCTCGATTGGTATACCATCCGATCCCACTGCCTTTTCTTATCTCATCCTTTTAAGGGCCTCTCAGACTTCATGCTTTTGAATACGATGAATACACACATAATTAACCTCTTTGTTCAAAATTGTAAGGCTACCCACTCTTGGAACTTGAACTTGATTCCCGTTAAATAACTTATCAAAATAGAACCTCTAACTTTCCTTAATTTCTTTGTCTTTAACGAAAACTCTGTGGTTGTCATCATTCACATATTTCACCGCACCGATAACTCTGGTCTTTTTCTCCCTGAAACGTGCCAATCTATATATATTCTTCTCCCATCTTTAGTATCCAACTTTTCATATAAATCCTTGTAAACTGTGGATCTTGCTTTTCTAGCAACTTCTTTAGTTTTTCTTCTCGCAACCTTGTACTTGTCAAAATTCTCATCACTTTTGCACTTCCCTAGGTTTCTATAGCACTCTTTTTTACTCCTTACGGCTTCTTTCACTTCATTGTTCCACCACGACACATCCTTCTTTAGTATTACTCTTCCTTTAGATTCACTAAGCACTTCTTTAGCTACTGTCATTAGATATTGAGCCATCTTTCTCTACATAGGATTTGGATCCAAATCCATATCAGAAGAGCAGTCATCCGCCTGAACTACCTTATCGACAAAGGCAGTTCTTTCATCCCCCTGTAGCTTCCACCACTTGATGCTAGGGTCAACCCGATGATTCCACTGCTTACCCTTTTTCCTAAAATTAAATCGAGGACCAACAACCTATATTGCGTAACTACACTCTTGCTTGGAATAACTTTACAATCCGTACAACCACTATGAAACCTACGCCTCATAATAAAGAAGTATATTTGACTGGTATTTAATCCACTTCTAAAAGTAACTAAGTGAGAACCTCTCTTCTTAAACCAGGTATTTGCTATAGTCAAATCATAGGCCAAGGTAAAGTCAAGAATAGGAGTTCCTGTATTTGCTATAGTCAAATCATAGGCTAGGGCAAAGTCAAGAATAGGAGTTTCTGCTTCATTTCTAACTCTGAAACCCTAACATCCATGAACACTCTCAAACCCGCTTTGATTAGTACCCACATGTCTGTTTAAATCACCACCAATGAAAAGCTTCTCTGCACACGGGATACTCTGTACAATCTCATCTAAATCATCCTAAAACTGTTACCTAACCGAATCATCAAGTTCCACTTGTAGTGCATACGCACTAATAATAGTAGTAATCTCACCACCAATCATGATCTTGATACTCAAAATCCTATCATTCTTCATTTGTACTTCAACCACATCATCAATAAACTTACGGTTAATAATAATCCTTGTAATAACCCACTTTGTCCGCCTTGCATAAGGAATTTGTGTAGCATGGTTTTGTTAACAATGAAAATATATATAAACGAAATATTTTCCTTCTTTATTATCAATAATAAAATTAAGATTGCAAAGTAATAATATTATTCATAGAATTATAATATAGCCATCACTAGTGCTATTATCATTATTAATATTAGTATTATTATTGCTAATATTATTATTGATTTTATTTTTATTCTATTATCCATTACTATTATTTTATGTCTATTATGTAATATCAATATTCCTTGGTAATATTAAATTATAGTATTATTGAATTCAATAATTGTATTAAATTATTATATTATTCTTACCATTATATTATTATTATTATTATTATTATTATTATTATTATTATTATTATTATTATTATATATGTACGTATGTATGTATGTGTGTGTGTGTGTGTGTGTGTGTGTATAACAACTAATACCATAAATATCTTATTTTATATTATATTATATACAAGATATTTTAGGGGGCCCACAAGAAGTAAATGAAGAGGGCCCACTAGCATGATATTTTTTACCAAGTTTGATTATTTTTAGACTTCCTCTAATTAAGCTTAATTAAGCTAAGTGGGATTAAGGTGAGTTAATCATGATTAAGCAATTAGTGGTCCCAAGAGATTTTAAGAATTTCTTCAAAACCCCTAGAGGATCCTAGAACCTTCTAGGGTAATCCACAACTCTCTTGAAATGGCCAACTCACCATAAATCTTTTATTAAGACCAAGATAAGATCAAGGAAGCTAGCTATATAAATAGGAGCCATGGAGGAGAATTTCGGCCAAGGGGAAAAGCAGCAAGAAGAAGAAAAAAAAAATAGAGAAGAGAAGAGAGGAAGAGAAAAACAAAAGAAAGACCAAAAGAGGGAGAAGAATTTCGGCAGCAAGGAGGAGAAGAGAAGGACCGGCAGCAAGGAAGGGGAAAGGAAGAGGAATAAAAGGAGGGAGAGTTTTTTATCTTTGAAAGGTAAGAGATCACTCTTGAAATCTAAGAAAATGGTACTAGAAGATGGAGACTAACTGCATATAAAGATTGTTGAAGTTAAGTGATGAAAATATGTTGATTTTGGTGATGGTTGATTTACCGGTTGGATGACTGATGAAGTAGACATATTTGCTGGAATTTGAACACAAATAATGCTAAGCATGTCCTAGACTAGTTAGGAAGGATTTGGATCATGTGATGTGAGCTTAGATGGATGCGAAATCAGAAAATAGCAAGAGTAATGTAATCTGCCAAAATTTACTGGTTTGGTGAACTTGGTATAACTTGTTTGATTGAACTAAAGAAAAGTGCTGAGCATGAGAACTTGTTGGAATACTGATGTTGGGAGGATAAATGATGCAGTGAAGGGTTTAAATATGGTAGGGTATGTTGAAGAAACCATAGAAATTAATTAAAACAAGTTGAGCTTCTAAACTGTGGTTTGAACCATCACTCGGAACAGTAAGGTTAGCTAAAAAATTGAACGAAGTGGAGAGATTTTTGAATACCATATGACCTGAAGTTGATAGAGAGATGTCCTAGGAGTATTTTAGAAGTGGTTTCACCTCATTTGGACTTGATTGAAGGAGATATGCACAAAACGCTGGAAGATGACAAACCTGGATCCTAAAACCCGGAGCAGTGAACTTAACTGGAAAACTGTACAAAATGGGATGGAATTTATAGAACTTATGACCTGGAATTGATAGAGGGATATCTTATGGATATTATGGAAGTAGCCTCACCCTATTTGGACCTATATTGAATAAATTGTGTGAAAAAATGGTGAAGGGTGGTAAAGCTGTAAAACCAGAAAAACCATCCAAAGCTCTAACCCATTTATTTCTTTAAGAAAATTATAGAAACCTTATTTAAACCATTAGGTATTTGAATCTATTAAGTAATAATAAGGAAATGTACTAATGGTGTAGGTGAATCAAGTCGAGGGAACTCCTTTTAGGACTATACACGAGTGCAACTTCGACTTAGTATACAAGGTGAGTCCCTATGATTTCTAAAACCTTTTTAAAGGCTAGTGTGCTTTAATTTTCCATGAAATGACATGTTTTATACCGTTTTGGAAACGTTTAAATATGTTTACGGAATACATGAGCAAGACTTATTTTTATGCTATTTCGACTTGAATGAATTTCATAATTGGTTTGAAAACCTTATTGGATGATTAAAACACGAATTATGTGAATTTAGCCATTTTGGATTAAATATTTGGGATTTCCGGAAAATGATAAACTTTAGAAATAGGTATTTGGAAAATGATCAAGATATCCTTATTGGAATGATTTATGAAACTTGTGGAACTCGGGTATTCGGTAAATGACCGAATTATCCTTATTGGAACTCTTGTGAATATATTTCAAATCGGGTAAGGGTAAAATGACCCGGATACCCTCAAAAAGTCTTTTGGAACCTGGTATGGGTAAGATGACCCGAATGTCCTTGGAAAATGACTTTTGTGATTGAGTACGGGAAAAATAACTCGGTTAAACACATTTTGATGTGTGAGTAAAACCTTTTATCTAGTTTCAACATGATTTTGGAAAATATTGTTTTGGCCCCAAAATGTTTTGATTGAAGATCCTGCGGGATCAGATAACCCTCTGGCCTGATCAGTCAGATGGGGTTGGTATTGTTGCGTTGAGTACTCAGCAAGGACTTTGATCTTTGTACTAGCCCATGTTAGAGGTAGACGACCCCAAGTAACCTGGCTAGTTCTGGGGATTGTCTTACTCCAAACAGGGTGACAAGACATTGAGATGAGTCGTCCTGGCTAGCCGTTTGTGCCTGGCAATTGCCGTGTTTGTGAATGCGTTTGTGAACACTTGTTGTTTTTGAGTCATTCGCTGGAATAATGATGGGATGTTCGAGGTGTTTGGCTCCTTGCCACCTCGATGGGGATTGACGTCAGGATTGGGACCCCTGGCTGATGGAGGCAAGTAAAAAATCCCTAAGTGCACGGTGGGGTACATTTGTACGATGCTCACCCTTCCGGCCTGATACGGGTGACGTGCTGTAAAGTGCAGTCCCTGGCACCAGAAACCGTGTAGCCGAAGGCGAAGTTCCTTGAACTTTGCACGCGGGTTGCACTTCTAAAAGGGGAAGAACCTGCATTTATTAAAATTAAGGGCCATATGTTTGGAAATCATTGTTTTTCAAATGTACATGATAACTTGATCCTAATTTTACCAATTACTGCTATTTTGCTGTTGTGAAATTTATTTCAGTAAAGAAATTGAAAATCATCTCTCTTCTGAGCAAAACACTAGCACACACGGGACTCACTGGGTTTACCACTCACATGTGTGTTTGTCTTTCCTATTTTTTTAGGAATTGGAGCTGAAGGCTAGCAACAGTACTACCCGGACTTACCATCTAGCACTAGATGGTGAATCTTTTGGCATGATTATTGTACCTAGATGATGGAACTATTTTGTCTTGTGTATTTTGGGAACCCTGATGATGTATCTATCACAATTCGCATATTTGTAATGAAAGAGTATGTTGTACGTATTTATTTAAGCTTTGACTTGTACTTACTTGCTTTAAGTTTAAATCGTTATAAAGACCCCTAGTCTGAGGAGTCGGACGGGGCGGCATCCCACCTGAGCCCGACCCACTGCGTCAAGAAATGAAATGTGGGGTGTTACAATCCTGACTTCATTTCTATTCCTAACTCTACCTAAATACCAAAGCTTATAACCCCAAAGTGCTATTACTCTCGCCTTCCTACTTGCCCATTTGGTTTCCTGAAGACACACAATGCTAATCTTTCTTCTCTGTGTAACCTCAACTAATTTTATCAATCTACTAGTCAAAGATTCTATATTCCATGAAGCTAGACAGATCCTATCACTGTAGACTATCTTTTTTACCCTACACCCTTGCACATTTGATAGCAAATCTGGGAACCGACACGACGCTTTACTTCCGAGCAACGACCTAGCAACATTCACATGTTTATCACTACACTCGGGTTAAGGAAGTATGGCGCGTTGCTAAGTAGGGAATGCCCCTACGAAGTCAATTGATTAGTTCATGTCGTAGATGTGATGGTTTTTACGTTGTCCGTCACAAACCTTATCGTAACCCTCCTTCTTTATTTGGGCTTGAGACTAGCAATGAACGCCTCAAATAAAGCCCGGGAACTCACAGGCAGAATTAATATAAGAAAAAATTAGATTTACGATTGTTTATTGTTTGGTTTAAAATAAAAAAAAATTGACGCAAATAAAATTTCAACTACCAGTTGAATTCGATTAAATTTCTATATTATTGAAAAATAGTTCAATATTTAAAATTTTATTCTTAGAACTGAAAAAATGGGAAAAATTATGAATCAAATAGAGTTTTAGATTCGTCCAATTAAAATTCAGTTTAGTTTAATTTAAGATTTTTAAAAATTTTATGTAGTCTAGCTTCGTAACTATATATGTTAGAAACGACCAATAGAGCTATTATTAGTCTAGATAATTTATGTACAAAACTTATTTGAGATCGCTTGTATTTTTTATATAGGTGTAAACAAGCTTAGTCGAACCAAGACTAAGGATTTTGAGCTCGCTTTGTTTATTATTTGAACATATTTGAGTTCGTTTGCTCATATTTTTATCAAACTCATTCATTTATCTTTCCATAAAGTTCAAATTTTGCTCATATTCAACTTATTAAAATCAATAGGCATGGTCAAATAGTTGAAATTATTTGATTAGTGTTTTTAAAAATATATATATAACAATAAATTCTAAAATATGAATGAAATGATGATATATAAAAATTATGAAAATCCTTAGAGAGAGGGTGGGGGGGGGGGGGTGAATAAGGGTTTTGGCAAGCAAAAACAATTTTTCTGAAGTGTCTAAAATGCTGAACAAGGATGATCACCAATATGCTTGGACTAATTTTATAGATACATAGAAAGCTATCCAAGCACTCGTAGATGTATATCGAGATTTAGACAGTGAAAAAACACAAAAACAGTGCATGAACCACTGAAATAAAATGAGACAAGAGATGTATAGTGGTTCGATCAACAATGATCTACGTCCACTACCTTAAGCCTCACACTTAAAGATTTTCAACCCTATTTCATTAACCTCACTTAATGAAACAGCATCACATACAAGAAAGGATCACCTCACTAGGTTTTCCACAACCTCTCAGACACATCAAGGATTACCTTACTAGGTTTTACTCCACAACCTTGAACAGACACAACACAAGGCTCACCCTTATGGGTTTTACACCACAACCTTGAACATACACAAACACAAGGCTCACCCCTATGGGTTTTATACCACAACCTTGTACATACACAAACACAAGGCTCACCCCTATGGGTTTTACACCACAACCTTGTACTAACAACAGATAATTGAAAAACAAGAGAATAAAGATAAGCTCACTTACTTGAGCAAATATTCTCTCGGATACAAGCCACAAATTTCTTTTATCTTTGATACAAAATGAACTCACTTTGAAGCTAGATAAAAGGAGATTTTTGAAAATATTGAGCAATGGTGTTTCTAAGATGAATGTTTCAAAAATATTGCTTCTAATCTTGCATTAAGGGCTATTTATAGAGCCAAAAAGTGAAGTGCCAACGGTCATAAAAAAATGGCTCCAAATTTTTCTATTTAAACTCATCCGAGTTTTGAACTCGGGTTTTGGACGAAGATGCATCCAAAATTTAAGTCCAAAATGGCACATTTCTGACAGAATTTTTTCAACCCGGTTTACAGGATTTTGGATGAACCTTTTGGATTCAAACTGTTTCATCCAAAATTTTGTGAATTTTAAAAACTTTGAAAATCATCTCATTTGAAGCTTCAAGGTAAAGTTAAATGAATCAAAAGATAAGATGACATAGGAATTAATAAATATACCTTAACAACACTTCCTAGTCAATCATTCTTCATAAAAGAGCTTCCATGATATATAACTTCTCATACTCTGATTTTCTCATTTGATCTTTTAATCTTGAAATCAATGATGAAGAAGTTGTCAACAATTCTTATCTGAAGACTTTAGAAGAATAAGGATCAAACATGTCTTATAACAGGAAATAGATAAGTTAGTCCATATCAACGTTTGTCATAAATCAAAACATAAAAGAAAGCCCTTAGGGCTAACAATCTCTCCTTTTTTGAGTGATGACAAACATGACACATTTGATATGAAAATAGAGAGAACATGTTGAGCAAATAAATGTAATCTTTCTATATAGGTCTCATAAAGATGTTTATGATCACAAATTTGTAAACATATCTCAATGATCCTAAAGCGTATCATATCTCTATATAAATATTCAGAGTAATTTGACAGAGATAAAATACTAAAATGCTTCCCCTTAATATATGCTTATGTGACTATTTTAAATATAAGAGGAAAGAGTTGAAGTAAGAATTTTCTCATCCAAAAAGTGTATCCAAAATGGTTTTGGAAGAACGTGTGTTTTCAGAATATCATTTGGATAGGGCTTTTGGATGTCCAAAACATTTTTCAATTTAGTAAAACTGCTTATAAGAACATTTGTTTCGGATACGAAGTTTCTAAATCCAAAACTCCCCCTGGCTTAATGCACCAAAGAATCTTATCACAGAATTTTGTTTCAGGGATACAATCATCCAGAAATTTGTGCTTTTGAATAAAATTAAACGACACAATTCGAGGGGTTTTTCAGAAAAATTTTGTGAACAGTGAATCAGAAATTTTTATCATTGTTTTGATTTTAATGCATAATTGTTCATATCATAAAAAGTTCATGCAGTTACTTTGGAATTCAATAACTGTTCATACAGCAGTTTCAGTTTTTCAAAATGGTTTCAACTTCCATAGTAGTTACTTTGTAGATAAAAAAAAAACATGCATTAACAGTCTAATTTCAGTTCATCAGTCATGTAGAATCCATATCATTTTATTTTGGATATCAACATGTAGATCACAGTCATATGTAGCCGTAACATGTAGACTTAAACATTTCCTATCAGTTACTGCATACCAACACTTTCATACAGCATATATGCACACTATAACATTTTCAGACAAACATATTTCTTTCTTCCTGGTGAATGCAAACAACATCATGCCCGTAATATTTACAAACAACATTTTCATTTTCTTTCTCATCAGATCAACAACAACATTTTTCTTACTCTCCCATAATATCAGACAAGTAAATATTTCTTTAAATATTTATTTCTCCCCCATAATATCCACAGACACATTTTCATATAATATCCATAGACATATTTTCATTTAATATCCACAGACACATTTTCATTTTCTTTCTCCCCCTTTGTCATCAATCAAAAAGAATCATAGCAAAATGAGAAATAATATGCAGTTAACTGTCATCAGATAGATAATATGCAGGATAGAGAATTAAACTTAAACAAGTATCAGTAATTATCCAAAGACAGAAATGTAAATGACTGAAAACAAATTGTTCAACTGCTGCAGAAAGTAAGTTGTTCATCAGCCTATTGTGCTGCCTAAGAAAACAGTCTATACAATATTGATCGTCTCAGACTTGGATCCAGTCCCCTTATTTGAAAATTGACCAACAATTCTGTTAGACTTTCTTTTGACAACCCCATGCTTTTATCTTTTGCCAGAAGGTTTGGGCTTGGGAGAAGGAATAGGAGTATCTATCTTTTGAATGGGAGAAGGCTGTGGAGATGGTTCAGGAGAGGGAACCTTGACATTTGCAGGTGGTTCAGCCTTGTCCTCTGAGGATTGGTCATCTTTGTCATGATCAGATTTAGAGGCAGAAGGCTTAGCAGAATGCTCAATAACAGAAATTCTGTTCCATAAGATTTTGATTTCTGAGCTAAGAGATTCTAATTTCTCTGCAAAAGAGCTAATTGCACTCAAAATATTCCCAAATAGGCTGGAATCCGAAATAGTTCCTTCCTCATCAATTTTTCTTTTGGTTCCTGACTTCCCTTCTTCCTTGATCTTTATCAAAATTTTCCTTTCTTTTCTAGCAGATTCTCTCAACAATTTCCATGAATTTCCTTCCCTTACATACCCCATCTTTTCAAATAAGTCATAGCTATAAACATTTGTTTTTGAGGGATCACAAGTAACAGAATTTAAATCAACATTGAAAAATCTGAAGACTTTGGTCAATAAATTTCCAAATGAAAGAGCCTTGCTATAAGTATTTCTAGATTGCAACATTAACTTAGTTGCCAGAAATCCAAAGTTAATATATCTCCCCTCCGCTAAGGCTAACATGACTACCATTTGAAGTATACTGATAGAGGTCTTATGGCCGGAACTAGGAACAACAATGGTAGAAACCATATGATGCAGAATTCTGCCTAATCCATTCAACCATTTGGAACTACGATTTCCAGAGTTCTCAAAGCTTTTTCCACCAGTAAATATCTTCTCAAAATTTTCTAGAACAAAAATTTCATTTCTTTCAGGAAATTTGTTCAACTCAAAATATTGAAAACCAGCATCTCGAACATTACAGATTCTATTCAGCATTCTATGGTCAAATTCAAAATCTTTTCCTTTCATTCTTGTTACATACCACCTAATCATAAATCCTCTCTCAGTTTCTTCCAATTTGCCATTTCTCAAATTTGCATAAAATTCCTAGACTAAAGGAGTGTAGATTTTCTCATCAACTGATAACAAACTCCCCCACTCGACATGAACAAACATATCCAGAATACTTGACAAGTTTAGAAACGCAGAGTAGTTCACACGATAACAAGAAATAATAGTTCGATTTTTAGAGACCCAGTCATTGTATTCAGATTCACATTTTGAGTCAAGAAATCGGGGTACCTGATTTGCAGAATTCTCTTGTTCTGAAGAAGATTCAGACGAGTCATAATGAGAGGCCGAGAAGTGAGGCTGAGGAGAAGCTTCCTTTGCTTTCGCTTTGCCTTTTGTTAAACCCGAAACCTTTTTCTTTAACACCCAAGAAAATTTTTGCTCCTTCTTAGGTTTTGGAACGGTGGATTTTGTCTTGGCTATTAAAAGATTTAAGCTTTTTCAGGGCTTTTTTATTTTTACAGAAGAAGAAGAGCACGAGAAATTGTTTTGGAAGAAGAACAGTTTTAAGGGTTTCGAATGAGAGAAAACCAGAAAGCTTTGAATGTCTAGGATAGTGTGAGAATAAAGTTCCTTGAAAACATATGTGTTTCTGAAGAGTTTTGAAAAACGCACAAACCAATTTTTTGAAACTCAAAATTTGGAATAAAAGAATATTAAAGATTGATTTTAGAACAAGGCTAGATCCGAAATCAACATCCAAAAGAGTGTTTTCCCGAAATGCATTTTGGATGTAGGAATTGGATTCTAATACTATGTCCAAAACAAAGACTAGGTATTTCAGATATAGAGTTTTGTTTCCAAAACCTTTATCTTCACAATTCCTGCATAAGAAGGACTTATACAAAATGATTAGTTATCAAATTCTTGTAATGCCCAAACCTCTTCTCAAGTTGTTGAATCTATCCTCAGTTAGAGGTTTAGTGAAGATATATGCAAGTTGTTCATCCGTTGAGACATATTCAACACACACATCTCCTTTGAGTACATGGTCTCGGATGAAGTGATGTTTAACTTCAATAAGCTTTGTTCTCGAATGCTGCACTAGATTTTTTGTTAGATTGATAGCACTTATATTATCACACATTATAGGTACACAATTAAAATTTAGATTAAAATCTAGTAAAGTATTCTTCATCCATAAAATTTGAGCACAACAACTTCCGCTGCAATATATTCAGCCTCAGTGGTGGATAATGATACACATGCCTATTTTTTACTGTGCCATAAAACTAGTGAATGTCCAAGAAATTGACAATGGCCACTAGTACTTTTTATTTCAACTTTACATCCTGTATAATCTGTATCAGTATATCCTATAAGATCAAAAGTGTTAGTACGTGGATACCATAATCCATAATCATGTGTGCCAATAAGATATCGAAGTATGCCTTTAACTGCACTTAAATGTGATTCCTTCGGACAAGATTGAAATCGAGCACAAAGACATATTGAAAACATGATATCTGGTCGACTAGCAGTAAGATATAGTAGACTTCCAATCATACCTCTATATTTATGTTCATCTATCTTCTTACCCTTTTCATCTTGGTCAAGTTTTATGGATGTACTCATAGGTGTGCTGATTTCTTTTGCTTCATTCATTCCGAACCTTTTGAGCAACTCTTTGGCATACTTAGCTTGGTTTATGAAGATTCCGTCTTTGGTTTGCTTAATTTGCAGTCCGAGAAAGAAGTTCAATTCTCCCATCATACTCATTTCAAATTCTTGTTGTATAGTCTTAGCAAACATCTTACACAATGAGTCATTAGTAGCACCAAAAATAATATCATCAATATAGATTTGGACAATTAGTAAGTCACCAGAACTATCTGATTTGATGAACAATGTATTATCAATTAAGCCTCTAGAAATCCTTTTGAGATTAGGAAACTACTAAGCCTTTCATACCAAGCTCTTGGAGCTTGCTTTAATCCATAGAGAGCTTTAGAGAATTTGAAAACATGATTTGGAAAAAGCTCATGAGTAAAACCAGGTGGCTGCTTAACATACACTTCCTTTTCAATAAAGCCATTTAGGAAAGCACTTTTGACATCCATTTGATAGAGCATAAAATTTTTAAATGGTACAAAGGCAAGTAACTTTCGAATTGATTCTAGTTTCAACAAGAGCGAATGTTTCATCATAGTTAATGCCTTCTTCTTGATTAAATCCTTGAGCTACCAATCTAGTTTTGTTTCTAATTATAGCCCCATTTTCATCAAGTTTATTTCTAAAAACCCATTTTGTTCCAATAATAGGATGATCATGCAGTCTAGGAACAAGTTTCCAAACCTGATTTTTTTTTTAATTGATTTAACTCTTCTTGCATGGCAATAATCCAAAACTCATCATGTATTGCAATATCAATGCTTCTAGGTTCAATATTTGAAAGAAGAGCAAAGTTGTCGATAAAATACCGTTGAGTTTTAACTCCTTGGTTTGGATCTCCAATAATTTGCTCCTTTGGATGGCTTGATTTGTATTTCCAATCCTTCAACAATTGATGATTTGCAGAATCTTCAGTTTGTTCTTTCTCTTGTTCATTCTGCAATTCTTCAATCTCCTCTTCTTTTGCATGAGTATCTAATGATGGAGCTTTAATATGATCTATCTTAACTTCATTTGAATTTCCTACATCATCGTCATCTCTTTTTGAAGTATAAATATTAGATTCATCAAATACAACATGTACAGATTCTTCCACACAAAGTGTTCTTTTATTGTATACTCTATAAGCTTTCTTGTTGGAAGAATATCCAAGAAATATGGCCTCATCGGACTTACTATCAAATTTTCCAAGATTATATCTTTTATTTAGAATAAAACATTTACATCCAAAAACTTTAAAATAAGAGCTAGAAGGAGTTTTGTTAAACATAAGTTCAAAAGGAGTTTTTCTTAAAAATGGTCTTAACATAACTTGGTTTATTGTATAGCATGTTGTGTTAACAGTTTTCGCCCAAAAGTATTTTGGAAGAGCATTTTCACAAAGCATTAATCTAGCCATTTCTTGCAATGTCCGATTTTTTCTTTCAACAACACCATTTTGTTGAGGAGTTTAGCTGCTGAAAATTTATGAAAGACTCCATTTTCATCACAGAAGTGAGTAAATTCGCTGTTATAAAATTCTTTGCCATTGTCACTTCTAATAGAAATCAGTTTGCATCCAATTGAGTTTTGGATGTGCTTAATCAGTTTTAAAAATTCAGTAAAGGCTTCATCTTTTTGTCCAAGAAATAATGTCCACGTAAATCTAGAGAAATCATCAACAATTATATATGCATATTTTTTACCTTCAAGACTAGCAGACCTCATAGGTCCAAATAAATCCATATGAACTAATTCAAGAGGTTTTGAGGTAGAAATCATTTTCTTTGGTTTAAAAGAGGTTTTAATTTGCTTCCCAAATTGACAGGCATCACAGATTTTGTGTTTATCAAATTTCATTTTTGGAAGCCCCCTAACAAGTTCTTTTGAAGATAGTTTGTTTAAAAAATCAAATGATACATGACCTAATCTTCTATGCCAAAGATAACTATCATTGTCATAAATGGATAGACATCTAATTCTATTAGCTACAAGGTCATTGAGATAAAACACATATACATTTCCCCATGCGTTTGGCAGTAAAGATGGTTTCAAGATTTCCACTGTCAAGTATAGAGCAAGAATCTTTTTCAAAAATGACTTTGCAACCATTGTCACACAGTTGGCTAATGCTAAACAGGTTATATTTCAAATCATCAATGAGTAAGAGTTGCTTTATAATAGTCAAGGAACCTTTACCAATATTACCAACGCCAAGAATATTTCCTTTCTTCTTGTCTCCAAATATAACAAATCCTTCATTAGTGGTCTAAATATCATCTAACAAAGCTGCATTTCCAATCATATGTCTTGAACAACTGCTATCCAAGAACCACTTGGTGAAGCTTAAAGACTGTGCCTATACATGAGAAAGAGGAATGATTTTTGGTACCCACACTTTCTTGGGTCCATGAGGATAGCAGCATTTTCTTTGATTTTCCAGAAGGTAACTCCATCGGTTTCCAATTTTCTTTTGATAAAGCATCTTGAAACCATATGTCCCGATTTTTCATAATATGAGCATACCTTGTATGTGCTATGAGAAGAAGTTGGTTTAACATATTGAAACTTGTTCTTTTTTGTAGTTATTCTTATGCTCATATTCTAAGCCACATTGATTTCCAGTATAAACAAATGTGGGCATGCATATTTTGTCTTTATCCTCATGTTTATATCCTAAGCCACTTCGATTTCCAGCATAAACAAATCTGGGCATGCATATTTTGTCTTTATCCTCATGTTTATATCCTAAGCCACACCAGTTACCAAGTAACTTTTCCAGATTACTCTTACCATTTGTGAACTTTTCAATGCAATTTGTAAGATCATTTACTCTAATTTTCATATCATCAAATGTGCTAACCATACATTCAAGATTTTGAATTTCAGCATGCAAGTTTTTATTATCCTAAGATACATGATGCAAGACAGTCATAATCACATCTTTTTCAATTATAGCACACGTATGTGTTTCAAGAGACATTTTATAATTATTCAGCAAGGCATCGTTTTTATCCATCAGACATTTAACTTTTAACTTTAAATCTTTATTTTTTCTAGACAGTTTTTAAATTCATGAAACATATCACATAACAATTCATTAGGATCAACATGCTTTTCAGTCATAGATATAAGCGAATTAGACATGCAATCCGATGTTGAAAAGTTTACCTCGTTTTCCAATGCCATGAAGTAAATATTTGCGGTTTCTTCGTCAGAATCTCCATCCTCAGACTCACTTTCATTTAAGTCCCAAGTTCCCATCAATCCTTTACCTTTCTTAACCTTTAAGTCTTTCTTTTTCTTAGATGTTTTTCCTTTCTTTCCTTTTGCAACCGGACAATCTACAATGAAGTGATCGATGCTCTTACATTCAAAGCATTGAGGTTTGAAGCCGGAGGTTTGTCCTTTCTTTCTTATAAGCTTCCTTCCTCGTTTGTAGTTTCCTTCTGAATTTCTTTGCTATCATTGCTAAGTCATCATTGTCCATTTCCATGCCTTCACTGCTTTCCGAGAGACTTGTTTCTACATCTTCATTTTCAACCTTTAAAGCAATCCTTTTTCTACCTCTATCATGATCATCAGTTTCATGAAATCTTTTAAGCATCATCTCATGAGTTAAAAGAAATCTGATCAACTCTTCAGTAGGTAGGGATTTTAAATCCTTGGATTCTTCTATAGCAAGAGTTTTAGGCTGCAAGCTTTTTGGTAAAGCATCAACAATTTTTCGGTTTTGTTCCCCAAGAGAATAAACCTTTCCGTAAGATTTCAGACCATTTGAGATATTAGTAAATCTTATGAACATGTCAGTGATACTTTCATTTGGCTTCATAGTAAATAATTCATAATCATGAATAAAAAGCCCTAGTTTCGATTCTTTGACTTGGTTTGTCCCCTCATTGGTGACTTCTAGCAATCTCCACATATCATGGGCTGAATCACAACCACTAACATAGTTGTATTCAGTCACATCTAGTGCACAACACAAAATGTTCATAACTTGAAAATTTAGAGTCATTTTCTCATTGTCTTCCATACTATACTCATCATTCTGTTTTGGTATTTTTATGCCATCAATCATCTTTGTTGGAATAAAAAGACCATACTCTACTAAACTCCATAACTCGAAATTAATAGAACACACATAAATTTTCATTCTATTTTTCCAGAAAGTATAGTTGCTTCCATTAAACAAAGGAGGACGATTTGTTGAAGACCCTTCAACATACGGAAGAGAGGAAGAGCTTGTCATGAGGATCTTTACTACAAGGTTGTTAGACCAAGAAAATGTAGACCTCTCTCTGATACCAAATGAAAAACCTTAGCGGGGGGTGAATAAGGTTTTTGGCAAGCAAAAATAATTTTTCTGAATTGTCTAAAATGCTGAATAAGGATGATCACCAAGATGCTTGGACTAATTTTATAGATACATAGAAAGCTATCCAAATACTCGTAGATGTATATCCAGATTTAGACAGTGAAAGAACACAAAAACAGTACATGAACCACTGAAATAAAATGAGACAAGAGATGTATAGTAGTTCGATCAACAATGATCGACGTCCACTACCTTAAGCCTCAAAATTAAGGATTTTCAATCCTATTTCATTAACCTCACTTAATAAAACAGCTTCACATACAAGAGAGGATCACCTCACTAGGTTTTCCACAACCTCTCAAACACATCAAGGATCACCTCATTAGGTTTTACTCCACAACCATGAACATACACAACACAAGGCTCACCCCTATGGGTTTTACACCACAACCTTGAGCATACACAAACACAAGGCTCACCCCTATGGGTTTTACACCAAAACCTTGAACATACACAAACACAAGGCTCACCCCTATGGGTTTTACACCACAACCTTGTATTAACAACAGAGAATTGAAAAATAATAGAACAGAGATAAGCTCACTTACTTGAGTAGATATTCTCTCGGATACAAGCCACAAATTTCTTTTATTTTTGATACAAAATGAACTCACTTTGAAGCTAGATAAAAGGAGATTTTTGAAAATATTGAGCACTGGTATTTCTAAGATGAATGTCTCAAAAATCTTACTTCTAATCTTGCATTAAGGGCTATTTATAGAGCCAAAAAGTGAAGTGTCAACGGTCATAAAAAAACGGCTACAAATTTTTCTGTTTAAACTCATCCGAGTTTTGCACTTGGGTTTTGGACGAAGATGCATCCAAAAGTTAAGTCCAAAATGGCACATTTCTGACAAAATTTTTTCAACTTGGTTTACATGATTTTGGATGAACCTTTTAGATTCAAACTGTTTCGTCCAAAATTCTGTGCATTTTAAAAACTTTGAAAATCATCTCATTTGAAGCTTCAAGGTAAAGTCAAGTGAATCAAAAGATAAGATGACATAGGAATTAATAAATATACCTTAACAACACTTCCTAGTCAATCATTCTTCATAAAGAGCTTCCATGATATATAACTTCTCATACTCTGATTCTCTTATTTGATCTTCTAATCTTGAAATCAGTGATGAAGAAGTTGTCAACAATTCTTATCTGAAGACTTTAGACGAATAAGGATCAAACATGTCCTATAACAGGAAATAGTTAAGTTAGTTCATATCAGCGTTTGTCATAGATCAAAACATAGAAAAAAAGCCCTTAGGGCTAACAAATTATATTATATTTATTAACCATATATTTTACGTTAAAATTATATTATATTTATATTATATTATTCGCGACATTCGAACGTCTTCTCAAGCTCTTATTCGTGCAATTTTTAAACAAGCCTAAATTTTTATTTGACTTCAACTCAATTATTAAATAACCGAGCATTGTTCAAATACAGCGTAGTTTGTTGACAGCACTTTAAAAGTTTGTTTATTTAATAATCAATTTGAACTCAAATAAGAATATTAACTCGATTAATATATATTCAAACATCATGCTCACGAATAAACATTATTTATATACTATATTATATAACATGTATATATATTCTTAGAATGCCAAATATATATGGTATTTCTTTTCTATTTATTATATAGTATATAATAAACAAATAGTATTGTTAAGTTTTTAAGAGTATAAAATTAATAATTTTGGTGACTTTCAATAAAACCAATTTGTTACGGAAAAATTATGTGGTAGGAGCATATTTGCAAGTATTGCATCATCAAGATTATAAATTTAAATTCTATTATTTCTTGTTTAATTGAATCTTTTGCACTATCATACTAGTTTCATTAGTGTGAAATCACCAAAGCAATTGGTTTGAGTTCCATACAATGTCCAAATTTGTGCAATTAAAAATATCATTTTTCTATTGAAATTTATTATCTTAAATTTCTAAAAACCATTAATGGCTAGTTTGGGAGTTTAACAGAGAAAAAAAAAGGAGAGAAATTTTAAGATATACAAGAAAAGAAAAGAAATGAAGGCGAAGTAAATTATGTAAATACTATTTAGAAGTTTAAGAGAGAAAAGAAAAAATTGTTCGCAGATTTTATGTGTGAGTTTGGAGGGGAAAGATCAAATAAAAATTAATTTACTAAAATAACTTTATTTTATAACTTCTCCATGATTATGCTAGAACAAAATGCACAAAATTGTCATTTTAATATATATTTTTTAAACTATTGCAAGGATCCTTCTCATTCTCTCCACTATTGAAGAGAAAGGATTATAGGAATATTTAAAGTGATCCATAGTCTCCCCACTTCTCGCCCCACACAAGACAAGAGAATAACTTTCCCTCAGAATCTCTTATTTTCTCTCCATTCCAAGCCCCCAAAGTTGCCTTGAATCGTTTATAACTTGACTCAGTTAAATTCAATTAGTTCAAATACTAATTATACTTGTTTATTTTTCATTAGTTTATATTTTAAAAGCAAAACAGCTATTGAATTAAATAATATTTAAAATTAAAGTATTAATTCTTTAAAAACAATTTCTCACTATACACTGTTTATTCAATAATTGAATTAGTTTTAATTTATCATTTTCAATGCACAAATTATTAATATTTGATCATCCACTTCAAATTTCTAATAGATCATTTGAACTTGTGAGGGGAAAAATTTAGATATATTTAATATTAAAACAATTAGGAAAAATAGTTTGATTTTTTTCTTTACAAATTTTAAATCTCTCTATCAGTTTATATTTTAAAATTAAAAGTGCTGTTGAAAAAAATATTATTTTAAAATTAAAGTATTATGTTCTTAAATTTTTCTTACTATACTGTGTTTATCTAATTATTGAATTATTTTAATTTATCATTTTCAATACAAAAAATTATTTCTTTCACACATACAAATTTTTTCCTATATGTCATTTCTAAATTTTGCTAGAACTAAAGGTCTAATTATACTACAAATAAAATCAAAATGTTTTTTTTTTTCACTCACCTTGAGAATTTATTCTTGACTAAGAACTCCAACAACTTAACTTTAAGGTAAATATTTAATTAGAGAATAACCACAAGATACATAGATTGCATTTTTCTAGAGCAAATGGTTATTGTTGTGGTCCAGTTAGGACAAAGGACTTCATAAGAAAGGAAAAAGGAAAAACAGATTGATGTGGAAAAAGAGCATACTCTTCTCATTCTTAGCTCCCATACCAAAACTATATAACAAAATAGCCCTCAAGTTTGTTTAATCAATTTTCTACATTGAAAAATAATAAAACTGGCTCCAAATAGCTGACTTTGAGCTCAAAATCAATATGAGCAGCACTACTCAAGGTATATGTGCATTTTAAACCTGTGTATACTGCAATGACATTTTTCAATTTTGTTTTTAATTTTCCTAAAATAAATATTGGCCTCTTCAATCAAGAATAGCCAAATAAGAACCTGTAGAAAGGGGGGGGGATTTGAGGACCTATTGAATATTTCAAAATACCATATACCTACAAGCCCACAAGGCTTTTGTTTAGATTGTATTAGCAAAAACAATATAGTCTCCAACAATTCCAAGAAATCATAGGTCCCGTAACAACGCCCAAAAGTTAGCTAGTAGTTGTTTACAAGTATGGTTTGAACTACTTAAAACTATCCAATATAAATGCTTTACTTGCCATCTTTGGCACCATATTTGAAGTTAAAGATATGCATTTCCCTACCCCCACTGGCCATATACAAAAATATGGACATTTTTTCAAAATCTGTACATCAAACTAACAATCAGTGACCTATCGATTTCAAAACAAGTACAATAGCAAAACAACTAGTCACCAAATTTTAAGCATTTGCTTCTTTGTCGAATATCACAAACTACCCTAACAAATAGCCAAAAGATAACCTATAATCAGACACCAAAGAATGTTAGATATTTGATATCACAAAAACCTTTGACAAGAAAGTAATTCATAAACAACCTAAGAATAGGAACTTAAGTTAAAGCATTAACACTACTCACCACTTGTTCCTCCCCAAAGATACCCATTCATGTTTTGTCCCTTCAGAAACTGCATAACCTTTTTAGATTATAAGATATAATCTTATACTCATACTTATTCCAACTAAGTAGACATTCAATCCAACTTAAGTAATTTATAAATTAAGTTCATATAACCATTCTAATTACCATTCGAGTTCGAAATTTGCATTATCATTTTTAAATGAAGTATACTATGTCAAGTTCATACTCACATCTACTCCAACTTAATAGACAACCAATCATATAGGAGGCATATAAAAAAAACAATAGAGTAGTAATATGTTAGAACAAAGTAGAAAATTCGTACCATATGAAAATGCAACCCTACAACAGGCTCAGACCATCCACTGCACAACATGTTTCATTAGTCAATCCACCTTTGCTTGATTCTTCCATTAAGACCATTGGGAAGTTTATCAATCTTTGTTTGTTGAGCCTCCAACTAGGAGCTTTGATTCTAGAATAATTGGGTTGAGTATCTAGTTAGATTCTTTAAGCTTCAATTTGTTCTTTTTGAGCCTAAATGATCTGTAGCACTCAGTAGATAATGATTCAACTTCAGAAACAGACTTCCTACCTTGCATCTTAGGTTTAGGGCCACGCCCACGACCAACAATGCACGCACACCTTTTTCCAAAGACATCTTAACATATTTCTTCCTCATTTATTAGCTCACCATCTTCATTCACAAATTCATATTTCTTTTGCATCATTTGTTGCTAGAAAGAAAATTACAGAAGTTTAACTTCATTTTTTATATTGCGATTAGAAATTCGTGTAACTGGAAAATTTTTTGAGCTTTCACAATGAACCAATAAGAGAAAGGTTGTATTTTTTTTTTTTTCATTCACATGTGCTTCTTTAGCAACAAATGAACTCCAACAACCATTTTTGTCCTTGTATGCAATGGAAAAGGTTTCAATTGTATCAGGTCTCTCACTTGTTTGAGAATCTCGCTGCAACGGAAGCTATGGAAGAAATTTAGTTTTAAATGTCAAAGCATGAAAAGAAAAAGTTATAGAATCTAGCATAATATATAAGAGTTTCACTACTACATGATTATTCATTCAAGCAAAAAAAATTCACCCACAGTGCTATCCTTGTTAAACACTCCAAAGAACCCTGAAGTTCCAGGAGCAAAAATGGGTAATTACATTTTCTGTTCATGTCTAAGTTGTTTCCAGTGTTTTGTTGGGGGAGGGGGTAGAAAGAAAGAAAATGGAGAGATATGCTCTAGTAGCATGTTTTGGTGTTAGAGGAAGTGGTAATGCCAGAGAATTTAACTTTCTATTGGAGAAAAATGTTGGATGGTAATAAAATGAGTGTAGAAATATATCCCTTCGAAACTTAAGATGGCTGTCATCCTGAATAGCCAAACAAGAGAAACAAGATGTGTCATGTTTCCTATTTGATGCATTAGAGAGATCAAATAACGTGACTTAAAATCTCAGGGTATGTCTACAAGAAAAGGTTAATAGCTCAAATCTCCAATCAGGTTATTTACTGCCACAAGGTGATGATCAGATTTCCATAGAAAGTCTACAATGGAATACTATATGGCCTAACAAGGAATATTTGGTTTGAAATTTAAAGCTTTGTAGGAGTATGGAGATTTGGGATACACTAGTATAGTCAATACAATGGCAGGATGGATGACATGACTTCCCTAAAACAAAGAATAAACTGCCAAAGTGTCCAATGAATAGATTCAGAAAATACTTATGTAATTGCTAGATATTATGTGCTGTAGAAATATGATTTCAGAAAAATCATATAATAAATCCTTGGTAAAGCAAAAAGTGAAATTGGATCTTCAAACGGCCAAGTGCATACTAAATTAATAGAATAAAAAGGTAAGTTTTTCAACCTGAAGTTCAGCAAGTAATAGGATAAAACTAAGTTTATTTCCATATCCAAGAAAATAAACAACACCATTTTTGAAATTAAAGCATTAGGCAAACACATGATTCATGCTATTTTCATGCACACAGACACCATTCATACTTTTACATATAGAAACTCCCAAACAAATCCATGTACACCAATCATACACATAGCCCCACACATATTCTAATAAACCATAAAATCCTTTGGAGTTTAGGAGACAATGAAAAAAAAGAATATAGCTAATATTACAAAGAAAGGGGAAAGATAAAAAGAAGAAAGAAGTTCTCCATATTAAGAAACTTTAAAAGTTGACTAGTGTTGATGAAAATACCGAGGAGCTAATTAGTAGAATTTGACAAAAGAGAAAAGACCAATACATAATCTCAAGTTTGTTATCATAGTGCATTGCTCTTGTGTAGAATTCACCAAAATAAATTTATTACTTCCAATTCTTGTTGACCTTTTGACTTTTTCCAAAACAACAACAACAACAAACTAAGCCTTAATCAAAATTAACTTGGGGTCGACTGCATGAACCAACGTCAAGCAATGTGTGGTCATCCACATGAATCCTTTCTCGCCACTTCCTTCTATCGAACATTCTACTATCACCCAAATCTAACAAAAACATATCTCTCCTAATCACCTCTACCTCTGTCTAACCTATCTTGCCTCCCTCTCTCAATCATCCTAACAAGAACATCCCTCAGTCTTCTCTGAACATGCCCAAACCAACGCAGGTGACTTTGTCTCATATTTTGCTCTATAGATGACACGCCCACCTTTTCTCTAATGGTCTCATTTCTGACTTTATCCTTTCTAGTATATCCACACATCCATCGTAACATACGCATCTTAGCTACTTTCATCTTTTAAATATGACACATTTTAACTACCCAACATTTCGTGCAATATAACAAAGTAAGTCTTATGACTGTCTTGTAAACTTTTCCTTTAGATTCAATGGTACATTGCGATCACATAGAATACCAGTCGCACTCCTACATTTCAACCAACCCACCAAAATTCAGCGTGTAACGTCGCCATCGAGCTCTTCGTCTTTCTAAATAATAGATCCTAGATATCGGAAGCAACCAGCTATTAGTATATCTCTACCTTCCAAAATTACACTCTCGGTTATATTTCTGCTACCACTAAACTTGCATTCCATATACTCTATTTTACTCCTACTAATTCTGAAGCCCTTAGATTCCAATGCCTGTAGCCACAACTCCAATTTAGAATTTACACTGAGTCTAGTCTCATCAATCAACACAATATCATCTGCAAATAACATACACCATACCACAGCCTCCTGTATAGTGTAGGTTAACTCATCCATAATGACTGCAAATAGGAAAGGGCTAAGCGCTGATCCTTGAATTACTCCAATAGTAATAGGAAACTCTGCAGTTACTTCGGTGGAAGTCCTTACACTTGTACATGCTCCATCATACATATATTTAATGAGAGTAATATACTTTAGCGATACACCTTTCTTGGCCAGTATCCACCAAACTACTTCTCTAGGCACCTTGCCATAGGCTTTTTCTAGATCAATAAATATCATATGTAAATCTTTCTTTCTTTACTTATAATATTCAATCATCTGCCCTAATTAATGAATTGCCTCTGTAGTGGAACGCCCAGGCATAAGACCAAATTGATTATCTAAAATTTGTTTAATTCCCCATAACCTCTGTTCAATCACACTCTCCCAAAGCTTCATAGTATGACTCTTCAGTTTAATTCCACGGTAATAGGCACAATCTTGAACATCCCCTTAAAAAAGGATGATAAAACTTAACATTTGTCATAGGCTATCAAAACAATTCCACACATATACATAAACAAAACCATAGCCCACAAAAAAACTTCACCCAAATGCTCCTTGAAAGAATAAATCTATCACATTGTCTTCTTGAAAAGAGGAATCAAAGTCTATTCTAAATTTTACAGAATTCTTTCACCATCTAATAAATAAAACCATAGCCCCCGAAAAATCAAGCCTCAACAAAACCATAGCCCACAAAAAATCAGAACACAACACTGCATAAAAAAGGATGACCAAACTCCATATTTGTCATAGGCTATTACAGAATTCCACATATATACATAAACAAAACCATAGCCCAACAAAAAATACTTCATCCAAATGCTCCTCGAAAGAACAAATCTATCACATTATCTTCTTAAAAGGAAGAATCAAAGTCTATACTAAATTTTACAGAATTCCTTCACCATCTCATAAACAAAACCATAGCCCACAAAAAATCAGAACACAACACTGCATAAGAAAGGATGACAAAATTCCACATTTTGTCATAGGCTATCAAAATAATTCCACACATGTACATAAACAAAACCATGGCCCATAAAAAAGAAGTAGAAAACTGATCACAGCTTTCTACCATCAAAAGAATCATACCAAGCTTGTTAGCTATGTAATAAGAGCACCGTGAGCATCTCCTATTGTTTTCAGAAGTGAATATGGATGAATCAATGGCTGATCATGAGAATATGGCTGAATGATATCAATCCCACACTAATCTTGTCCCAAGGCATGTGAGCCAACCATCTTTTCGGGGTTTAAACTCCTAATAAGTGCAGTTGCAACTATTTTTAAAGGATCTCTTATGCTCAAGACTAAAACAATAGTATGTACCTAATGAAAATAGACAAACAGCCAAATAGTAGCAAAAATGTGATCAGTTTAGTTAGAGTAAAACAGCTAAAATTCTATGGAGCCATTAAGGTTGAATATGAAAAAGAAAATCAAATAGCTACTTCACATAAGATGTTATTGTACAGGTATAAGCTAATAGTACCCTTAATATACTGGTATTGTTAGTTGGGATAGTTTGCTGGTTTGACTCTAGCGATCAACTCTTGACTGATTTGACATATTGTTGTTGTTCTGTGCCATATTTACATGAACTTCAGCTAGCAGTCTACCTTGTTCCCTAATGAGTTCTGCTTGCTCTTTAGCATGTTCCTCTAGCCTCACCTTCCTATCCCTTTGTTCAGCCATGATAATATGTTGAGTACTACAACTAGAAATTTCGCCCCAAAGATCCAATGGTGCAATGCCTCCACCGCACATTCAAACCCAACCATTCCTGTCTGGTCCCATTACTTGTGAGAAAATGTCATCAGGCCCAATTTCATCACTGGAGTTAGGTGAAAGTTCACTTCTCTTCTCACTCATCAAGTTTTGTAACCAAAAAAAAAAAAAAAGTGCTTATTAATTATGATAAAAAAAATTAAAAAACTGAAGGATAAATCATGGTGAAACATGTACTAATTTATTTGCAATCTTGCTATTTCTTGGTTTTCCACTACAGTCCGTAAAGTACTCCGTGAATATTTTAGCTCGGGATGGCTGATGCCCTAATTTCTTGGCCTACATACAAAATAATTTAATCAAAGGATTTTCTTATGTATATAACTTTTTTTTATTCATGGGCAAAAATGCTATAACTCGAAATTTCTTAGATGCATAAAGCACATTATTGTCAATGAATATGAAAGGTATCTCTATCTTGAGTTGTTAACAAACTAAAAACATATCCATGCCAAGTTGATTGGATATTTAAAGAATTGCAATCAGCGAATTTATATTGAGTTATAGCCACAATATAGCATTTTTTTCATTCATGGCCAAAAAAAACTTCGAGTGCTCTAAAATTTACCAAATCTTCATAATCTTGTGCAAATGGTCTTTGCCCCATTCTATGATGCAATTTGCTACTTTTCCTACTATGAGTATTCCTTTGGCTAATACGCTGAAAAAAATAGCAGCAAATAGAAATTCAATTGTCTACCATCAAACTTATTATTGTACAAATTTGAAATAAGCAATATAAAATGCTCGATATTACCTTGCCAGCCTTTGAATTCCAAAAAGAAACCAACCATAACCATTGGTCTTCAAGCACTCGATCTTCTCCACAAGAAGGCAGCACATTTTCAGTTTGATTAGCAATGAACTATTCTTTTTTAAAGCAGTTGTCTAGTCTCTCCATAATTTCCCTATTGATGAAGTAATTTTTAGTTCAACGCCAGGTGGCAAATCAAGCATTTCTTGCTATGAAGTAAATTTGTTAAGAATTATTATGTATAGGAAATTTACAATAAAAAAGATTCTAAAATAGCAGAAAACTGAAGGATGTAGAGATCATGGAATTATTACCTTTACAATGTTGATCATGTCTTTCGTATAGCTTTTTGGCATCTTTGTCCATGATACATAATTCAATGGGGCATGCTTACCATTTCTAGCTATAGTGCCCAAGAAACTAGACAGCCTTTTTCGCTTCTTACCAATGGGTTGTCCTTTATAGTTAAATTCAACCTTAATTAAATCCCTTATTCTTAGGACGCCCCCATGTATCAGTACAATAAGTTTGCCCTCTAGACTTGCTGCTTCTAGCTAAATTTTCTGCATCAAGCATTGGAATTAGAATGGTGAAAAAATATAATTTCTCATAATAGAGCAAACAACATTTATTTTTAATCAAGACGTACACCTACCAACTCGACTGGAAGTTTGTGTGGTAGGTTGGGATAACATTTGCTGGTCACCATAAACCGTTTGGGGTTCATCTAAAAGATTTTCAGGCGGGCCATTCAATTACACAATAACTAACAATAAAATAACCAAAGCAACTTCGATTAGTATTCAATTTTGTTAGAGGAAAAATGATTTGTATATACTTACAAGTGGGAAGAATTGGTTGTGTGTTAGATGCAGGCATTTCAGCTTGTTCAGCAAATTGCATGGTTTTGGTGGCATTCAAAGGATTTTGTCCAACAATGAACACCTCAAATAAAGCTCGGGAACTCACAGGCAGAATTAATATAAGAAAAAATTAGATTTATGATTGTTTATTATTTGGTTTAAAATAAAAAAAAATTGATGCAAATACAATTTCAACTACCAGTTCAATTTGATTAAACTTCTATATTATTGAAAAATAGTTCAATATTTTAAATTTTATTCTTAGAACTGAAAAATTGGGAAAAATTATGAATCAAATAGAGTTTTAGATTTGTCCACTTAAAATTCAGTTTAGTTTAATTTAAGATTTTTAAAAATTTTACGTAGTCTAGCTTCGTAACTATATATGTTAGAAACGACCAATAGAGCTATTAATAGTCTAGATAATTTATGTACAAAACTTATTTGAGATCGCTTGTATTTTTTATATAGGCGTAAACAAGCTTAGTCGAACCAAGACTAAGGATTTTGAGCTCACTTTGTTTATTATTTGAACATATTTGAGTTCGTTTGCTCGTATTTTTATCAAACTCGTTCATTTATTTTTCCATAAAGTTCAAATTTTGTTCATATTCAACTTATTGAAATCAATAGGCAAGGTCAAAAAGTTGGAATTGTTTGATTATTGTTTATACACACACCCACCCACCCACCCACCCACACACACACACACATATATATTTCTAAAATATAAATGAAATAATGATATATAAAATTATATTATATTTATTAACCATATATTTCACGTTAAAATTATATTATATTTATATTATATTATTCACAAAATTCGAACGTCTTCTCAAGCTCTTATTCGTGCGATTATTAAACGAGCCTAAATTTTTAATTGAGTTCAACTCAATTATTAAATAAGCAAGCATTGTTCATAAACAGCGTAGTTCGTTGACAGCACTTTTAAAGTTTGTTTATTTAATAATCAATTCAAACTCAAATAAAAATATTAACTCAATTAATATATATTCAAACTATCATGTTTACGAATAATCATTATTTATATAGTATATTATATAACATGTATATATATTCTAAGAATGCCAAATGTAAATGGTATTTCTTTTCTATTTATTATATAGTATATAATAAACAAATAGTATTATTAAGTTTTTAAGAGTATGAAATTAATAATTTTGGTGACTTTCAATAAGCCCAATTTGTGAAGGAAAAATTATGTGGTAGGAGCATTTTTGCAAGTATTGCACCATCAAGATTATAAATTTAAACTCTATTATTTCTTGTTTAATTGAATCTTTTATACTATCATACCAGTTTCATTAGCGTGAAATCACCAAAGCAATTGGTTTGAGTTCCATACAATGTCCGTATTTGTGCAATTAAAAATATAATTTTTCTGTTTTTTTTCTTTTAATTTATTCATTTTTTTTATAAAAGGCATTAAGCCTTAATTTTATTAAATTGAAAAAGATTGTTCAGGCTCTAGCCTGTACACAAATAGTAGGGAGCTGCATTCTATCAAGATTACAAAAACCCCTAGCTTCCGAGGGAAGCTCTATGAAAGATGAATAAACAGAAGATGAAGTAATAGAACATGCCACATTTGCTAAAGCATCAACTACTTGGTTTCCTTCTCGGTAAACATGCCTTACATTGCAGCTATCAAAGCTATATAGGAGTAATTGGATATGCCTAAAGGACTCATAAAATTGCTAAGGTTCTGGAAACGAGCTATTAACCTGATTGACCAAAACTTGAGAGTCTGATTGTACCAAAATTGTGCGATATCCATGGCGCGAGCACCAGCGAAGCCCCTGAAGCAGTGCCCTAGTCTCCGCTTTCTGATTGGTTCCAATACCAATATTTCTCGCAAAAGCAAATAAGAAATAGCCAACTGAATCTCGAATAATACCCCCAATACCTGACATTCCTGGGTTTCCTTTGGAAGCCCCATCTACATTAAGAACAACAACATTGGTCTACATTAGCTTAAGCCAAACAACTGGAATGAGATTATGAGTTGTAGAGCTCTTCCACTGAATTGAAGCAGACAGCTCTAGGGGTAAAGAGAAAGGCCAAGATAAAGGTTGTACCCTTGAAATATCAGCCAAAGTGGAGAAGACTTTCTTTCGAAAATGGGTAGCTGTGAAGGATCCCCCATCATAGAGAATTTCATTTCGGGATCTCCAAATCTCCCATACAAAAGAAGTAATGAAAGCTCTAGCAAAATCTCTATAGCCAACCGAATTAAACCACCAAGAGGAGATATAGAGATACAAATTTCCACAGGCAACCTCTATGTTCAGGACATTTGCAACCAGCTTCCAAACATCAATAATAGCAGAACAGTCCATGAAAATATGTTGAGGAGATTCACGGCCTAAAAGACAAAGAGAGCACCTACTAACCTCCTGAATACCTAGTGCAGCAAGCGAAGAATCCAATAGAAGAAACCTATTGAACATTTTCCAAAAGAAGACCTTATATTTTGATGGAAGAAATGAATGTGAAACAGTCTTAAGGAAGATGCTTGAAGGTCTTTTTTTCCTTAAGAAATCCCAAGCTGATAAAACAGTGAAGACCCCTGATGTAGTCAGTTTCCAAAGCTGCCTATCTGATCCATTATCAAGATCAGGAAGAGAAGTTGTAAGCACTTTCCAAGCCTGATTGTGATCCAGCAACTGAAGAACTTTATCTGCCCGCCAAAAGCCAGATTCTATCAAGCTATGCAATTTCAACTCAGGGTTACGAACACAGGTGGTGGTGTCAGCAAGCCTCCCAGCTTCCAACCATAAATCGTACCAAAAAGAAATATTTGAAGCAGGTGGAATGAAGCAGATATGTTCTTCCATTGTGGTAATAACTCCACAAATCCAACGCCAAGTGAGAGATGAACCAGCCTTAGCCTTGAGCAAACTTGGACGCAACGAAGAGGAGTTATACTTAGCCCACATGAATTTTGCCCAAAGGGATTCCTGTAGTCGAAAGTTCCACCAAACTTTGTAAGCAAAGGCTGTTGAAAAATCCTATAAGGAGCGTAGGCCAAGTCCGTTTTCCTCAACTGGATAGCACAGTGAAGACCAATTACGCCAATGTCTCCGCAATCCATAATCACTAGAACCCCAAAGAAAATTTGCCATATACTTAGCAATATCTCTAAAAACCTAAGGGGACAGAGATATGGCCTGCAAAATATGAAGAGTAATAGATGATAAAATCATTTTAATCAAAATGAGGCGGTCACCAAAGCTGAGGGTCTTATATCTCCAACCATGCACTTTAGTAATAATAGTATCCACCAAAGGTTGGTAATGACACCTCTTGTTTCTTCCCTTAAAAATAGGGCAACCTAAATATTTAAATGGTAGAGCATTCCAAGAAAAACCAAGAATTCTCTAAACAAGAGAGATACGACTCATCTGTGTTTTAGAAGAAACATAAAACGAGCTCTTAGCTGCATTAATTTTCTTACCTGAAGCTGCTTCATAAGAACTAATAAAAGTAGCAAGATTTTTTAAATTCTGCTTTCCAGTAGTGGTGAAAAGAATAGTGTCATCTGCATAACTCAAGTGAGCTACTGGAAAGCAACTTGCAGGCAAAGAATACGTACAGAGCAAAAAAACCAGAAGAAAGATAAGCATTAAGTCCCCTTGACAAAATTTCTTGGGATAAAATAAACAAATAAGGATAGAGAGGGTCCCCTTGTCGTACTCCCTGAGTAGACTTGAAAAAACCAACTTGTCGCCCATTCAACAAAATAGAAAACTAACAGTTTGATAGGATATTATGAATAAGACCTATAAAATGCTGACTAAAACCAAATTTAAGAAGAATCAGCTTCAAAGCCCTCCAAGAGACACGATCAAAAGCTTTAGCCATATCCAGCTTCAAAATGAGATTTCCACCATGGGCTTTCCGATCAATAGAATGCACCATCTCCTGAGCTAGACAAATATTATCTATAATACTCCTGCCTTTAAGAAATCCCGTCTGGTTTGGAGAAATAATCTTGTTCATCAAAGGAGTCATCCTATTTGCCAAGACCTTAGTAATATCTTTATTGCAAAAAGTACCAAGGCTGATAGGACGGAAATCAGCAAAAGTGTGGAAATTTGGCTTTTTTCGAATAAGTATAAGAAAAGTGCTTGTAAAGGACCTAGGCATAGGAACTCCAAAAAAGAAATCTCGAACTGCTGCTACTACCGTAGTGCCAATGATATCCCAGCAATGCTGGAAAAAAACTCCTGTAAAGCCATCAGCACCAGGGGCACTATTTTTGTCAAGATAAAAAACAGCTAGCTTTACCTCTTCAAGAGAAGGCAGAGAAGAAAAGTAAGAATTGTCAGCCGAGGAAATGATTTCTGGAATGATGTTGAAAAGGGAATCATCAATCTGCGTAGGAGAGCTGTGAGAAGGGGCTAGAAGATTACGGAAGAAATTCTCAGCTTCAGTCCCAATCATCTGCTGATCTGTAATCAAAGCATCAGAGGAATCATGAATTTGAGAAACCAAAATCTGGTTTCGTTTTGATCGGCAAGAGCTTTAAAAGAACTTTGTATTTTCATCACCTTCCTGAAGCCATTTAATTCTAGCTTTATCCCTCCAATAAAACTCTTCTGATTTTAAATAGAAAGCATATTTGGCTTTAACCTCATGTAAAGTCATGCGATTTAGCTCAGTGGAAGATGCCTCAAAAGCAAGCTCTGCCCTAGTAACCTCATCCTCCCAGTGATCTAGTGCTTCAAAAATATTGCCAAAAGTATCCCGGCTCCACACCTTTAAAACAGACTTAAGCCTTTTTAATTTCTGCTGCAATATTTGCATGCTATCTCCAAAGACCTTAACCTCCCAAGCCTCCTTAACAACCTTTAAAAAATCAGAATGTAGAATCCACATTGAAAGGAATTTAAATGGCTTTGGAAATGTAGATGGAGGCAATAAGTCAACTGAAACAAGCAAGGGGCAATGATCAAAACCCGTCCTAGATAGATGTTTAACATGCGTAGAATGAAAAAGATGACCCCAGTTCTGATTTAGCATGACCCTATCCAGCCGCTCTCTGCAAGGTCTCTCCCTATCCCGAACCCAAGTAAACCTTGAGCCAGAAAAGGGACAATCCTCCAGCCCACAAGACTGCCTAAACTCAACAAAATCAGAGATAGCCGAAATAGAAGGCTGTCCCAAGCCAGCATAATTTGATGCATTTACAATGATATTAAAGTCACCTACTACTAACCAAGGCTCCTGCATAGTCGAAGAAATAGAAAAAAGCTGCTCCCAAAGAATGACCCGAGCAGCCCGAGTACAGGGCACATAAACAAAAGAGCAAGAAGTCTTAAAATTGCCAAATAAAGTAGTAGTACTGGTCAAAAAGGATCTGAAACTCCAGCTAATTCCAAAGGGATAACGTCCTTCCAGAAAATCCACACCTTCCCAGACCAAGAATTTGCAAACTGTTCAAACCCAATGTGATAAGCATAAGCTCCAATTTGGCTAACATCAAGAAGCGGTTCAATAATAACCAGAAAAACTAAATTGTATTTCTTGATTAACATCTTCAGACGACACAAAGACATACGATATGCTAATCCCCTAATATTCCAAATTAAGAAATTAATCATTGAGAAGTTGGTTTATTGGACAAAAGAGAAGTCTTTTCCCGCCTTCCTGGTTGTCTCCTTGGAGGACGGGTGCTAACAGCGACAATTTTAGCAGCCTTAGCTCTCCGGGCCTGTAGCACCCCAACATGCAAACGTAATTCCTCCGTAAACTCCGGCTTGAGATCACCAGGCCACCCCGAGTTAGAACAATAGCCCTCATCGAAGGATGACTGTGTTGATCGAGCCCTAGAGTGATCATCTTTGGATCGAATAGGCTTAGGCAAAGCAGAAACCCCCTGAATGAGTTCAGAAATAGGAGTTTCTGTTGAAAATTATAGCTTAAATTTCTAAAAACCTTTAATGTCTAGTTTGGGAGTATAACAATACAAGAAAAGAAATGAAATGAAGGCGAAGTAAATTATGTAAATATTATTTAGAAGTTTAACAGAGAAAAGAAAAAATTATTCACAGATTTTATGTGTGAGTTTGGAGGGGAAAGATCAAATAAAAATTAATTTACTAAAATAACTTTATTTTATAACTTCTCCTCGATTATGCTAGAACAAAATGCACAAAATTGTCATTTTAATATATATTTTTTAAACTATTGCAAGGATCCTTCTCATTCTCTCCACTATTGAAGAGAAAGGATTATAGGAATATTTAAAGTGATCCATAGTCTCCCCATTTCTCGCCCCACACAAGACAAGAGAATAACTTTCCCTCAGAATCTCTTATTTTCTTTCCATTCCAAACCCCCAAAGTTGCCTTGAATCGTTTATAACTTGACTCAGTTAAATTCAATTAGTTCAAATACTAATTAGACTTGTTTATTTTTCATTAGTTTATATTTTAAAAGCAAAACAGCTATTGAATTAAATAATATTTAAAATTAAAGTATTAATTCTTTAAAAACAATTTCTCACTATACACTGTATATTCAATAATTGAATTAGTTTTAATTTATCATTTTCAATGCACAAATTATTAGTACTTGATCATCCACTTCAAATTTCTAATGGATCATTTGAACTTGTGAGGGGAAAAATTTAGATATATTTAATATTAAAACAATTTGGAAAAATAGTTTGATTTTTTTTCTTTACAGATTTTAAAACTTTCTATCAGTTTATATTTTAAAATTAAAAGTGCTGTTGAATAAAAGATTATTTTAAAATTAAAGTATTATGTTCTTAAATTTTTCTTACTATACTGTGTTTATCTAATTATTGAATTATTTTAATTTATCATTTTCAATACAAAAAATTATTTCTTTCACATGTACAATTTTTTTCCTATATGTCATTTCTAAATTTTGCTTGAACTAAAAGTCTAATTATACAACAAGTAAAATAAAAATGTTTTTTTTTTTCTCACATTGACAATTTATTCTTGACTAAGAACTCCAACAACTTAACTTTAAGGTAAATATTTAATTAGAGAATGACCACAAGATACATAGATTTCGTTTTTCTGGAGCAAATGGTTATTGTTGTGGTCTAGTTAGGACAAAGGACTTCATAAGAAAGGAAAAAGGAAAAACAGATTGATGTGGAAAAAAAGCATACTCTTCTCATTCTTAGCCCATACCAAAACTATATAACAAAATAGCCCTCAAGTTGTTTTAATCACTTTTCTACATTGAAAAATAATAAAACTAGCAACTGAATTTGAGCTCAAAATTAATATGAGCAGCACCACTTAAGGTAAATGTGCATTTTAAACCTATGTATTATGCAATGACATTTTTCTATTTTGTTTTTAATTTTCCTAAAATAAATATTGGCCTCTTCAATCCAGAATAGCCAAATAAGAACCTGTAGAAAGGGGAAAAAAATTTTGACGACCTATTGAATAATTCAAAATACCATATACCTACAAGCCCACAGAGCTTTTGTTTAGATTGCATTAGCAAAAACAATACAGTCTCCAACAATTCCAAAAAATCATTAGTCCCGCAACAATGCCAAAGAGTTAGCTAGTAGTTGTTTAGAAGTATGGTTTGAACTACTTAAAACTATCCAATACAAATGCTTTACATGCCGTCTTTGGCACCATATTTGAAGTTAAAGATATGCATTTCCATACCATACTTGCCATATACAAAAATATGGCCATTGTTTCAAAATCTGTACATCAAACTAACAATCAGTCACCTATCTGTTTCAAAACATGTACAATAGCAAAACAACCAGTCACCAAATTTTTAGCATTTGCTTCTTTGTCGAACAACACCAAATTACCCCCAACAAATAGCCGAAAGATAACCTATAATCAGACACCAAAGAATGTTAGATATTTGATATCACAAAAACCGTTAACAAGAAAGTAATTCATAAAGAACCTAAGAATAGGAACTTTAGTTAAAGCATTAACACTACTCACCATTTGTTCCTCCCCAAAGATACCCGTCCATGTTTTGTCCCTTCAGAAACTGCATAACCATTTCAGATTATAGGATATAATCTTATACTCATATTTATTCCAACTAAGTAGACATCCAATCCAACTTAAGTAATATATAAATTAAGTCCATATAACCATTCTAATTACCATTCGAGTTCGAAATTTGCATTATCATTTTTAAATGAAATATACTATGTCAAGTTCATACTCACATCTACTCCAACTTAAGAGACAACCAATCATATATGAGGCATATACAAAAATCAATAGAGTAGTAATATGTTAGAACAGGGTAGAAAATTCGTACCATATGAAAATGCAACCATACAACAGGCTTAGACCATCCATTGCACAACATGTTTCATAAGTCAATCCACATTTGCTTGTTGTTCTTCCATTTGAGACCATTGGGAAGTATATCAATCTTTGTTTGTTGAGCCTCCAACTAGGAGCTTTGATTCTCGAATAATTGGGTTGAGTATCCAGTTAGATTCTTTAAGCTTCAATTTGTTCTTTTTTAGCCTAAATGATCTGTTGCACTCAACAGATAATGATTCAACTTCAGAAACAGGCTTCCTACCCTGCATCTTAGGTTTAGGGCCACGCCCATGACCAACAATGCACGCACACCTTTTTCCAGAGACATCTTTACATATTTCTTCCTCGTTTCATGGCTCACCATCTTCATTCACAGATTCATATTTCTTTTGCATCATTTTTTGCTAGAAAGAAAACTACAGAAGTTTAACTTCATTTTTGATATTGCAATTAGAAATTCGTGTAATTGGAAATTTTTTTGAGCTTTCACAATGAACCAATAAGAGTAAGGTTGTATGTTTTTTTTTTTTTTTTCACTCACATGTGCTTCTTCAGCTACAAATGAACTCCAACAACCATTTTTGTCCTTGTATGCAATGGAAAAGGTTTCAATTGTATCAGGTCTCTCACTTGTCTGAGAATCTCATTGCAATGAAGATATGGAAGAAATTTAGTTTTAAATGTCAAAGCATGAAAGGAAAAAGTTATAGAATCTAGCATAATATATAAGAGTTTCACAGCTACAGCAAACAATTTCACCCACAGTGCCATCCTTGTTAAACACTCCAAAGAACCCTGAAGTTCAAGGAGCAGAAATGGATAATTTCATTTTCTGTTCATGTCTAAGTTATTTCCGGTGTTTTATTGGGAGAGGGGGTAGAAAGAAAGAAAATGGAGAGATATGCTCTAGTACCATGTTTTGGTGTTAGAGGAAGTGGTAATGCCTGAGAATTTAACTTTCTATTGTAGAAAAATGCTGGATGGTAGTAAAATGAGCGTAGAAATATATCCCTTCAAAACTTAAGAAGGCTGTCATCCAGAATAGCCAAACGAGAGAAACAAGATGTGTCATGTTTCCTATTAGATGCATTAGAGAGATCAATTAACGTGACTTAAAATTTCAGGGTATGTCTACAAGAAAAGGTTAATAGCTCAAATCTCCGTTCAGGCTAGTTGTTGCCACAAGGTGATGATCAGATTTCCATAGAAAGTCTACAATAGAATAATATATATCCTAACAAGGAATATTGGGTCTGAAATTTAAAGCTTTGTAGAAGTATGGAGATTTAGCAGACACTAGTACAGTCAATACAGTGGCAGGATGGATGACATGACTTCCCTAAAATAAACAATAAACTGCCAAAGCATCCAATGAACAGATTCAGAAAATACTTATGTAACTGCTAGATATTATGTGTTGTAGAAATATGATTTCAAAAAAATCATATAATAAATCCTTGGTAAAGTAAAAGGTGAAATTGGATCTTCAAAAGGCCAAGTGCATACTAAATTAATAGAATAAATAGGAAAGTTTTTCAACCTGAAGTTCAGCAAGCAATAGGTCAAAACTAAGTTTGTTTCTATATCCAAGAAAATAAACAACACCATTTTTTAAATTAACGCATTAGGCAAACACATGATTCATGCTATTTTCATGCACACAGGCACCACTCATACTTTTACATATAGAAACTCCCAAACAAATCCATGTACACCAATCAAACACATAGACCCACACATATTCTAATAAACCATAAAATCCTTTGGAGTTTAGGAGACAATGAAAAAAAAAAAAAGAATATAGCTAATATTACAAAGAAAGGGGAAAGATAAAAAGAAGAAAGAAGTTCTCCATATTATGAAACTTTAAAGTTGACTAGTGTAGATGAAAATACCGGGGAGCTAATTAGCAGAATTTGACAAAAGAGAAAAGACCAATACATAATCTCAAGTTTGTTATCATAGTGCATTGCTCTTTGTGTAAAAATCAACAAAATAAATGTATTACTTCCAATTCTTTTTTACCTTTGACTTTTTCCAAAACAACAACAACAACAAACTAAGTCTTAATCCCAAGTAACTTGGGGTTGACTACATGAACCAATGTCAAGCAACGTGTGGTCATCCACATGAATCCTCTCTCGCCACTTCCTTCTATCGAACGTTATACTATCACCCAAATCTAACAAAAACATCTCTCTCCTAATCATCTCTACCTCTGTCTAACCTATCTTGCCTCCCTCTCTCAATCATCCTAATAGGAACATTCCTCGGTTTTCTCTGAACATGCCAAACCAACGTAGGCGACTTTGTCTCACATTTTGCTCAATAGATGACACGCCCACCTTTTCTCTAATGGTCTTATTTCTGACTTTATCCCTCCTAGTATATCCACACATCCCCCATAACATACGCATATCAGTTACTTTCATCTTTTAAATATGACACCTTTTAACTGCCCAACATTTCGTGCAATATAACAAAGTATGTCTTACGACTGTCTTGTAAACTTTTCCTTTAGATTTAATGGTACATTGCGATCACATAGAATACCTAAATATAGGAAGCAATCAGCTATTGGTATATCGCTACCTTCCAAAATTACACTCTCGGCTATATTTCTGCTACCACTAAACTTGCATTCCATATACTCTATTTTACCCCTACTAATTCTGAAGCCCTTGGATTCCAATGTCTGTCGCCACAACTCCAATTTAGAATTTACACTGACTCTAGTCTCATCAATCTACATAATATCATCTTCAAATAACATACACCATGTCACAGCCTCCTGTATAGTGTAGGTCAACTTATCCATAACGGCCGCAAATAGAAAGGGCTAAGCGCTAGTCCTTGAATTACCCCGATAGTAATAGAGAACTCTGCAGTCCCTCTGGCATAAATCCTTACACTTGTACATGCTCCATCATACATATATTCAGTGAGAGTAATTTACTTTAGCGATATACCTTTCTTGGCTAGCACCCACCAAACTACTTCTCTAGGCACCTTGTCATAAGCTTTTTCCAGGTCAATAAATATCATGTGTAAATCTTTTTTTCTTTCCTTATAATATTCAATTATCTGCCGTAATAAATGAATTGCCTCTGAAGTGGAACGCCCAGGCATAAAACCAAACTGATTATCTAAAATTTGTTTAATTCCCCATGACCTCTGTTCAATCACTCTCTCCCAAAGCTTCATAGTATGACTCTTCAGTTTAATTCCACGATAATGGGCAAAATCTTGAACATCCCCTTTATTCTTGTACAAAGGAATCAAGTACTCTTCCTCCACTCTGTAGGCATCTTATTAACTCTATATATCTTGTTGGACAAACTTGTCAATTACGTAATACCTATCTCTCCTGAACACTTCCAAACCTCGATCGGTATACTATCCGGTCTTACTTCTTTTTTTGCTTTCATCCTTTTAAGGGAATCTCAGACTTCATGCTTCTAAATATGGTGAATACACGCACGGTTAACCTCTTCGTTCAAAATTGCCAAGCTACCTATACTTGGAACTTGGACTTGACTCCCGTTAAATAACTTAACAAAATATGACCTCCATCTCTCTTTTATTTCTTCATCCTTAACCAAAACTCTATGGTCTTCGTCCTTTACATATTTTACCACACCGATATCTCTCATCTTCTTCTCTCTGTAACACGCCAATCTATAAATATTCTTTTTCCTGTCTTTGGTATCCAACTTTTCATATAAATCCTTGTAAATTATAGATCTTGCTTTTCTAACAGCTTCTTTAGCTTTTCTTCGCGTGACCTTGTATTTTTCAAAATTTTCATCACTCCTATACTTCTTTAAGTTTCTATAGCACTCTCTTTTACTCTTTACGACTTCTTTCACTTCTTTGTTCCACTATGACATGTCCTTGTTTAGAGGTACTTTTCCTTTAAATTCCCCAAGCACTTCCTTAGCTATTGTCCTAATACAGTAAGCCATCTTTCTCCACATAGTAGATGAATCCATATCAGAAGACCAGTCATCCGTCTCAACTACTTTATCGACAAAGGCTATTCTTTCATCCCCTGAAACTTCCACCACTTGATCCTATGGTCAACCCGAAGATTCTGCTGCTTACTCTTTTTCCTAAAATTAAAATCAAGGACCAACAGCCTGTGTTACGTAACTACACTCTCGCCTGGAATAACTTTATAATTCATACAACCACTATGAAACCTACACCTCATAATAAAGAAGTCTATCTGACTAGTATTTAATCCGCTTCTAAAGGTCACTACGTGAGAATCTCTCTTCTTAAACAAAGTGTTTGCTATGGTCAAATCATAGGTTAAGACAAAGTCAAGAATAGCAATTCCTGCTTTGTTTCTAACTCCGAAACCCTGACCTCCATGAACACTCTCAAACCCGCTCTAATTAGTACCCGCATGTCCGTTTAGATCACCACCAATAAAAAGCTTTTCTGCACACGATACACTCTAAACAATCCCATCTAAATCATCCCAAAACTATTGCCTAGCCAAATCATAGAGTCCCACTTGTCGCACATACGCACTAATAGCAATAATAATCTCGCTGCCAATCATGATCTTGGTGCTCAAAATCCTATCACGCTTCCTCTGTACTTCAACCACATCATCAATAAACTTATGATCAATAATAATTCCGACTCTATTTTTATTCTTAACTCTGCCTGAATACCAAAGCTTATAACCCCACGGAACTACTATTCTCGCTTTCTCACCTATCCATTTGGTTTCCTAAATATACAAAATGCTAATCTTTCTCCTCTGCATTACCTCAACTAGTTCCGTCAATCTACCAGTCAAAGATCCTATATTCCACGTAGCTAGATGGATCCTATCACTATAGAGTGTCATTTTAACCCTACACTCTTGCATATTTGACACCGTATCCGAGGACTAACACGGCGCATTGCTTCTGGGCAACGACTTGGCAACCCTCGCATATTTATCACTACACCCAAGTCTAGGAAGTGCAATGTGTCGCTGAGTAGGGAACGCCCCCACGAAGTTAATCGATTGGTTCATGTCATGGATGTGACTATATTTTACGTTGGCCGTCACAAGCCTTATCGCAACTTTCCTTCCTTATCTGGGCTTGAGATCGGCAATGAACAATGCACACAAAGCCTGAGGGGTTCACAGGCAGAGTTACCTTTAACTTTTCCCAAAAATAAAAAAAAACAGAAAACATAATTAATACCTTTGGACATTGGTCTCTTTGGTGATAAAAACATTCCAGGTTGATTTAAGCACAACAGTAATTGTGTTTAGAATCTATTAATTAATACCTAACTTATAAGTTAACTAGTTAAACTCAAAACTTCTCAATTAGTATTTTAAAAATGCAAAGTCTGAGAAGGGTTTTTAGATAAGAGAAGAAACCTAGAGACATATTGCTCTAGATTGCCTTTACTTTCTATACTTTATAACATTCATCATTCTCTAGCAGTGTGCATGAATGGTATTACACTATTCCATATAAGTCATGACCATAGGCTAAACAAAAGGAATATTTGGTAAAATGTGGCACAAGGCGAGTGGTGTGCCCTACTAGTATGTAAATAGTAAAAATTATTCCTCAATTAGGGATTAAAGTTTTACCATCATCTCACCCCTTTCTTCCCTGTTTATACAGACGCAATACTTGAATAAATGATCATTGAGTTGGATTTTAGCAACCTACTAAATATGTTGATCTTAGCTATTTTTACTCATTACTTATATGAAAGCTATATGAATATCCCTCAGATATGCAAATACCAATCATGCACATTTTCCCCGACTATATAAGCACACTTTTACATTGCATGTTCTTTCAAATGCATAGACAATCACATGCAACACCTATTTTTCATTCATTTCTAGCATGAAAGCTTTATGTTTTACATGTTAACAAATATTCTAATAACACTATTTTGACAGTCCAAAAGCACATTCTTCATCTCCTAAGTTTCAGATGTGCATAAACACATCATACACATATCCAGTCTAGTACATGTACATCAATCAAACCTTTAAAAACTCTAGATTTAAACTAATTACTCGTAATTTTCACACACTAAAAAATTGGATTTCAAATCAAGTATGCATATATTTCATGATTGTGAAATAAGAATCCAAAGAACTCCAATTCTAAATCCAAGAATCAAATACAACTCCAAGAAAAATTACACCTACAAACCCTTGCATTAGGACCTTTCTTCTCTTTCACAAACTCTATAAATATGTCTACACCCCTGGTATATTGTTCGGACCTTCTATCATCAATATTAATCTAATTTTTATCCATTTTTTTGTCTACAAAAGTGCTACTTCTACACACATAAAGAATAATTATAGATTAGGGCATGACATCAATCAATAAGTCCACTTTATGCCATCTACACAAAAAAATAAGATAAAGAAATTTCACAAAATTAGCTTAGCAGAAAAGATAAAATATTCTTCAAAACTCACAACCAAATAAAAATGATCCTAATGTAACAAGAATGGAATTTTCCTAGATTATAAGTTATATCTGGGGGTATTTAGTTTTATTTTCGTTAACTAACTTTATGAGTCTTTTAAAGACCTAAGGTGTTTAGTAATTTTATAGTTTGTAGAAGTTTCTTGAGAGTGAATTTTCCTTAGAGTTTTAAATTTCTATTCTACTTAGGATTCCTAAGTTGACTGGTTAAAAAATCCTGATTATAGTTATATTTTAGAAACTTAAAAAGTCTAGTCCTATTTAGCTTAGAATTTTGAGTCTAGTTCTCTATTACTTATGCATGCACTCATTATTCAATTCATAAAGAGCCTACAAAATGTTTCTATATTTTCAATTTTATAACTCAATCAAAGCCTAAGGTGCAATGCCTTAAGGTGCTAGGTGTGACTCCTAGGGTTTATCTTTCCCTCTTGGTGTGACACAGAGAGTTCTCTCTCTTATTCCCTTTCTTTTTATTCTTTATCTGCACTTTAAACTAGATTTCAGCATTTAATTGATATTTTCATCCTGCTTTCCCTACATCAACCTTAACTGATCCTATGGCATATTTATGGGACAACTTTGACAAGTTTGTCCTACATTAGTTTGGTATTAGAGCCATCTTCTCATCTTTTTTTCTTTTGTAGAAGTTTTCATCTTTAGTAGGTTGAGAAAAAAATTAGTTCTTTTATCAAAGATCTAATTTTTTTTCTTTGTTATCCCAAGATTTCTTATCTTATGATGACTAGCAATGGGAAAATTTATCATCCAAGATACACAAATTGGGAATGTGATGACTAACTCTATCTAACCATGGTGAAAGTTGATGTCTTGGAAGCTAAAATCAAAGAACTAATAGCATTTCATGCTGGAACTAAAGGTGATTCAGTGACAACTTCTGAGACAACTAGAAATTGAGCTAAAAGCAATGGAAAAGATATTATGGATGGGGGAGGTTCTCAAAATCCAAGTCCTTTGTAGCCTGGATATAGTGATCATAGAGGTGTTTAGTTCATGGCAAAGTGACAAGGTGCTTTTCTGGGTATGGCCCATGACATTCTTGAGGCTGGAAGATATGGTATATTTATGATTCAACAAGAAATATTACCAAAAAAGTACATATTAAAGTTCCAGATTTTGATGGTAGAATTGATCCACATATTTTTACTGATTGGCCTACTACTTTAGAAAGGTTGTTTGATTAGTATGACATGTCTGATGAGAGGAAAGTTTGATATTCAATAATGAAACTGATTAGGCAATATTGTCTTGAATCTAGTGGACGGGTAAGGAGTATGATTTACAACTTGCTAGGAAACCACATGTAACATGTGAAGAGCTGAATTTGGAACTAAAATAGTAAATATTTTTCTTAGTACTACCAACAAGACCTTTTTGATAACTTATTAGCTTGAGGGAAGAATGATAGTAGTTGAGTACTTGCATAAGTTTGAAAAGTTGAAAATTCATTGCAAAGGTGTTGAGGATTCTACTGTCTCGATTTAAATTAGGGTTAAGACCAAAAAATCGTGACCTGAAGATAACTAATCTAACAAACAGAAAACATGATGCATTTCAGCTTACATGTAGGATTAAGAAGAGTATGAAGCAATCAGCTAATAGATAATTTTTGAAGATAGTAGCAGGGAACAATTGTGATCCGAGTATGTTAAAAACAATGTTCCAATTGCTGAGAATCATAAGAAGGATAAGAAGTATGATTATTCCAACTGTAGACTGATAGGACATTATGCATGGTAGTGCCAAACTAAGAAAAATCTGTATGTAGAAATTAAGGCAAGTGCATGGGCAAATGTAAAGTCTAAGATTGAAGAAGAGGCTGATTTCATACAGGATATGCCAAAGCTTGAAAATGACGATCTTAAGGAAAATGAGATAGAACATGAAAGGATTCAAGAACTAGAAAGTGTTAAGTCAAACAACGATGCTATAAACCAACTTTAGTATTTATTTCACCCAACAGAGTAAGAGAGTATCTGTTTTAATATTTTTGGAAGGGAGAACAAATGAAACCATCAAATATGTCAATCAAAATAGCAATCTACACATAGAATCACTTTATCATAATCCTAGTTAGACTTCTCAATACATGCCATCACATTACCTAGCAATTGCTGCCTAGATCTAAATGCTTCTCTGAAGATAGTTTTCTGAAGCATAACTTCTATAAAGATGACTGTATAATTCTTCTACATCATGATATAAAGCAATCAGCATGCAAAACATTCTCAACTAGATGGAGATATAAGAATATAGAATAAAAACTAAGAAATTAATGGTCAACCTCTTTTTGCTTAAAAAGATTTAGAAAAAACCAAAATAATGAACTTCATGCTGACAGGTCTTGCGTAATAATAAAAAATTTAAAAGGAAAGCAATGTAAACAAGAAAAAGCAATCCAAGGAGATTTGTGGAGAGATATCCTACCAAGTAGAAATCCATATATTCTTAACGATAGGGATTTATTGTGATTATCATATTTAAAGAACGAAAAGCCACTTAATACATCTCACTCAAATGGCTTTTAAAGTGGCAAGATACCTGTGAGCAGCAGTGAAGGCTTAAGCCAATGCAGCGGATATCTTTCTCTCAATAGATGCCAACAGACTTTTACAACTAAATTTTACTACATGCAGACCCATTTGATAAGCAACATAAACACAATCCTCTTACCACAACATGCACATAGATTTAGGATAATCATTTAACAGCAAATATACACTAACTAAAATGATAAGGGAGTAATGTAATCTAAGGAAGTTTACCTGTAAAGAAAAGAACTCATTATACAAGGCATCAAATAATCAGATAATTTTAGCTGAATAAATATCCCATATTTACCACCAGATCAATAATCAGAGAAAATAAGACATTAGTAAATTAATCGGGGCAACAATCGGTCTTAAATGCAACAAAGGACATTAGTTATCAATGTATAATGACTCCAAGACACATGAAATGACCAAAACAACACTATTAATAGGAAAATCCACACATCAACATAAAATAAGAAAATAAAAAAGTAACTCAGTAGAGCTAGACAATATCAGAATGTAAGGATTGTCCACCAAAAGCATCAAAAATATCATTTTGGAATGGGGAAACGTTTTCAACATCATATAATGCCATGATAAAAAAATGCATCTTCACCCCTCAACTACTACAAAATAATGTCATACAAAATAATATACACTAGATTTCATAAGGAAAACATCCCTAACACCATCAATAGAATTAAAGCACATTTAGAGTTTTATAAATTCTAGTGAGTTATTGTAGTCACATTCATAGCATGCCCACTCTAATATTTTAAAACTCTAGCAATGGAGTATAACTTTCTCAAAAAGTACACATAGGTGCAACGATGGCCATTGTATCACAACTATTGGAACCATACAGATCTGAGCTACCAATAGTAATAGGTTTTGTACTTTCAAAATCAAGAAAAATTGCCAATCAATAGCATATGTTTCTAACGGAAATCAAAATGAGACCCAAAGAGAAATCATACAGTATAAGCTATGAATGAGAATTTTACACTTTGCACATTTGAGAAGAATTGGAAAAAGCCTCAAATTTTCACACAAACACATAGACAAAGCCAAGTAGTTTTCATATTTATGCCATTCATTTTTACTATCAAATAATTAGGATCTGGCATGAATTTGCAAACTATCCATCACTAAAAATTTCATTTGGGGGAGGAGGGTATGTTATCACTAGAAATATACTTTCTATCAAATTTGCTAATAAGGAAATAAAAAAAATTTCACACAAAAGATCTTGGTCAAAGCAACTTTTGTCCAATATAAAGAACAGATTTTCCCACACAGTCCATTTGTCCCTTTGAACTCTTCAAAATTTAAGAACATGAGGCTATGAATAGTGAAACATGAATTGAAAAATTGATAGAGACTACTATATACTGGACAATTTCTAACAATAAGGAGTCCACATCATTTAAAATGGCAAACACGAAATGGTAAACTATTTAAGAGGAAAAATCTTTAGCAACAATAAAAAACTACATTAAGGAAAGAAGCAAAGGATTCTTGAGACTGCATCTAACAAATATTTGTGGTTCAAAATAATATTACATGTAAAAAAAAAGAGCACTTTTATTCTCATATCTTAATTTGTATGCCACGAAATGATCTTTCACGAAAGGAGCTCTGGGAACTAAATAATGCTATAAGTTTCAAATAGTGGCAACAAATGCCCATATGCTCAGTTGCTTCAACTATACAAGTGAATAAAAAATTATCAAAACAATTACATAGACAATCATAATGAGTACTAAAAACATAACAACAACTTGGTAGAGCTATATAATATCAGAATTTGGCTAACAACATTAATCTTAGTAATCGAAGGGGTAAATATGACCTACAAAAAAGAAAGAAAAAATAGAGGGAACCCTATATAGTCTTCTCCGATCAGAGGTTACGTTATTGTGTGTGTGTGTGTGTGTGTGTGTGTGTGTATGTGTGTGTGTGTTAAAGGTATACAAAATGACATTCATAGAGTGGAAAAGGGCCCTACTATTTCTTACTTATTCGATGAAGAAGTTGATCTCTACATTAGAGGCTTGAACCCAAGGAGGATGAAAGAATGTTTCTGGGGATTGAATTGAATATAGCACATAAAGGATTTCTCTGCTGCGATACGATTTCTGAAGTGGAAAAAAGAAGGAAATGGTCAAAAGCTCAGTTGGTATTTCTAAAGTGGGAAACAATGGGGGATGAAAGAATGTTTCTAAGAAGCAAATTGAACACAGCATAGAAAGGATTTCTCTACCGCACCAGGATTTCTGAAGTAGAAAAAAGAGGGAAATGGAAAAAAGGGCAGCCAGGATTTCTAAAGTCGGAAAATAGGAGGGAGATGGAAAAGGTGGCATTGGGATTTCTGAAGTGGAAATAAGAGGTAGATAAACGGTTTTGTTTAACTTTTTTTTTATTTAAATTTAAAAAAAAATCTAAAAAGCAATGAGATATTTCCTAGCTAAAGCATTGGTGAGAAAACTATTCTCACCAACTAAAAAAAAAATTCCGTCTAATGTTTTTTGGGAAATGGTTCCCCGCAGGAGAATTTTATGCCACATTATCAGCGACAAAGATTGGCAACAAAAAAAATTTTGTCGCCAGTTTTTGGGCCAAATACACACTAGCAAGGGATGTAAAATTTCCTCACAAAAGGGTATGCACTAGCGACAAATTTTTGTTTCCTTGCTAAAACCTTGTTACACATACATATTTTTCCTATAGTGTTAACTAACCTTGCACTGTCCAGGGTTAGGGATGCCTCATCAACATTAACCTCAGGCTCAAAGGCCGGCTCATCCTTACTATCTAAGGAGATCTCAATTACGTACTCAGGGTTCATCCCGACGTCATTGTCTGAAATGTAGGGGTCATCCTCCATCACACCTCGTACTCTGAATGATGTGTCAGATGGTTCTAGGGGCTCAAGTCCACAACCTCCGGGGAAGATTGTTGCTAGTGGTAGGGGTTCATTGTCCTACGTGTCGTAGGTATCATCCGTGCCATCCTACAAGGGTCACTATAAACCACTCAAGTCAAAATAATGCCTACTATTCCCGATAACTAAATTTAGCTTGCTCCAAACTTGGTCCAATCTAATCTCAAGACTAGTTCTTACTTAATCTTCAATCATCTACCTAAGTTTTAATCCAAACCTAGGTTATGATACCAATTTTAACACCACACTACCTTCGTAGCCCAATTGGTTCGGGAATGTTGCCCGGTCTTTCGGACTAGGGGTCTTTATAACACAGTAAAAAATAATAACAATAGGCTAGATAATTAAAACTATAAAGTTTGAACAAATATTCTTGAAGACATGACAATGAATCACTTAACAAATATCGCAATAAATTATTATCTTGGTATCGTAAAGGATTTAAATTAGGCCCACTTCGTTTGCAATTCATGGAATCACTACCTTCTAATTAAATTAGTAAAAATATTTTGTCTTAACCAATTTATCCAAAAGATGCATTAAAATTAATCCTCATACAAATCCCTATATTTTAGGTGATTTAAAGCATGAAATTAGTCAATGAATCTATATTCTAGCAATCATCAACTAATCTTTGATTACCCAAGCTCTTGACAATTAATCCCTTTTTCAAGCAAGTTAAGAGACAGCAAATATGAAATTAATTAAATTGAAACTATTATCAACCCCCTTTTCAAGCAATTTAATAAGAAGAATCAATCAATCAATTCTTTAATAAAAACAAGTAATCAAATACAAAAAAATAATAATTAATTGATCAAAAAACTAAATTAACTCAAAATCATAAATCCAAGAATAACATCCATATACAATTAAAGAATTAAACTCATCACTATTCACGAAAAAAAAAAAAAAGGAAAGAGATAGGTACTCATAGATAAGTCCTTCAACTTCTAATGAAAGCTCCTCCCAAATCAATGCTCCTTGGATGATTTCTCTAGAGAAAATATTAATAGTGGTGTATTCTTAATATTTGTCTAATGATACACACTGTGCACACCTTTTTCTAATGTGAACGGACAATATTTATAGGCCTACAGATTTCCTAAAAATCCAAAAAAAAAAAAAAAACAAGAAGAAGAAGTAATTGCAAAAGAGGATTCTGAAAGATGCATAGGTCCACCGACTTGAATTGGATTTCAGCCGGCTACTTCTAATCTGCTAAACTTGAAGCCACCAAAAAACTAATGAATCCGAGCCATGCTTTTGATTAAAGCCACGAAGTTAAGCCACTAAAACCCAAACCATATCTTCTTTACCTTATATTTCTTTGATTGAGCCAAGTGAAGCCGAGTTATCAGCCACCAACTTGTTTGAGCAAAAACCATTTATTTTTTCTCCTTACCGAGCTGACTCCCTTGAGCCGCTAAAGCTGAAGCCTTCCTTTGTTCTTTGGTGAGCCGTGGCTTATCTTGATGTTGTCGGCCAAGTATCACATTGATCCTCTTGCAGCTACTTCTCCTTTTGTTTTTTTATTTGTTTTTTTAGCACCCATGAAGCTACCCACAAGCCATGCTTTTTTTTTTCTTTTGTCTTCTCTACCTAGCCATGAAGCTGCCGAGCCATGGTTTAATTTGTTGAAGCCTCCCACGGCTGACATGCATCCTCCCAAGGATTACACTTGTTTTTTCTTTTTTTTCTACTTTTCCAATTGGGTCAATTTTCTCAGTTTTGTTTTGTTTGCCTAATCTTGGACCGGCACAAGATCAGTTTTCTTGGGCTGGCGCTAAGTCTCCACTCGAGTTCTTCAATTTTATGCCAAATTCACCTATTTTCATATAAAATATCAGAAAAATATTTCTATAAGTGAAATATAAAATAGGAAGGAATTGATTAGTTATTATATTAAAAGTATCACAAAATATTCTCAAATAACTAGGAAAATATATGTAAATTTAGGCCCCATCACATTTCCCCACACTTGAATCTTTGCTTATCCTCAAGCAAAGTACAAAGCACACAAAACAAATTAGCTCTTCTAAAATTTATCCTTAACAAAGTCGTAATTTCTTTTCCAACATTAGATATAATGTTTTCATTCATTCAATTCTTTAAAAATCTTTGTAAACTCATGCATTAAACCAAACATGTCAAGACCCTTAAAATTAAGCTAAACAAGTTTATATTTTCGTCTAAGAAAATTATTCCACCTTTTAAGCCAAGACATAGATAACACAAATCATACAAGTCAAATCGTCTAACTAATTCAAGATTCATAGAATCTAATTTACACAACTCTAAGTAGTGAATAAAGAGACACTCATTTTTTTTTTCCAAGATGATTTAGGAAATTTAGTCTCAAGAAAGTAGATTTCTCTTCACTAACTGTATTGGCCCCCTTTTTGTCATCAACATTTTTCAGCATTTTTTTTCTTTCTTTTCTTTCCTTCTTGCCTTCGGGATAGCTTCAAGAGAGTACACCGAACGATACTTGCTACTTCTCTCCATATTAACCCCCCCCCTTTCAGCAAAAGGTCTTCCAAATTAAAATAAAGGTTTTTTTTCATCATTTTTCAATATCTCAACAATATCTCAAAACACTGATTATTTTTTTTTTCACTCAATTTTTTTCTCTATTTCACATATTCTTTATTCACAACTTCCAGCTGAATAAATTTAGAAAACCATGAATCAAAAATTAATCAACAACTTTTCCCATATTTCATCACATCATCCATGCTAAACTAGAAGAGTAAAATAAACTTCAAATACTAAAATATAACCAAGATTAACTTAAATTGCCAAGACTTAGCATATTCAACTTAATATACAATTTTACACCAATAAAATCTAACCAACTTGACAAAAATCATATCCAAAGTGAAAGAGAAAATCTAACCTTATGATAGGCAAAAATAATTTCATATCAATTTTCAAAAATTGCAACCAAAAATAGCCCCAGATCTTAAGAAAATCCATTGAATTTAAAAAAGATGCACTTGAGAAAGTAGTAAATCCCTTCCCCATACTTAAATTTGACACTGTCCTCAATGGCCTAAAATAGCACAAAAGCATAACCAAGGGACCAAAAAAAATAAAGAGGGAAAAGAAAATACTACTTTCCAAGGTAGATTAGCTCCAAGAAAAGAGATGTTCTCTTTCAAAGTCAAAAGAAATAGTGTCATCAACATCGGAGTTAAGAAACCTACAAAAAGAAAAATAAACACACCAAATAAAAGCATAAAAAGGAATTGAAAGAAAACAAATTAAAGCATAATAAAAATCAAAGAGAAAGAGAAAGAGAAAATCAAAGCATTTAAGAGACCCCTGAAGTAGAGCCTCAAGACGGACCTCCAAATTACCCTCCAAAAGGAACACCAAATGGACCACCACGACCTCCAAATGGACCACAAGATCCTTCTTATCTCTCCCAATAATGTCACCAATAATCCCCTTGAATATCTTAATTGAGCTTTAGATTGTGCAAAAAATCATCGTGGTGTTGCTAAGTATGCTCAATAATATCAAACCTTTGATTATGCCTTACCCTCCTATCAGCTATGTCTACCCTCATTCCAGCTATTTCGTCCCTCAAATGCTCTAAAGATGTATAAATATTGGCTAGAATATTATTACTGACACTTGATGATTGCCCAGAATGCCTTTGTGGTTGAGAAGGTTCCTCTTCTTGCTCAACGAGAAGATCAGGAATGCTAGTTTGAGGAACCTCCCTTAGCCTTGACCTTGACCTTGACCATGTAGATATCGTAGTATTAAATTTATAACCACAATGAGTTAATACTTGTTCAGTGACTATATTACATGACGTAGTGAGTTCCACAAGTTCATTCTCCATAGAAACATCAAAAGCATCCAAAACCTATGAAATCACCAAGGGTAGAACAAAAGCTTTGGTAGCAAGGCCATAAGCCACCACCTCTCGCATAAAAGTTAGTAACAAAGAGGCAAGAGGAATGGGTTATCTATGAAGCATTTTAGAGAGTATATAAACATCAATGATTCTAACTTCATTCAAACTACTCAATCGAAGGCAAACATTGAAACACAAGACATACAAAATTACCCTCCATTGAGGAGTAAGATCATTGCTGGGGAGAAAAAAAGAAGCATGTGTAGAAGCTTTTTGTTCCAAACCCAACTGTCAACAAGCAACATTAAAATTCCAAGTTGGTTCAAAAGAGATCATCTTATTATGGTGATCAATTTCTATCCAAGAGCCACTATCATCCACTCCTAAAATGGTAGCTAATTGAGCCCTAGTTAAAATTATGGAGGTACCTTTAATAGATATTTCTATTTGTTTCAAATGCCCTTTCCTTTTGCTTTTCAAGTTTGCATAAAATCCCTTTACAAGGGCAGGACAAAAGTTACCTCTAAAGCCTAAAATTGGACCCTAGCCAATCCTTCTAAACATCTCAGTTATATTCAAAGATCGATCAAGGGAAAGCTTGATTGTTTTTTCAACAATAATCCTATTCAAGGCCCTAGCATCATACCATTCCTCACATTTTTTATCATTAAAATTCTTTAAATGAAAAAAAGGTAGCTTTGAAGATGGATCAAAAGATGAAGATAGTTTAGTGCGTTTGTTACGCTTGAAAAAATGTTTGGTTTTTGGTATTTTTGCTCAAACAAAAACAAACATACTTTGCACCAAAAAAAAAAATGTTTTCTTCTCAGTTAAAAACTTTTTCCACAATTCTTGATTTTCAAGAAAAAAAAATGCTCAAAATACCATTGACAATGTCCAACTCTAATAGCAAAAGCATAATATCCAACTACACTATCAACAAGTATACAGTCAAACTAAAATCTGAACAAGGTCATTTTAGAATAACAAGAAGAATATTACATTTATACTCCAAAAAGTATCCACAAAATCAACAAGTCTTGCAAATTATGCAAACAACATCAATAGCACCAAAATCACAGTGCAATCTTCTCATGCATATTTGCAGCTCCAAATAAACTCAACAAGAATCATTTCAAACAAAGTTAACAATTCCTCAAAATGCAATACCAATGAATGTCAAGAGGAAGCTATGTACTAATATTTGTATAAATGTTTAGCACCATTGAATTCCCTACCTTTGGAGCGTCATGATGTGAATGTGAATTTGTGATAAATCAGTTCAAGAAGGAAAAAATTGTTGAAGAAAAAAAGGAATTGCCAAAGAAGATGAACGGAGAAGAAGAACTAAGGAAGCAAAAATTGAATGCAAAAAGAGCTAAGGTGCAACTGTTACTTTTTTTTTTTTTTTTGTGAAAAGAAAAGCCTAAAGGTGTGGTTATACATGTGTTCATGTCGGTGTGAAGAAAAGCTGAAGACCATGGTTGTCTTCTTGTGTGGAAAAGAAAAAAAAAAACCTAAAGATGAATGGTAGGCTCAGTACTTATGTTGACCGAAGCCAAGCCAAGGTTAGCCTGTGGAAAATCCGGAATTTTTTTTTTCAAAAAGAATGCATGCACGTACAGGAGAAATATACTACACTACGAATTATCTCAATTATTACTATTTTTAGTGTTATGTGTAATAGGTAAAGTATCACAATTATAATACAATAGCACTAAAAAAAATTTACAACAATATATTCTAAGTACAAATATGTTAGTATTATTAATATGAGATATTTAACAATTAATAAAAATACAACAATTTTATTATAGTTCAACAATATAAAGTTTATTCACAATATATATATATATATATATATTATTTTTATTTTTAAATAAGAAAATATATACAATACAACAAGAAAATTACAATGTATGCAATGCAAGTTCTTTTAATTGACTTCCACACAATGATGTTAGGAGTTTCATTGCATTGATTTCGTATTTATTAAATCTTGATGAATTTGAACGATGAAGCTAGGATTTTAGAACTAAGTGATCAAATGTTAAGTTAATTTCTCCTTGACATAGGGTCATTAGCTAATTTCATGTTTTTAAGAAATTGAGATTCATACATGTTTTGGTTAGGATGGCTTAATTGACAAATCTGCTAATTGAATCAAGACATGAATGATTAGCTTAATGCATGTTTTGGCTATGTTAGCTTAATTGACAAATCTGTTAATATGAATCAAAATATAGGATTCCATGGATTGACAAACGAAGTGGAATTTACCTAAATAAACTCATGACTTAACAGACTATTGAATTTTACTGTGCGTTCTTTCATGATGCTAAGATGATAATTAGTTGAGAGAGTTGATAATTGGTTCATTGTCATGTTTTCTAGGATACTTGTCTAAATTGCATAAACTTACATCCTTAAGTTGTATATATTTCTTTGTTTTTTCTTTTTATTCTTTTCTCACTTTATTTTGGCCAATTAAACAGAGAATAAAAAGTGATTAGTGTGTACTTATTCCTTCGAGGATCGATATTCGTTAATTCCCTATACTATGCTTGCAATGAGTATACTTCCTCACATGTGTATTTTGGGATTAATATTTTAATTAAAACTTGATTAAGGGTCAGATTTAAAATTGATGATTTTATATACTTAAAATTAACGCATCAAGTTTTTTGCGCCATTGTCGGGGACCAATATCATGAAAGTTTAGATTTTGTTGATTTAACCATGTTAATATGTTTATATATAAATATGTGAATATGTATATATGTTCCTTGTATGACTAGGTGTTGTATTCTTTTTTTTTTTTTTTTTTTGTATACGTGTACTTAAATGTTTCTATGCGGTGGAATTCCTTGTAATTTAAATTGTGAACATGTACCTTAACTAACTAACCTGCTTTCATATTATAATGTGTATATATGATATAAAGCAGCTATTTTGTATAGGTAAGATGGCCAACTAGAGCTTGGGACGGTATCCTAACATATCGCATGGGATGACATCTCAACCATCCAACTCCATTGCCTTAGAAGGGGTGTTAGAAAAATTTGCCACCCATGTAACTAAGTGTTTTTCTAAGATAGATGACACAATGGAAAATTTTGAGGGCATTGTTAGAAATATAGAATGGCAATTTTAGTTTTTAATAGATTTAGTGATAAAATCGCCATTAAGGGCAGAAGTACAGTATGATTCAACTGATATTACCTTAAGGAGTGTTAAGGAGCTGCCCAATCCCAGCATGGAACTGCTATCATCTGAAGAAGATGTGCCGGAACCGACCCCGATTGTTGAACCTTTCAAAAAGCAACCTAAAAAACTAGATTTTCAGCCACCGCTACCCTACCCCACTTGCATACACAAAGCAAGAAAAGATGCACAATTTGACAAGTTTTTGAAAATCTTCAAACAACTACATATAATCATCCCACTTAATGAAGCCTTAGTGCATATGCCCAAATATGAAAATTTTCTTAAAAGCATGCTTGTAAACAAAAAAAAGTTGGAGGAATTATCCACTGTGGTTTTAAATGATGAGTGTTCAGCTATCTTGCAAGACCAACGAACCATGCCACGAAAAGAAAGTGATCCAATGAGTTTTTCTATTCCTTGTCTTGTTGGTTCTTTTACATTTTGCAATGCTTTACCCAACTTAGATGCTAGTATTAATCTTTTATCATATAAAACTTTCAAAAATCTAGGCCTAGGTGAACCTAAGCCTACTAGAATGAGTATTCAACTAGCGGATCGATCTATTAAATATCCTAAAGGAATAATTGAAGATGTCTTAGTTAAAGTGGATAAATTCATATTCCCTATGGATTTTGTAATTTTAGATATATATGAAGATTGTAAAGTTCCTTTAATCCTAGGTCGACCTTTTTTAGCGACTGCTAAGGTGTTAATTGATATTCATGGAAGAAGATTGACACTTAGGGTTAGGGACGAGGAAGTCATTATCAAAATTCACAAAAGCATGCAACATCCTAGTTCTTGTGATGATTCTTGTTTAAGGATTGATATTCTTGATGAACCTATCTTTGACTTTGTGCAGGAATCATTTGTCCAAAGTTATATGGAACAATCAAATGCATATTTGGAGGACTTAATTAAGGGCCATAGGTTGGAAAAATTTGAGGAAATTGAAAAAGGCAGTTTGGGAAAGATCCGTACTTGTTCCGGTATTGTGCGGATCTAATCATTGGAAGGTGCGTGGATTCTGTGGAAAGCATCAATATCTTGAAATATTATCATGAAAGACCCGCGGAAAGCCACTACCAAGCTAACAACACTGCAAGAAAGGTACTTGAGTCCGGTATTTATTAGCCTAAACTCTTCAAGGACTCTCACAGGTTTGTTCAAAGTTGTGATAGGTGTCAATGCACAGGTAACATCTCTAAATCTAATGAGATGCCATTACAAATTTATCAAGCTTGTGAAATTTTTTTATTGTTGGGGGATTGATTTCATAGGCCCTTTTCCTAGTTCTTTGGGCAACAAATACATCTTGGTTGCTGTTGAGTATGTATCAAAGTAGGTTGAGGTGCAAACTAGTGGCCAAGTTGAGGTAATCAAAAGAGAATTAAAAAGAATCTTGGAAAAAGTGGTCAATCATACGAAATGATTGGAGTTTGAAGCTAGATGATACTCTTTGGGCTTATAGGACTACTTTTAAAACTTACATTAGTACAACCCCCTATCGATTGGTGTATGGAAAATCATATCATCTATCGGTAAAAGTTGAACATATGGCTCATTGGGCAATAAAGCTTGTCAATTTTAACCTTCATCTTGCAAGAAAAGAAAGAATGCTTCAAGTAAATGAGTTAGATGAGTGGCGTACTGATGCCTACCATAATTCGCGAATTTACAAAAATAAGATGAAATGATGGCATGATAGGCATATTTGTTCTCCCTGTGAGTTTTAGAAAGGAGATAAGGTGTTAGTTAAGCTTAGACTTTTCCCAGGTAAGTTAAGATCTCAATGGTCAAGCCATATGAGATACATCAAATTTGTCCATTCGAAATTATTGAGGTTTCTCACCCAACTCAATGGATCATTAAGGTGAATGGAAACAGATTAAAACCATATTTGGGAAACGATCTTGACTCCTTAGAGTTCTTGACGTTCTCCTTTATAAGCCTTGACTATTCTTTACTCTTGTGTACTTAGTTTTCTTTATTATTTTAGTATGTTATTATCTTGTTTTTGTTCTTTTTCTAGATTTATGATTTCTTTGTTTTGTTTCTTTTCTTTTAGTAGGTACTCTTGTAATGGCCCTTCCTTGAGGTGGCTTCAAACATGGTGGCACGACAATGTAATAGAAGTATCTTCTTTCCTTTATTCTTCTTCTTTATTCATCTTGGTCTTCTTGACTGTACTTTTATTATTCTCTTTTTGGACACTAAGGACAATGTCCAGTTTAGGTGTAGGGGGGAGAATAAGGTCGAAGAAGTGCTTTTCCATATTTTTCATATTATTTTGTGATTAAATTTTTGCAAATTTCAGTGACTTCATTGTTAAGTAAGGTTGTAATTCTTTTTCTTACTTGGATATTAGTTTTGTCATTCATTAAGTGGATTTTGATGAAATTAGTTTTATTGGAAAAGATATTTGTTATGATTTGAGAATTTGATTAATCTTGTTTATGCATTAGTGTTTGAATATTATTTGACTTATCTAGTTGGAATATAGAAGATATGATAAATATGGGAAGAGTTTATTGGCTAACTTTTGTATTATGAGTTTAAATTTTGCTAGCTTTTAGTTATGATGAAAAAAAATGTGAGTCAAAAAAAGATCTTTAAGAGGAAAGATTGAGGAGAACACTGAAAAATTTTATTTGAGTTAAAAAAAAAACAATGAGTAGAAACAACACTATTGTTGGTGTGAATTGAGATAAAATGCTCTTATTGATGATTATTGAAGACCTTTAGATGAAAAGGGGGTCAATATGGGGAGAAGTAGCAAGTGAATTCGGTGCACTCTCTTGAGGTTATCCCAAAAGGAAAAAAGCAAGAAAAAGCAAAGATAGAAAGAAAGAATTGTTGGGAAAAAAATGATGAATGATGACTATAAAGGGGGCCAATATGGTGTGTGAAAAGAAATCCATGCACTAGAGCCTATCAATTCCCTAAGTCATTAAAAAAATTTGGGAGAAAAAAATTGGAGTGCTTTCCTCACATAATAACATGAGTGTGCAATTTTTGAATTTATAATGCTTGAGTTGGTAGATGGCTTGATTTATGTGATTCATATTATCTATATTTTTACTTGAAGAGTAAAATAATTTTCTTAGACTAAGGTATACACTTGATTAATTTGACTTCAAGAGTTTTGTGATGTCTTGTCCAATGTTTCAAAGTTTGAAATTGTTTTCAAATGGTATAAATGACAGGGGTTATATCTAAAGTTTGAAATGAATACATGATCTTTGCTATGGTAAAGAAATTTTGGATTAAGAAAGAACTTGTATTTTCTTGATAATTTTTCTCGGACTAAAGTATTTTGCTTGAGGACAAGTAAATGTTCAAGTGTGGGAGAATGTGATAGAGGTTAAAATCACCATTCTTTTCCTAGTTATTTGAGAGTGTTTTAAGATACATTTTTTCTAATAACTAGGCATATTCCTTCCTATTTGACATTTTGCTTGTAAAAGGTATTTTTGGCAAATATATGCATATTTAAGTTAAAAATCGAGCAAAAAGTGCACAGAACTAGAATGTACCTAGTGCCAAGCCCAGCCAGTAGACCAAGCGCCGAGTCCATTCTACTCTAGCAGCAAAAATTGAGCAAGCTTCAGGGGATTTCCATAACAGACCTGGTGCCAATCTAGCAAGTGCACTTGGCACTGGGTCAATTCTGTCTGCCAAGGAGAAGTAGCCAAAAACAGAGCAAAACCAGGGGGAAAATAGAGTGCACCTAGCACCAAGTGGGTCGAAGGTACCCAGTGCCTAGTATGCTCTGGAGCCGAAAATTATGTACGTGGAATTAGGGCTTATCTAATGATTTTGGTATTTTCCTACTCCTACTCGGCCAAGACTTCATCAATGATGAAATTGGCATTTAAGAGGCCTATAAAAGCATAAGAGAACACAAGGATTGGATATACAACATAGAAAGGTAAATTAAAGGGGTAGAAATTCTAATTCTCTCATTGAAGAAGGAGTTCACCCACATCAAGGAGGATTGTTCAAGGAAGAAAAAATAGGCATGTCTATGAGTTCTTTCTTTTCTCTTTGTCTTCTTTTTTTTTAGCAATGATGTGTTCAATACTTTTATTATAATTTAACATTATTTTGGAATTCACGATTTTGCGTTAATTTAGTTATTTGATCAATTCTTTGTCATTTTTGGTATTTGATTACTTGATTTTATTGGTTATTAATATGAGTTCTTCTAATTAACTTCAACACAACGATGTTAGGAGTTTCGTTACATTGATTTAGTATTTGTTAAAGCTTAATGGATTTGAACGATGAAATAAAGATTTTAGAACTAAGTGATCAAAAGTTAAGTTAATTTCGCCTTGACATACGGTCATTAGCTAATTTCATGTTTTTAAGAAATTGAAATTCATGCATGTTTTGATTAGGATGGCTTGATTAACAAATCTACTAATTGAATCAAGATATGAATGATGAGCTTAATGCATGTTTTGGTTATATTAGCTTGATGAGCAAATCTGTTAATATGAATCAAAATATAGAATTCCATGGATTGACAAACAAAGTGAAATTTACCTAAGTAAATTCATGACATGACAAACAATTAAATTTTACTGTGCATTCCGTCATGATACCAAAATGATAATTAGTTGAGAGAGTTGCTAATTGGTTTATTGTCATGTTTTCTATGATACTTGTCTAAATTGCATAAACCTACATCCTTGAGTTGTATATATTTCTTTTTTTCTTCTTTTTATTCTTTTCTCACTTTATTTGGGCCGGTTAAACAATGAATGAAAAGTGATTAGTGTGTTCTTGTTCTTTTGAGGATCGATACTCGTTAATTCCCTATACTATGTTTGTGATGAATATACTTACTAACATGTGTATTTTGGGATTAATGTTTTAATTAAAACTTGATTAAGGGATGGATTTAAAATTGATGATTTTATATACCCAAAATTTACGTATCAGTACCTTTTGGATACCCAACAAAATAGCAAAATTCTAATCTATAACTTGTCTCATTTAATCAGTACATAAACTGAACAACCCCATATCTTGAGATAATTTAAACATGGCTTATGCCTAGTCCACAGCTCATAGGGCATCCTAGGTACTGACTTGAAGGCACTCAGTTCAAAATATATGCCACTATTTTTAGGGCATATTTCCAAAAAGACACTGGAAGAATAGCATGAGACATCATGCTTCGGACTGTTTTCATCAATATCTTGTTCCTTCTCTTAGCTACTCCATTCTACTGGGATGTTCCCAGCGTAGAGAGCTAAGATACTATCCCATAATGTACCATGTAGTCCGTAAATTTACTAAGGAGGTACTCTCCACCACGATACGATCGTAAGGTCTTGATTAGTTTACCTGTCCGACACTCTACTTCAGCCTTAAACTCTTTAAACTTCTCAAATGAGTTCGACTTGCACCTCATCAGGTAAACATAACCATACCTAGTACAATTATCTAAGAATGTGATAAAGTATTCAAACCCCCCTCTTGCTGGTGTAAACAAAGGACCACACACATCAGTATGAACATAATTCAGTGGCTCCTTAGCTATATCTACCTTTTGGGTAAATGACCTTTTGGTCATTTTTCCCATAAGATAGGATTTATATTGTGGCCAACTTTCTAATCTCAATGAACCCAAAGGCCCATCATGGATTAAACTCTAAATTTTGGTTAAGTTAATGTGACCAATAAATTTCCATATATTTGCCTAATACATAAAACTTCTCAATTTCTACTGATAATTATACTAGAATGGAAAGAAATAGAATATCCTTGATTTATTAGTTTTGCAACTGAAACCAAATTCTGTCTAAAACCAGAAAAAAATAAAACATCCTTCAATATAACTATTCTATTACAATAAAAAACAAGTTCCAAATCTCTCACTATAAGGCCCAAACTTGTACTCTATTTCCCACGCGAATTCCATGTTTACCCTTCTAGAGTCTTCTAATCTTTCTAAACCCCTGTAAAGAGTTACAAATGTGATCAGTGGCTCCTGAATCAACAATCCAAGTAGAAGTTGATCTAACCATTGATATAGACTCTAGATAGAAAACATTGCCTATAGTGTTTTTCTTAGCTTGAAGATTTAGACGCTTCTTTTCCAGTTACCCTTCTTCCCACATTTAAAGCATTTGCTCTTGGGTTTGTCTTTGGGCTAGGATTTGGGCTGGTGTACGGCATTACCTTTCTTCTTGAAGAACTTTCTGGGCTTCGACCCAGTTCTTGAAGAAGAAGCTATCTTAGCCCTTGCTTGTGGCTTTATGACCTACTCCGCCACCTGGAGCTCTTTCATTAACTCAGTTAAACCATATTTAACTTATTCATATTACAGTTCAACTTGAACTGAGTAAAAGAGCCGAGCAAAGATTCAAAACCCATGTCTACTTGGCTCTCAGGGTCAATGACAGCCTCCAAGACTTCTACTTCCTCGAAAGCAGCAATTATTTTGAGCATATACTTTCAGACTGATGCTCCCTCAACTATCTTGGTGTTTATGATTGTTTGAAGAGCCTTCTGCCTTGCGGGCTGGCTTTTGTCCGCAAAATTGATGCGTATATATTTAGGTATAAAAATCATATAAAAATAAGCACATTCCCAATCAAGTTTAAATTAAAACGTTAACCCCAAATTACATATATGAGTAAGCATACTCATCATTAACATAGCATAGGGTTCAAATGAGTGTTGATCCTCCAAGAACAAGTATGCATTAATCACTTTTCTTTCATTGTTTAATCGACTCCATAAAGTGAAAAGCAAAATAAAATAAAATAAAATAAAATAAAATAAAATAATATAATATATACATGTTAATGATGGAGAATTATGTAACTCAAACTATTATTTTGACACACATGACCTTAAAGCACTTAACCATTATCATAACTAATTATTCTCTTTGTATCATGAAGGATTAAGATAGATTCACTTCTTTTCCAATCCATGAAATCACTACCTTCTAGATAAATTAGCATCGCATTCCTGTCTCAACTAATCCACCCAAAAGATGCCTTAAACACAATCCTTGATTAAATTTCCATTCCTTGCAAACTTAAACATAAAATTAACCAATGAATCCATTCATGGCAAATATCAATTAAACTTTAATTACCAATTCTTGGAAATTAACCCATTTTCCAAGCAAGTTAATAGACAACAAATATGAAATTAATAAATTGAGACCACCATCAACCCCTTTTCCAAGCAAGTTAATGGAAAGAAAAAACCAACCAATCTTGTAATACGCACAAATAATTAAATACTAAGAATAACAATCAATTAATCAAAAGATTAAATAACTCTAAAAATCATGAATACCTAAACCAATGTCAAATTACAATAAAACAATTAATACATATTATTTAAGAAAAGAAAACTAAAGTAAAAGAAAGCACTCATAGATAAACCTCCTTCTTCTTCCTTTGTAGACCTTCTTATACAACCCTCCTTGATTTGGTAGAATTCCTTCTTGATTTAAATGATTTTCTGTTATGATCTTTGAATTCTCCCTTTTCTCTTGTGTTTTTTATCTATTTATAGGCATACGAAGTGCCTAAACTCGTTGGTGTAGGGTTTTTAGCCTATTAGAAGTAGGAAGATACTAAACTTTTGCAGATTACCAAAAATCGCGTAAAAAATTCAAGGCACCGCCTTATCATCAGGGCAAAATTGGTGCCGCCTTGGCTGCTAGAGCTTGCGTCGACTGTGTTATGTTTCCTCAGTTGTTCGCCGATTTTTTTTCTTGATTTCTGCCCAATATTTTCCAAAGTGCAGCCGACACCGCCTTGGCTGCTAGAGCCAATACCAGTTCTATTTTGTTTAGCTCTATTTCACAGATTTTTTGTCGCCTCGAAGTACATACCAACAGCACGTGTCTGGCGCCGCTTCCTCTGCCCTGTCCAGCACTGCCACTGTTCTGTTTTGTGACGTTTTTATCTTATTTTACCCCTAAAATCTGAAATATTGCACAAAATACCTTTTCAATGGTAAAATCTCAAATATGGAGGAATAAGACTAGTTATTGAATAAAATGTATCACAAAATAACCTCAAATAACTAGAAAAAATATGACTAATTTAGGCCCTATCAAACATCGTGGCTAGGGATGCACTAATTGAAGATCAAATTGCAAGAAAATTTATAGCGAAAAACCACGGAAGAGCAAGAAGAAAAACGCAATAGCACAGTACTTCTGCGTGAAGGAGGAAATTTTTTTTTTTTTTTTTTACCTCTTCTTGTTGTCAAAATTTGCTGGACTAGGATATGTAGAACTGGGGTAGGTGTACTGGTGGAAACCTCTGCTGCGATTCCTGCAAGCCTCCTATTGCGTCTGTGCATGTATATGAACACCAAATTTCCCCTCGATCTTCCAATATATTGCCTACCTAATCCACGTTTTGGTGGAAAAAAAACTCACAAGACTAAGGAATTTTTCAGAGAGGAAAAAGGGGCTGTTTGTTTTTCTCTCTAAAAAAAAGAAAAACAACCGTCCGTCTTTTTTCTCATGTTTAACCTAAATAAAACCTTAGGTTAAACTAGATTTTTAATTTGGCCCATTGGACTCTTAATATAGCATCTTGAACCAAATTAATAATTCTAACCAGAACCAAATAAATGGCCTAGGAAATAATTAATTTTTTAGCCCAAATAAACAAGTCCAATTAACAAAACAATATTAGTTTAGTCCCAGGTCAATATTTAATTATTCAAACTGAGCCAAAGTCCTAAATAATTAATTAACCCACCAAACTAGTTTAATTAATTCTCTCTCTATGGACCTTTATTTTATTTTAGCCTAATAATTAAATTAGGATACTTAAATAAAATAAATTCTATTTAATTTAATTTAAGACCAATTCCTTTGCTTATATATAATTAGGACTTACAGTCTATACTGGGGACCAAAAGACACATCGCATTGACTACTAAAATTATCAAAATACCATTACTATATAAATAGCTGTATATTGCATTTTAAATATTTCTTAATATCACCATAAAAAAATATTGACCATAAGGACAATGTCGTGTTTGCAAAGTCTCCGACCTACAGGTGAAATGACTAAAATACCCCTCTATACATCGCAGTGCATTAGAGAGGAAGAAATGTACTAACACCTCTCTAAATGACATCTACCATCTTTAGGCTTCTAGTACAATGATCCATGACTTCCTGGATTGTTTCCGTTTTCCAAGAGAGCTACCCTAAAGCAAACATCCAAGTCATGTTTCCCAGGGCCCTAGATATTTAGATCATTCAGGCAACTACAAGGGGCAATATAGTATAGAAACTATCTTGTACAAGTCTGTCTAGACTAATTAGTCACATCTATCCAACATGCAAGTGTATTGGTCCTACGATAGAACCTCAACTAAAACATATCAAAGTACATACTTCTAGCTTCGTCAGACCACCAACTCATACTCAAGTCGTAGAGTACTAGTCCACGCTGTAGCAGTAGTAGTCTAGGTTTTCACCATATATTACTTTAAGAAACCACTATTACAGGTCCTGTTCTACGTATTCGAAATACACTTATATCATAAAATGAGTGGATTACTCACTGGCCAAAGGTAAGCTATTCCCCATTTAGAATTCATAACATAATAACCTAGACATGATGAGATTCACATTCTCATCAATCGGTTAAGAACAAAAGTTTATGTGTTAAGTAATCTGTGATCCATACCTCACTGTGAAAGACCACCATTAACATGGACCACTTATTTTAACACAATGGGTCTTTTCCAAACATAATTGTACACAAATAAAATGTAAATTTACAAATAATTTTTGAAAATAAATTCTTTTATTAAAATATTCGATATTTACATCAGAAATATAGTCTAAGAGGACATATTTCCCAACAATCTCCTACTTGCACTCTAAGACTAAGTAAGTCCGTAGGTGCCCACCCCAATGGCGTCTAAGTGTCTCTTGAAGACTCTCTAGCCAAAGGCTTGATGAATGGATCAGCTAGATTATTTTCTTAGGCAATCTGTTCCACCATGACTTTCTATCTCTAGATGAAATCCCAGATCGGTGGTACTTCCTCTCGATGTGATTCCCCTTCTTGTAGTTCCTGGGTTCTTTGGATTGCGATACTGCTCCAGTGTTGTCGCAATATATGACAATCGGCCTGTTCATGTGTGGCATGACTCCAAGTTCTAAAAGGAACTTTCGAAACCAGACTACTTCCTTGGATGCCTCCGAAGCTGCCACATACTCAGCTTCCATGGTTGAGTTAGCAATGCAAGATTTCTTGATACTCCTTCGTGAAATAGCTCCTCCAGACAAGGTGAAAACATATCCACTGGTGAATTTTCTCTCATCCTTATCTGCCTGGAAGTCTGAGTCTGTGTATCCTTTAGGAACAAAGTTATCAGCCCTGTAAACCAGCAGATAATCTCTCGTTCCCTTGAGGTATTTGAGAATATGCTTTGCAGCTTGCCAATGAACCTCCCCAGAGTTTGATTGATATCTACTAACCAAGCCTACGGCAAAGCAGATATCTGGCCTAGTACATAGCATGGTGTACATGAGACTTCCTACAACCGAAACATAAGGAATCCTACTCATTTTGTCTTTTACTTCTTGAGACTTAGGGCAGTCCCTTGAACAAAAAGACAACTCGTGTCTGCAAGGAATTAGAGCTCCCTTATATGAGTCCATGCTGTACTTGGTCAGCATCTTGTCAATGTATGTCGTTTGGGATAATCCTAACATTCTCTACTTCCTATTTCTAAGAAGCCTAATCCCAATAATGTAACTAGCTTCTCCCAAGTCCTTCATACTAAATTGACTAGACAACCAAACCTTCGTAAATGACAATGCCGCTACGTCATTTCCAATGAGTAGAATGTCATCCACATATAAGATAAGAAAAACCGCATTAATGCCTTCAAGTTTCCTGTACACGCATGGTTCATCCTCGTTTTGAATAAAGCTATAAGACTTTACAGTCTCATCAAAACGAATATTCCATGCTCTTGATACTTGCTTAAGTCCATAAATGGACTTCTTAAGCTTGCAAACCATATGTTCTTGGCCTTTAGCAATAAAGCCTTCCGATTTAGACATATAGATGTCGTCGCTAAAATGGCCATTTAAAAATACCGTCTTAACATCCATTTGCCATATCTCGTAGTCATAATGACATGCGATGGCAAGGAGGATACGGATGGACTTGAGCACGGCTACCGGGGAAAAGGTTTTCTCATAATCGATTTCCTCTTTTTGAGTATACCCTTTCGCCACAAGCCTAGCTTTGAAGGTTTCCACCTTCCTATCCGCTCCCTTCTTCCTCTTGTATACCCACTTACACTTAATGGGTTTTATCCCTTTAGGTGAAGCTACAAGATCCTAAACCTGATTGAAGTACATAGACTCAATCTCGGCTTTCATTGCTTCATGCCAAAAATCTGCATCGGCATCAGCAATAACCTCCTCACATCTAGTGGGGTCTTATTCCTGATGGTCAAAGACTAGCTCGAAAGCTTCTCCAGTCCATCTCTCTGGAACCCTAGACACTCTCCCACTACGACGAGGCTCCATTTGTACAGGCTCTTGAGGTTGTGCCTCTTATTGTTCCATAATCAGGTTAGAAGAATTTGATTTCGAATATAATTTCTCCTCAAGTTCCAACCTAATTGAACTTCTGGTGGAAGTTCTTTGATCATCCTCTAAGTATCTAGCATTGGTACTAACCAGTACTTTCTGCTCCTTATGATGATAAAAATAACCACCCTTTGTCACTTTTAGATATCCAACAAAATAACATAATTCTGATCTCGGTTCCAACTTATCTCCCTTGACCAATACATAAGTTGGACAACCCTATATCTTAAGATGATTCAGACTTAGCTTACACCAGTCCACATCTCATAGGAAGTCCTAGGTATTGACTTGAAAGGCACCAAGTTCAGAATGTATGCCGCTATTTCCAGGGCATATCCCCTAAAAGACACTGGAAGAGTAGCATGAGACATCATGCTTCGGACCATTTTCATCAATATCATATTCCCTCTCTTAGCTACTCTGTTCTGCTGGGGTGTCCCCGACGCAGATAGTTGGGATAATATCCCATGATGTACCATGTAGTCCTTGAATTCACCAAGAAGGTACTCTCTACTACGATCCGATCGTAAGGCTTTGATTAGTTTACTTGTCCGACGCTCCACTTCAGCCTTAAAATCTTTGAACTTTTCAAAAGAGTCAAACTTATGTCTCATTAGGTAAATATAACTAAACCTTGTACAATCATCCATGAAAGTGATGAAGTACTCAAAACCCCCTCTAGCTGGTGTAGATGAGGGATCACACACATCAATGTGAACAAGACTCAATATCTCATTGGCTCTATCTTCCTTTGGGGTAAATGGCCTTTTGGTCATCTTTCCCATTAGGCAGGATTCACACTAAGTCCAATTTTCTAATCTCAATGAGCCCAAAGGCCCATTATTGATTAACCTCTGAAGCCTGGTTAAGTTGATATAACCCAATCTTAGATGCCAAAGATATAAGTCATTGACATTAGTCTTTCTCTTCCTAGTTAAAAGTTCAGATTGGGCATTATTTAATTGATTGTTAATAGGGTTTAAGAATAATAGATTTTCATACATGTGCCTAGTACATAAAATTTCTCCATCTCTACTGATAGAAATACCAGAATGGAAAGATACAGAATATCCTTGATTTATTAATTTCGCAACTGAAATCAAATTCTGTTGAAATCCAGGTACATAGAAAATATCTTTTAAAACCACTATTCTATTACAATAAAAAATAAGATCCAACTCTCCCATTGCAAGGGCCCAGACGTGTAGCCCGCCCATGTTCGCCCTTCTTGAGTCTTCTAATCTTTCTAAACCCCCACAAGGAGTTACAGATGTGATTAGTGGCTCTTGAATCAACAATCCAAATGGAAGTTGATCCATCCATTGATATAGACTCTAGATAGAAAACATTACTTGTGGGGTTTTTCTTGGCTCGAAGATCTAGACACTCATTTTTTCAGTGTCCCTTCTTTCCACATTTGAAGCAAGCACTTACCCTCGAGTTTGTCTTTAGGCTGGGTCTTGGGCTGGGCCACTACGTTTCCCTTCTTCCTTTTGAACTTTCTAGGCTTAGGCCCAGTTCTAGAGGAAGAAGCCTTAGCAATCATGGCCTTTGATTGAGGCTTCATGACCTTCTCCGCCATCTGTAGTTCCTTCATCAACTCAGTTAAACTCATGTTTAACTTGTTCATATTGTAATTCAACTTGAACTGAGTAAAGGAACCAAGTAGAGATTCGAGAATTATGTCCACTTGGCTCTCGGGGTCAATGACAGCCCCTAAGATTTCTGCTTTCTCGAAAGCCGCAATCATCTTGAGCATGTGCTCTCTGATTGATGCTCCCTTAGCCATCTTAGTATTTATTATTGTTCAAAGAGCCTCCTGCCTTACGGGCTGACTCTTGTTCGCGAACATAATGGCTAGTGACTGGCTAATATCATACGCAGAAGCCATGTGTTCATGTTTTGACTGGAGCACATTGGACATGGAAGCTAACATATAGCATCGTGCCATTTCATCAGACTTCTTCCATGCCTTCTCAGCCTCTCGCTCTTCAGCTGTGGAACCTTCCCCGATAACAGGGCAAGTTTCGTAGAGGACATACTTATACTCTTCAGCTGTGAGTATTATGTTCAGGTTCCTGTTCTAGTTCACATAGTTTGAACCCGTTAGCTTATTCTCTCAGAGAATAACGGCCAAAGGACTAAAAGAACCTCCTACCATTTCTGAAAATGAAAATAAAAGAAAAGATTTAGTTTGTGAAAACAAAATAAATTTGTGCACTTTATCCTTATATTAAAACTAATAATATATTTAATTTGGCTCTTAGGAAAACTGACAAAGTTTCTTGGAAAGATTAACAGTTCCCTAAGCTAAGTGTGTTAACCACCACAAATTAATTTCCCTTCTAGGTAATGATCTAGAAGATAACTCCATCGAAGGGATGGCCATTTCCTCTCATTTCCTATGGATATACTCCGCACTATAATCTCCAACGTGGATTGGCCGATCATAGTACATGTCCCGAGTTATTAACTATATCCTTCCATTAGATCTAGATCCTGGTGGTATCCCCATCCTATACGGGTTCACTCCTAGGGTGATACGAGGGGACCCACGATCTCTAATGAGGATCATGATAGAAGCCGTGGAGCCGTTAGTACCCTTCTCCCACTTAGTCTTTTAATTAAGGGTTTTTCTAGAAAAATATCCTTTTGAAAATTTCCATTAAATTTTTTCTTAACTCAAAAATAAAATATCTAAATCCATTAAAATCTCTATGTCAAGATTTATATCCTTTGAGAGATTTTTCCATGGACTAATTTTATTTAAGTTAAAAAGCTTAATGGTTTCAAAAAAAAATTCCAATTAAAACTTTCTAGAGACTTTGGTCTCAAGTTTATTTGACAAAATAAATTTTCTTGTACAAAAAAATAAAACAAAATGGATTTCTATTTTTAACTTACAAAAATATCTAAATCCAATATATTTTCTATGTCAAGGATTAAATCCTTTGAGAAAATATCTAAGGATTAATTTTTGTTCAAGTTAAAATAACTATTTAATTTGTAGAAAAAATATTTTCTTGTCAAAAATATTCCCAAAGACTTTGGTCTTTGAGAAAATGTGCATATAGGTACTCAAAAAATAAATAGCATGCTAGAAAACAGTAGATGTTTTCATACTTTTCTATTTTTAAACCTAAGTGCCCAAATAATAGTATTAAACACATTAATTAATTAATTAATGGTCTTATTTAATCCTAAAATCCCTTACTAATATTTTTCATGCAAAAATATTCCACGAATATTAACTATTACAAAAATATTAACTTTGACTGGTATGGAACCCAAAACAAAAAATAAAATGCAAGAAAATTACAAGGAAAAATAAAAAAAATTCTCCTTGGTCCACTGAACCCGCCGCACTGGAATGTGGCCTATCTATGTTGTGGTCTACAACACCCGCTGCACTGGAACAAGCACCTCATGGACCATCCAAGACTGTGACCCGCGTGCCGACCCGCTCCAATGCGACGACCTGCGAGAAATCCGAATTTCGGTGGAATTGCAATTTGCAATTCAACTGCACCGCATCAGCCGAGCCGCCCTCTGGCTCCAAGCACACGGACTACTGGTGCCTCAGCTCTCCGAGCCAAGCCGATCTACAGTGCCTTCTCCTTCAGATTTCCACTGTGATTTTTTTAGAATTGAGTTCTTCTAGTTTTTTTTTTTTTTTTCTCGACTGTTTTCCAGCTTTTGACCCTCCGATTTCAACCCAAAATCAATGAAATCACAAACCAACAACCGCCTATACCCAATAACATTGGGCATACACAATTTGCTCTTGGAAAATAGTGAATTACAAATCTCCTATATATACTTCCATCCGAGAGGTTTAACAAGCAATATATCCATACCAAAAAAACAGCGAATGATCACAGTTCAATCACACATAACTGTCCAGTTTTATTAATTAGCATACATGCTTCTTATATTTGCACAAAATCATCATACTTTGATACCAATTGAAGATCAAATTGCAAGTAAATTCATAGCGAAAAGCCATGGGAGAGCAAGAAGAAAAACGCAGTAGCATAGTACTTCTGCGTGAAGGAGGAATTTTTTTTTTTTTTTTTTTTACCTCTTCTTGTTCTCAAAATTGGCTGGACTGGGATATGTAGAACTAGGGTAGGTGCACTGGTGGAAACATCTGGTGCGATTCCTGCAAACCTTCCACTGCGCTTGTGCAAGTATATGAACGCCAAATTTCCTCTCGATCTTCCAATATATGGCCTACCTAATCCACATTTTGGTAAAAAAAAACTCACAGGACTAAGGAATTTTTTAGAGAGGAAAAAAAGGCTGTTTGTTTTTCTCTCTAAGAAAAAGAAAACAACGTTCGTCTTTTTTCTCCTGTTTAACGTAAATAAAACCTTAGGTTAAACTGGATTTTTAATTTAGCCCATTAGTCTCTTAGTTTAGCCTCTTGAACCAAATTAATTATTCTAACTAGAACCAAATAACTTGCCCAGCAAATAATTAATTTTTCAGCCCAAATAAACTAGTCTAATTAACAAGACAATATTAGTTTAGTCCCAAGTCAATATTTAATTATTCAAACTGGGCCAAAGCCCCGAATAATTAATTCACTCACCAAACTAATTTAATTAATTCTCTCTCTATGGACCTTTATTTTATTTTAGTCTAATAATTCAATCAGGCTACTTAAATAAAATAAATTCCAAAGCCAAGACAACTTTGAACCAAAGTCGAAGATGTTGAACACAAAATTAAGAATAGAGTAATCTAGAACTAGGCCATATACAAGTTCAAGTCATGTATCTGTCATAAGTAAGAAAAAAGAGATCACACTGCACCCTGAATAAACAATAAAAAGTCCTCACCAATGATGCCATAAGGACATTTAGCACATTATGCAATCAAACATGTACTTTCTCAAGTTAAAATCACAAGAAGTTCAAAGCACACTCTTTACCCTAGACAAGTAAAATACCCCTAACACACAGAACCACACTTTAAAAGTACACGTACAGTGATTTCCTGGGCTTGCCAAGTTATGAATTTGCAAGAAAAGCATCCCAAAATTATGAGAACTACTCTATTCCAGGATTACAACAGTTAAGCTGATCTAGTACTTCAAATATCAAAGCCAGGCACCTTTCTCTTTTTCCTTTTCCTCTACAAGTTACTATTTCAAGAAACATTAAAAAAGATTAATAACCATGTTTTCACAGAAAGACATTTTTACCTGAAGCAAAACTTCTATTTTTGAAGCCTTCTGCAACTGCCTTACAACATCATGCAATAAAAGATCATCATCAGCAAAGATGTATTCAATGCACTCTATAGAGCCATCAACAAGTTTACGAAGAAGTGCCAAAGCTTGCCCTTGGACTAAAGCCTCAGGATCTGCATTTTTTTTTTTTTTTTAATTTGATTGCTCTTAGCGAATTTGCCCTGCCCCTATTTTTTTCCTAACGATTAAGGCCATGAGCTCTAATTGCAATCGTATATACAAAGGCCAAACAATTAGCTTGCAATGATTATAGTCTAAAAGTAAAACACAAAGAACATATTTCTATCCTAATTACAAACAACTAGACATTCATTTCAATTGTAGACCAATAGAACCTAGATTACCAAAATCAATTTTCGACAAAGCAACATAAAAGCCCAAACTAGAAATTTTGGAAAATAAAGGCTACAAGAAATTTGAACTAAGGGTCAAGAATTGAGGATTTGCCTAGGGTTATTTATGTTAGATCTAACCTAAATAATATTAGATTTAACATCTCCCTTAAATTGAAAGAAAGCATAATTTAATTCATCAAATTAACTTCAAATTTTAAGGTAATTCAAAATTTAGATTAGGTAAAAAACTCATTTCTAAGCTGCCAAAAATAACAAAGTTTCAACCACTAAAGCAATACAATTAACATATCCATGCTAAATCGAACGAACCTAACAAAATCACCAAATACAAAACCAGATGAATAAATCATGAGGTAGATTAAGATGTTATAATTTGTAGAAAGATAGATGTGTGTGATTATGTGTTATGTGTATGATTATGTGTTCAAAACCAAATGGGAGCTCTCGCAGAACCGGAGACAAACCCATTGGTCGTTGGTGCCTTACAAACTGCCCTTCTAGTGCGTAAGTTCCAAGGTTGAACAGAAGCTTCGCAGCCTCAGACGAAGGCATAGTAGCCTCTACTATCAAAACCACTGCCAGCACCGGCAACGGTGATGGTGGGTTATCTTGGTCCTCTCCCTCAAGTCCCTCCCTCAAAATTGTGTATTTCATCTTATCAGCCATTGTTTGGTGATCAAACATAAACTTCTCCCCCACAGTAGCGATCCCATCACCGCCAGCATCTTCTTCAGTTCTAATCTCTGAGGATCTAAATTTGCGGCAAGACTCAATCGGCAACTATTGAGCAGGAGGAGGAGGCAGCTTGAAATTTAAGAAAAATGGAAAGTTGAAGAGAAATAATAACTGAGGGTTGAAGGATTTCAGCTAATTAAAGTGGATGCTTTTTAAATTTATCAGCTTTGAAGAAAAATAAGAATCGTGGGTTCTGTCAAGCTTTCAAAAGAAATGTGAGGGAAATTTTGAAGGCAAATGTGAGGAAATTTTATAAGAAAGCTTTAAGTTTTCGTCCCGCCAAAAGAAATGTTGAGATTGAGATGAAAATTTTATTATTGTCTCTGCATCAAATTTGTTTCTAATTTTCAAAATCAAAATTTGACCATTTTTATTTTTCTTTTAATTAAAAGATGAATAATTAAGTTTTTCATGTAAAGTTTCTTTTTTTTCTTAAAAAATATTTATTATGTAATTTAAGTAAATTATTAATTTATAAACTATGAATAAATTTAATCATCAACTATTAAATAGCACTATATTTCATATACAATATAAATAAATTTGTTATGCAAAGTTTTCTTCTTTTTTCCTTAAAAAAATATTTATTATGTAATTTAATGAAAATGAAAATTTATAATATATGAATAAATTTAATCATCAAGCATTATATAATACTACTATTTCATATACTACAACCATTATTCAATTTGGCTAGTACTATAATAGGATTATAAATAGTGCGATTAATATAAATCTGTAAATAATTATGTAAAGATTTCCTTCAAAAATGTTTAACGATGGCATTAATGCCTATTTTAATTAAAAGTAACTCAAGCATATAGTTCAACATAACAATGTATACTGATAATGATAAAGTATATTTACATTAACATCAATTATTTGGAATGGTAAACATAGTTTTTATTTAACAAAAATTATCATGTAATTTAATTAAAAATTTAACTTACAATTTTTGAATTAATTTAATCATCAAGCATTATATAATACTACTATTTCATATTATTATTTCAAACTAATTAGGCCTCCTATAGTCTCCAATCCTTTTTCGAATATGAGACTTCTTGATATATAGTCGCCTATCCTCTTAGATATGCAAGTCTCCAGTCCTTAAGATTTTTTTTTTAAAAAAAATGAAAAATAAAAATTCTCTTGCCCAACTACATCAATGTTGCGGGTTTCAAACCCGCATCCTAGAAAGCATGCATAACTCAATCGCTGGGACAATGATTATATCATTTTTTTTTTCTTTTGAACTATTCTCAACATACATTTTATATTTTTAAAAAAAATTAGAGTAATATCAAAATATAATAATCAGATTAAATTTAATATCGAAAAATATTATTCAAAATAATAAATTATTTTATGCCCTTATATCATTTTAAAATTTTAAATTCTGTTAATAATGTCATGGATTTTATTAAATGATTTTATACATATAGGTCTATATATATATATATATATATATATATATATATACTCACACACACATTTATATATGTAATATATTCATATATATATATATATATATATATATATATATGAATATGTGATATATATATTCATAACTTCATATTTATAAATTTATATTAATATATACACAAATATTCATATATTAATATGTACATAAATATTCATATATTCATATATCCCTAAAAGAAAGGCAGAAATTAGTGAGGGACTTCAAGGGATTAGCGAGGGAAAAAAGAAATAGGCACACCCATTGACTTTCTCTCGCTAATGCCTAGCTGATTAGCGACGGATTAGCGTTCACTAAAATCCCTTTCAAATTAGCGAGGGATCAGAAAATCCAATTCTAATCCATCGCAAATTTGATATAGATTTACGATGGAATTTTGATTTTTACTTAATATTTGTTGTAAAATTTTAGCTTCGGATTTGCGACTAATGGTAGGTATCGCAAGCTAATGCCACGCTAATTTGTGAGCGAATAGCGACTGACTTCTTAAAATTTTCTAAATTATAATAAAATAATAATCCCTACCTAATCGCTCACAATTTTGCGAGGGATTAGAATAGGATTATGTTCCGTCGCAATTCGTTGGCTGATTTGCGATGGATTTGAGTTTTATTGGCGAGAGATAATTAGTATCCCTCGCTAATCTGTCACTGAAATAATCCATCACAAATCCCTTGCTAATTACCAAGGGATTTGCGAGGGATTTCCCATTTTGTGGATTCTCAATTTTTTTCCTCACGATACTTTTGCATGTGGTAAATTTTTTTATGTAATATCCTTATAAATACTAAATTCTTTATTATTTTTTGAATTCTAACCAATGTATATGCATTCAATATATGTGTAATTGCCATCGACAATTTACGAAGTATAGATTATAATTAAATGATATGCATGTATTACACCTCTATACAAATTCGTCATGTGTAGTATATAATACATTGGTCACTTTATACACACACACACACACATATATATATGATACATCATATGGTTAATGTAATATAAATATGAACACACATTTAATTACTATGAGAGTTACATGTATAATCAAAGTTCTATATATTACGTTGTACTATGTTTGATTTGGGTAATAAATACAATTTTGGGATTTTGGGATATGAAAGCACGTTAATACTAGTTAAACCTCTCATATTAGTAAGCCTAACAGAATTGATGTTAATTAAACCTAAACAAACACCATGATGATTATTTAGAATTGTTCATTGGCGAAATATTTCATGCTATTAATCCGTAGCTAATGAGGAAATAGCTAAGTATTCATAAAAATAAATATGTTTCCCAAGCAGAGTATTGTAAAAATTGAGGAAAATGACATATCCGTAGCTATTCCATCTCTGAATAGCGACAAATTAGTGACGGATAAAATACAGCAAGGGAATAGAGAGGGATTAGCGATGGATTCAAAATTTATAACTTAAAAACACGTGGACATTTTGAGAGGAATCTAAAATTCAAAAACTCCCTCGTTAATCCCTCTCTAACACAACGCAATTAGCGAGGGATTAGAGAGGCAGTTAAAATCTCTATTAAGATTGACCCTCGCTATTCCAACGCTAAATTATTGCCTTGCTAATCACACGCTATTTTGAGAGGGAATAGCGAGGGATTATATTTATTTTATTTTTTTAGTTGCCATCACAAATCCCTCGTTAATTGCAAGGGATTAGCGACGGATTTTTTCCCTCGCAAATCCCAACAACTATTCCTCTCTTCCCTTTCATTGAGTTCTTTTCCCTTTTCTCCGGCTCATCTGTCAAATCCCATCCCATCCCATTGGCGATCTTCCCTCCTTCTTGCCTGAACAACCGCTGAACCACCATCTGAGCGGATCTTTAATTCCCTCCCACCACCGAACAACCAGCGACCTTCATCAATGTAATTAGGACTACCGCCATAGTGTCTCGACCTCAATCGCTATCTCCAGAGCTTGAGCACCGCATCGGACCGCAATTGCTCGAGGTATATTGAACTACGGCCGCTCCATTTTGATTAGATTTTTTTCTTGGTCTAAATGAATTGATCAATTGGTAATGGTGTGGTGTAGCGGCAAATTATAGTGTTCATAAGCTCTGGGAGCAAAACAATATTAGGGTATGACTGGTTATTGCTTTTACTGATTTTTCTTTACCTTATTTTTAGCTTATTTTAAGTTCTTACTTGTTTGTTTTTTAGTTAGGTTTTAAATAATTATTTTGGAGTACCTTTTGGGTTTTTTATTTGTTGTGGGATTGCATCATTTTACTTTCATTCTCATGGAACGTTTGATGTTGGTAATAAACTAGTAATTGGTTTGCATATTCTTGAGTTCATTGATTGTGGGGCATGTGTTGAAATGTGTACTCTAGTAGGGTCAGCTCTGCAGCTGTGAAGCTCATCCTTAGGTCTTTCAAGATGATATGCTACTTCTATTTTTAATGGTTAGTGCTTCATTGTTAACATGAAATTATAAGATTTGAAGTAGCAGTTGTTTGTAATATTTCAGGAATACTTACCTTTATGAGCTCTATATTAGATAAAATATTGAGCATATGCTTTGATATTTAGATACTCTTTCAGAGTGCAGATGCTTAACGAGAAACTGCAAGTCAAACAATATAGCTCAACAGAACAAAAAATCATTTTTTTGGTCATTTTGATGATGGAGAAATAATGAGAAATTGCTTATAACATGTGGATTTAAGATTGTATGGTTGATTTGGGATGATTTGTGGAGTATTGTTGTTGGTTTGGTGGTTAAACTTTACTTGAGAAGCAAGATGTTATGCTAGAAGTATTGTTTATGTTAACTTTAGCTTCACTATTGAAAATTTTCACTGGGGATCTTATTGTAATTTGATTCTATGTGAAACAACTATAATTTGTTTATATGAGTATATAGGACTTATTTTATGATGATTGCTACTATACCTTCATATTTAATTGATGAGGCTATTGTATTAGTTCTTATATGTTAGATATATTACTTATATAACTAGTTTATGTGCAAAACTCTTTGAAATATTATATGAATTACCTAATTATATGAATTTTCTGAGTTTGATTATGTCATAAATTCATGTTTTATGTGTGTGATATTTGTGGAATATATGTTGCTTGTTTTGGAGTTTGGTGTGAGATAGGTTGTGAGTTTAGCATTGACTAATATCATAATTACCTTGGAAGAATTATGCTAAGTTTGAATTTATTTAGAGGAATGTGTGTGAGATTTGGTGAGTGTTCAAGACTTTGAACCAAGGACTTAAATTGTGATTTGCCTATTCTTGCTAGAACTCAAGATAACCCCCCCCCCCCCCCCATTCATGGAATTACTATTCATGTTGGATGTATTTTACATATATACATACAAATTCTTGTATTCATGAAATGATTCTTCATATGTAAGATTTCTGGTGAAAATATAGAATGTAATCGTTGACAAAAAAATATTTTTAACTAATTAGATTGCCATCTTATCAACCATACTAATAACATGTTATCAGTAGTATGATTATGTCGTATGATTATAGTAACCTATTTGTGTAATCTATTCTATGTTACACTAATAATTTTTTTCTATAGTAACCTTACGTTATTATTATGCAGAGGTTAGACATACAGTTCTTCATTTTATTTGACTAGATAGACTAGCACTTTTATGTAAGAAAACCCTCCAATTGCATCTTTAGAATTTCGTGAATGATGGGTGATCATTCCCTGTGAATGATGGGTGATTATTCCCTATGGGTAATGGGTGATTACCCTCATAGTTAGTGTTGTTAATTAATTGTTATGAGATTATTTGTATTTTGTGTGTTTTTTACAATGAATGTTGGGTGAATTGAGGTGGTTTAATGCCTAGAAAATGTTCAATTTATAAGGAAAACTCTGTCAAATTTTTTTTTTAAAATTGAGGTGGCTTAGTGCAAAGAAATTCTTATTGTTTATTACCAAGTGTATTTCCATATGTTCTATTCTTGTTTTAGCACATGACCAATACTTAATCCACACCATCCTTCATCTTAATATCACAAAATTTCCTTGATTTCAATCATGAAGAAATCAGAAACTCCATCTTTACAAAACAACAAAAACGGTAGCCATGAATGAACATGATACTCTTTCATTTTTCTTCACAAATACTATTTCTCTTCTTCATTTTTCTCTTATATTCTTTTCTTCTATGATTACAGCCATAATTAACCTTCCATAATTCCTTCAAAACACCATCATACAACACAAAAATTCACAGCAAAGTAGTCCACAAAGTCACCGCCACACAACAATAACCAAACACATCTAAACAATAGTTCTTCACCAAGCACTTTTCATAATTCATGCCATTTTTCATGAAAAATACATATCAAAATAATCCTTACAAGCTATAGAACATCATTAATTCATGAGCCAAGCCTTTTTACCTTGTGTAGAACACCTCATTGTCTTGAATTTGCCCAAGCTTCCTTCTTTGCCCAAGCTTCCTTCTTTCTTCCTTTCTGTCTCTTCTCACAAATTTCTCTTCATTTTCTTCCTTTTTCTTTCTTTTTCTTTCCTTTTTCTTTTCTTTTCTTTTTCTCTCTAGTTGCTACTGAATTCTAGTTGATAAAATAGCCTTCCACCACCATTTCCTCTCTTATATAGGCAAATTACGCCATATGGTCAAATGGTGCATTAAATGATGTATGGTGACTTGGTGGTTTCTTAATGGTCAATAAATTTGAAATTTTGATTAAAATTATAGTATCATTCTCTACTATATTGTTCACATTCTTTATGGATGCACTAATGTTGTGGAGTTTTTTGTTCTATCCCGTATACATTCACTTCACATCCCACAAACACTTACCTTCCCGATGGTACTTTCATAATTCAATCCTTCTCCCATAGTTAGTGTTGTTGATTAATTGTTATGAGATTATTTGTATTTTGTGTGTTTTTTACAATGAATGTTGGGTGAATTGAGGTGGCTTTGTACCTCAAAAACATTCAATTTATAAGGAAAACTCTATTAATTTTTTTTTTAAAATTTAGAATACAGAACTTGAAACCTTTTTTTATAGTTAGGACTTCAATGGGAAACTCAATATAGGTACTTGATAGTTGATAGTATTTCTACGGTATCATTATTCAATATTTCTTCCATAATTCATAACGAGTATATTAGGGTCCTCGACCTCCACAATCACTAAGGTTCTTTATTCAAATTATGCAAGTGCTAATAAGCTACATGGTTTTAGACTAAATGTTGATGGATTATCATAGTTAGATGTACATAAGACATGTACAATAGATTAAAGGAATTATATCTGAGTTTGAACAAGGGGTCAAGCGATTCAATACTTATTATTTGTCAATTGGTCAAGCCTCAGTTATAAGGTGTCTATGTGGAAGATGTAAAAACAAAGCGTATGTGTCTCCTAATAATGTGGGTTAGAGATTTGCGACTTCCAGATGGATATGCTTCAAACTTAAGTAGGTGTGTTGATTTGAATGAGCTCAAAATATCAGGTATGAAAAGTCATGACTATCATATGTTTATGGAATGGTTACTTCCAACTGCATTTAAAGAATTACTCTCGGTGTCAATTTGGAATGTTTTAACTGAAGTCAGTCTCTTTTATAGTGACTTTTGTTCTCCTAAACTTTCCACAACACATATGAAGCAATTGGAATATAATATTGCATTACTCATCTATAAATTGGAAAAGATCTTCCCACCCGGCTTCTTTGACGTGATGGAGCACCTCATGGTCCACTTGCTGTACGAGGCCAGGGTTAGCGGCCCTGTTCAATATAGACGGATGTATCCGTTCAAGAGGTAAAATATATGTATTATTATATGCATATATACATGTATTATATGAATCCGTTCTGACCATAAAAAATGCATTAGGTTCTTATATCGTTTGAAGACCAAAGTTAAAAATAAGGCAATAGTGGAAGGATCAATTTGCAATGCTTATTTAGTTGAAAAGGCATCTACATTCTTCTCCTATTATTTTTAGCCGCATGTGCAGACTCAACATATAACTATAGCTCGAAATGATGAAGGTGTTCTCGATACAAACTTGCATGACAATGTGTTGTCTATATACACCATTCCAGGGGAGGTTTTGGGAAATAATCAAAATAGATATCTTACTCCAGATGAATTTAAACCTACCACACATAACATATACCTAAACTGTGAAGAGGTTGAACCATACGTTACGCAAGTATACTCATTGCACATTTCTCATTTTTTACGTTAATACCTAGAACAAATAGCTTAATGTGTTCATTTTGGTCGTTTTAGGAAATTCAAAAACGACTTGCAGTTACATGCGCAGAGTATAACAGACCCTGGAGTTGATAGGAGATTAGAGTCGGAGTTTGCTGGATGGTTTAGGACTTATGTAAGTTGAGCAAATACAAAATGGGACTTATATATAAAGTACATTGATAATGAAGGTGTATTAACATTTTATTTTTTCTAGGTTCATTATCCACAAAATCAAGTGACTGATCAACATTTAAAAAGTTTGGCCTAGGGACGTTCAAGACAAGTGAAATATTTCCATGGCTATTTCATAAATAGTTTTAGGTTCCATACATATGATCTGTCAATGGGAAAAAAACAATTAATAGCGGAGTTTGTGTTAAAGGCGACGGAGGTAGTGGCAACAATTATTATGGAGTGTTGAAGGGGATTGTCAAACTTTAATTCCCTGGAACTCCTTTTTTAAAAGTTATACTGTTCAAGTGTGATTGATTTGATCCAATGCTAAATCGAGGGGTTAAAATTCATCCTCACTACAAACTTGTTGACATCAACTGTAAGAGGAATTACCCAAAATATGATCCATTTGTGTTAGCTCAACAAGAAACTCAAGTGTATTTTGTATCCTACTCGGGGAGCAAAAGACCAAAATTTGATTGGGTATTTGTTTGTAAATTGAAAGGTCAACATGTCATTGATGTAGCCATTGTTAAGGCACCATATCCAGAGGAAGTAGATCACACGATGATGATCAATCTATGTGTTGAGGATAACAACTTTGGAAGGTTAGTAGATAAGTCTGGTATTGGAGAGACAGTCGATGTTATGGATTCAGGTTTAATAATAGAGGAAGCAAAACCGAACAATGAAAACGATGACAAGGAAGAAGAATGGGAGACAAGATCCTCTACAGATGATAATATAGAAGGCTACTCATCCGATAATGACGGAAGTCCATAGATTAGGACCAAGTTTAACTAATATATAGAAATAATTATTAGTTCTGCTATCATTACATTACAAACGTTTTACTTTGTTTTATACTTACAATTGTATTATTTTTTCTTTTTTCTATGTCTGACCATATTTATATTTTTAAGTAATTTCAGTCACATATGGCTTCTGAAGCCTCATCCAATGATCAATCAACGACTCGTGAGTCATTGAGGGCAAATGAGACACCGTCCCCGAGCATAGCTATTAGTGTTATGCCCTAGAGGCAATCACTTGTACATTGTATATGACATATTTTATTTTAATAAAAGACATTATTCATCTTACAGTTTCTTTTGTTTACTTTTAAGTAATATAACTATTCGATAAAGTCCCTAGTACAACACTGTGTTAAGGAAATCATGATAGAGATCATGATATGAGATTCCTACTACACTGTAAAGTGTTAGTACTTAAATAATCCCTAGTCGTAGTATTAATGAGATAGGACATCATTAATGTGTTAAGACTAGCATGTGTTAGACTTCTTGATTTGATTAGGCGGTGGTTCTCATATCCGTGAGTATTGAGATACTCAAAGTTAACACATGGATACTTATTAATAGAATAAGTTCATTGGATGACCTAACTTTGAGATAATCACATGGATAACTATTTAATGCCAGTGATATAATCTCAAAATAGCAAACGTGCAAGTATCCTTAGACTTGATATCTCTAAGGTACTTTGTTTGCTAAGCATTGTACTTTGATTCCAATCTCTAAAGCTCGATCGAGGACTGCCTATGGAATGGATATTGGGTACATTGTAAGGTAAACGAAAGTAGTTTAGAGGGTCAATAAAGGATTCACCACTCCTAATAGTATGGGTGAATATCTCATAGCCACTTGTAGGAATTACTACTCGAGAAGTCCTTGGCCAAGGCGAATGTATATTGGAAATAGTTCCAATTGATACACATCTAGAGTAGTGGGTTCCTGGTACAAGTACTATTGTATTCGGGCCAGAATTAATTTTGGAGAGAGTTGGCACTAATTTCATACTCAAAACTGAATGAGATATTGTATGGTGAAAGGAGTTAATTGCACAGAAGTTTGTTATTGAAGTGTTCATGTTAAGCCACTTGACTTCCTGGACTCTTAGGTGGTCATGATGTGTTGCTAGATACTACTCATGATTTGGGAATATGGGTTTATTAATTGATGAATTAATAAACCAATCATTATTAGAATTAACAAGATTAATTCTAATTAATTATGGATTATTAATCTCAAAGACGTTTGGATTAATTCATATTCGCTACCAATTGACTGGGAAACCTAATAGGTCACACACAATAGAGTATATACTCAAAATGTTATTTGATAACATAGTGGGGTTGATTGAGGAAAGAGAAGTTGTTGTGGACAAATTATAATTAGTTATAATTTGTGGTCCAAATTGTAATTGTGAAAACTTGATGTTTCCAATTACAATTAGAAAATTCTAATAGGATTAGAATTCTTAGTTTTGGTAGGGGATTTTCGTGTAACATATAGATGAAACACACGAAACCGTAGCTATGGTGGGACACCAAAACCCAACACACGAAATCCTTCTCTCTTCTCTCTCTCTCAATAGTTCTTGAGAAACAACCCTAGCCACCACTTAGTGTTTCTGCTAGCACAGAAAACTTCATGCTTGAGTGTATCCTCTGTGTGGATTACTGTTAAAGATAATCACACACTGTGATTATAGTGGTTGGGCGGTCAACTCTCATGGAGTTTGCACAAAAGGATTGCTGGATCGTACCTCGACTTGAAGAAGAAATTTTTGTTCTTCGGACGATCAAAGAAAGGTAAAAAGTTGTTACCTTTGATCTGTTTATGTCTTGTTTTTCACATATATGCGGGTCCTGGGACGGTATCTCGTTTTATTCTTCCGCTGTGCCGTATATATTACGAGCTTGAAATGCCCAACAATAGCTCCACGTATACCTACTCCACAGCCATTACCCCCAGACGAGGACCGATCAGAGCAGGTCCCTAGCCCGATCCCAGGCTCTTCAAGATCCACAGTTAGTGCTCCTCATACTAAGGATACGCGACTCTTGATTGAGCCAGTTGGTGACTCGTAAGTCGAATAGATAATTGTTTATTATACGCTTATCTTACCTCCCAAACTTATAACTTTGTCTTATATTACATATCTATTTTCTCGGAACAAGTTCACATATTTGATTCGATGTGTGATGGAGATAGTTGAGATTTTTAGGCGACACTACACTGGAGCCTATGTTACCTTTGCACAGGTTCCGATTGATGTTCGGAACAGGTGGTTCGATATGTGGAGTGTGAGTTTGATATGTTAAAATTTAACTTATTATTATAATGATAAACAATTTGTATTAGTTTTAATATGTTTTCTTACTTGTAATTACTTATAACGACTACTTTGATTTTGTAGTCTTTCTTTTGTTGGCGCCCCAAGCATGCCACACAGATCTGGGCTAATTAGGAGAAGAAATGTAAGGCTAGACTTTCAGACATTTTTTCAAAGGTTCGAAAGAAGCATGGGGATATCTGCACCAAGTGGATTTTTCCCATACCATTAGGTTGCTTTATAGGGGCATTAGGAGTCCGATAGGTGGCAGCGTATCTCTTCTGCTGCTAAGCAAAACAGATCCACTAGTGAGGCGTCACACACAGGAGGATCCATTTCATTTATTGAGCATGAGGAATGGAGACAGTTAGGTCCTGACTTCAATTACATCAACCTTTTCAGATGCACCTACATATTTTAGGACGGGCCGAGGAAGGGTCAATATGTTAGTGATCAATCACGTCATATGCTAGTAAGAATACACAATCTTATACATTTTTAAGTTTAATATTATTTATATTTTGATCGCTACTTTTAAATACTTTATATGTATTTCCTTATCCCCAATTCGAAAGGATACTCTTACTGCTATTATTGAGCATCCTACGTAGTCGGATTCTCAGATAGATTCTACAAGTACAGTCTCATCAAATAGGGTGCCCAATAAGAAGACACTATTCGTCGAGGTGGATGACAGAGCATACAAGAAATAGTGAGTATACAGATTGGGCTCCAAGTCTTCGAGGGTGAGACAGAGGTTACAGCAGCCATCTACATCTGAGTCATCGACTTCTTCTACCTCGTTTAATGTGAGCCAGTTACACATGGAGAGAAAGAGGCTGGAGAAGGTTCAGCATCAAGTACAGATATATCGGACTCACAACCAAAGCTTGACTGAGTACCTGACACTTATGTCTTAGAATTTGAATCTACCTTCGCTACCACTAATGCCAGCTGTTCAGGAAGATGATACTAAGGATGAGGAGGACTTCATCATCAATTCTCCAAATTCACATCTTGATCATCAGCTAGGTCCTTCGAATCTATCCTCGCCCCCTTCGTCACCTCCAACATCTACACCGATTGCTGCTTTATAGTTACGACATTTGGACTATATTTTATGTATTATTCATATTTGTCATTATCACATTTGTTAATTGTACTATTTGATGGTTTTTTATTTAATTAATTATTGGCATTACTTTGGCAGATGAATTTTCTCCCAATACAGGATATTTTAAAAAATTATTTTAAAATTATAATTCATTAGAGAGGGATTAGAAGGGGATTAAAGACAAAAATTAAAAATCTGTCAAGCGAGGGATTAGCGGGGAATTAGAGGTGGACGTTCTGTCTGCTTAATATTCCGTCGCTAATCCCTTTCTAACAATGAGTGATTAGTGATGGATAGAAAACTAGAAGGATTGGTCCATAGCTAATCCCACACTAATTTGCGAGGGATTAGCAGCGGACCATTTAAAACGATTAATTAAAAAGAAAATTCCGTCATTAATCCCTCGCTAAGTTGGGAGGGATTAGAGATGGAAGAATTCCCTAGTTACAGACATTTTACATTTATTAAATATTAAAATAAATCCGTCACCAATCCCTAGCTATTTAGCAAGTAATCTACGACAAATTTTAAAAATTCCTCGTAGATTCGTTTCAAAAATCTTTGCTGAAGGTCACGGACTACTAAAAAATTCCCTTGCAAATCCGTCGCTACTTGCAACGGAATTTTTAATCCGTCGCAAATATTTGCATTTGCGAGGAAGAATTTAGCAGGAGATTTTTCCCTCGCTAATCCGTCGCTAATTTTTTTTAGCAACGAATTAGTGAGGGAATTGTCCCTTGCTAATTCTCTGTTTTCTTGTAATGTGTGTGTGTGTGCGCGCACACACACACACACACATACATATTCGAATATGATTTGCCGCATGATCTAACATAATCTCCATATAAAAGCCCAAAACCTAAAACATTTAGAAACATAAGTATATTAAATTAACGATCTAACTATTATATTTGTTAAAATTGCTTGAAAACGTATTATGGCCAAATTTGATTGTAATCTCTACATAAAAGCCTAAAACCTAATGCATTTAGAAATATAAGAATATCAAATAAATGATCTAACCGTTAGATTTGTTAAAATTATTTTTTTAGAAAAAAGTATTATAACCAAATTTAAAGGTAATCGGATATATAATTTGCGGATATATGATTTGCCATAGAATCTAGTATAATCTCTATATAAAAGTCCAAAACCTAAAGTATTTAGAAACATAAAAACATCAAATTAATTATTCAACCGTTATATATGTTAAAATTGCTAAAAAAAAGTATTATGGCCAAATTTAATTGTAATCGGATATGTTTTGCGATATGATCTAGCATAATCATTATATAAAAGCCAAAAACCTAACACATTTACATTGCTTAGCATATCAAATAAATGATCCAATCACTAAATTTATTAATTTTTTAAAAAAATATTATGGCCAAATATCGGATATAATTTGTCACATGATCTAGCATAATCTCCATATAAAAAGCTAAAATATTTAGAAATATAAGCATATCAAATTAACAATCCAACCATTAGATTTATTAAAATCACTAAAAAAAAAAAGTATTATGGCCAAGCTTGAAGATAATCTAATATGATTTTCCAAATGATCTAGCATAATTTCCGTATAAAAGCCCAAAACCTAACACATTTACATTCATTAACATATCAAATTAACAATCCAACCGTTAAATTTGTATTATGTCCAAATTTGAAGATGATCGGATATATTTTACCATATGATCTATCATAATATCTACATATTTTACCACATAGATCATGTGGTATCTAAATGATCTATTATAATATCCACCCCCCCCCACACACACACACACATACAAAATACCATATATATATATATATATATATATATATATATATATGTGGTATTGTGTGTGTGTGTGTGTGTATACAATACGTAACACATTTACAAAGATAAACATATCAAAATAATAATTCAACCATTACGTTTGTTAAATTTACTAAAAAAAATTATTATTGCTTAATTTGAAGGTAATCAGATATGATTTGCCACATTATCTAGTATAATCTCTATATAAAATCCCAAATCCAAAAGCATTTAGAAACTTAAGCATATCAAATTAATGATTTAACTATTAGATTTGTTAAAATTGCTAAAACCAGTATTATAACCAAATTTGAAGGTAATTGGATATGATTTGCTACGTGATCTAGCATAATCCCTATATAAAAGCCTAAAACCTAAAGATTTAGAAACATAAGTATATCAAATTAATGATCCAACCATTAATTTGCTAAAATAACTAAAACCAGTATTTTAGCCAAATTTGAAGGTAATCAGATATGATTTGCCACATGATCTAATATAATCTCTATATAAAAGTCAAAAACCTACACTGTTTACATTGATTAGCATATTAAATTAACGATTTAACTATTAGATTTATTAAAATTTCTAAAAAACGTAATATAGCCAAATTTGAATGTAATTGGATATGATTTGCCACATGATCTAGCATAATCTCCATATAAAAGTTCAAAACCTAAAGCATTTAGAAACATAAGCATATCAAATTAACGATCTAACTTTTAGATTTATTAAAATTGCTAAAAAATATTATTTCTAAATTTGATTGTAATTGAATATATTTTGCCACATGATCTAGCATAATTTCTATATAAAAGTGAAAACCCTAACACATTTACATTGGTCAATGTATCAAATTAATGATCCAACCATTAAATTTGTTAATTCCTAAAAAGCATTATGGTCAAATTTGAAAGTAATCGGATATGATTTGCTACATGATGTAGCATAATTTCTAGATAAAAGTCCAAAACCTAACCTGTTTACATTGATTAGCAAATCAAATTAACTGTCCAAACATTAGATTTATTAAAATTGCTATAAAAAAAAGTATTATGGCCAAATTTGAAGGTAATCATATATATGTTACCACATAATCTATCATAATTTCTACATAAAAGCCCAAAATCTAACGTGTTTACAAATATTAGCATATCAAATTAATTATCCAACCGTTAGATTTGTTAGAATTTCAAACAAATGAACTATGGCCAAATTTAAATGTAATCTTATATGTTTTGACACATAATATAGCATAATCTCTACATAAAATCCCAAAAGCTAGCGCATTAAGAAACATAAGGATATCAAATTAATGGTCCAACTATTAGATTTGTTAAAATTGCTAAAATAAATATATATTATGGCAAAATTTGAAGGCAATCAGATATGTTTTGCTACATAATCTAGCATAATCTCTACATAAAAGCCCAAAACCTAATGCTTTTATAAAGATTAGCATATAAAATTAATGATTCAACCATTAGATTTGTTAAAATTGCTAAAATAAGTATTAATTTGAAGGTTATCGAATATGTTTTGCCACCTAATCTAGTATAATCTTTGCATAAATGCCCAAAACCTAACACATTTAAAAATATAAGGATATCAAATTAATGATCTAGCCATTAGATTTATTAAAATTTATTTAAAAAGTATTATGACCAAATTTAAATATAATTGAATATGTTTTTCCACATAATCTAGTATAATCTCTATATAAAACCCCAAAAACCTAATGCATTTATGAATATTAGAATATCAAATTAACGATCCAACCGTAAGATTTGTTAAAATTGATAAATTAAGTATTATGGCCAAATTTTAAGGTAATCGGATTTATTTTGTCATATGATCCATCATAATCTTTAAATAAAAGTTCAAAACCTAACGCATTTAAAAAGATTAGCATATCAAATTAATGATCCAACCATTAGATTTGTTAAAATTACTTTAAAAAATATTATGGCCAAATTTGAAGGTAATCGGATAAGTTTTGCCACATAATCTAGCATAATCTCAATATAAAAGCCCAAAACCTACCGCATTTATGAATATTGGCATCTCAAATTAACGATCCAACTGCTAGATTTGTTAAAATTGCTAAAATAAGTATTATAGTCAAATTTGAACGTAATCGGATTTGTTTTGCCATATGATCTATCATAATCTTTACTTAAAAGTTCAAAACCTAATGTATTTACAAAGATTAGCACATCAAATTAATGATCCAACCGTTAAATTTCTTAAAATTGGTAAAAAAAAAAAATTATTATGTTCAAACAGTAATTGGATATGATTTGATACATAATCTAATATAATTCTACATAAAAGCCTAAAACCTAAGGCATTTTACAAAAATTATCATACCAAATTAACGATCCAATCGTTAGATTTGTTATAATTTCATGTTCAATTTGTAATCTCCTATAATTATTATTATTTTAACATAATAATTTTTTTTGAATTTGTCAAATATATTTAGAGATGTAAAGACAATTCAAATCGGTGTCTATTTTGTCTATAAATAGAAAATTAAAAACCAAATGGAGACAATAACCATTGACTCGAAATTAGAGTCAATTTAGAGAAAAATACGTAAATCATTTTTGCGTCTCTAAAATTTAGAAACTAAAAATTATATACTCTAATTAGTATCAAATATTTGAGACGGATTTGATAATTTATAAATCATCTTTATTTAGAGACCAATTAGAGACGACTAACCCTATCTCTAATTTTATAGACGAATTTGAAATTAGAATCAATTTAGAGACAAAAACGTAAATCATGTTTTTTGTCTCTAAAATTTAAAGACAAAAAATGTAAACTCTTATTAGTCTCAAATAGTTGAGACGGATTTGATAATATTTAAAACGTCTCTATTTAGAGACCAATTAAAGACGAGTAAGACCATCTCTAACTTTGAGACCAATTATCCAAATAAATAGAGTAATGAAACAGTAGAGATGAACATATTCATCTCTAATTAGTTTCTAATTTTAAACACATTAGAGACTAATAACTTTTTTGTCTCTATTTCTCTCTAATATTAGAGATGGGTTGATCGTCGTCGCAGTTCCGACTCTATTTGGAGACAAAATTGAGACGCCTTTACTATCATCTCTATTTTGCATCTATTTAAAGACTAAATAGAAACGTTTTAGTTAGAGACGAAAAATATTCGTCTCTATTTATCTCTGATATTCAAGACGCATTGAGAGTCGTTGCTGTTTTAACTTTATTTAGAGACAGAATTGAGATGGCATTACTTTCGTCTCTATTTTGCATCTATTTAGAGACCAAATAGAAACATTTTATTTAGAGACAAAAAAATTCCGTCTCTATTTTGTCTCAAATATCTCATTTTAATTTTTTAAAAATTACCTCGTCTCCATTTTGTCTCAAATTGGTCTCTATTTAGAAATGCAATAATTTCGTCTCTAAATCCCGATTTTCCCGTAGTGATGGATCATGAATTAAGTGTTGACTTAATTTTACAATCTTTTCCAAATAGTTTTTCACAATTTTGTGATTAACTATTAGATGAACAAGATCGAGACTACATTACCTAAATTGATCAACCTTCTAAAAACTGCTGAATCTTCTGTGAAAAAAGAAAACAATACAGTTATATTGGTGAATTCCTCTACTGTCAAGAAGAAAGTTCTTAAGAAGAAGAAGTATCCAACTAAGCCCAAAGGTGGTATGAAGAAGAAGGAGACAGCTACCAAAGGCCCATACCATCATTGCGGCAAGATGGGCCATTGGAGGCACAACTGCAAAAGCTACTTGAGTCATTTAATTAAGGAAAAAAAAGGAGAAGGAAAAGTTTGCAAGCACTCATACTTCTACTCCTAGTATGTTTATGATTGAGATCAATACTGCCTTTAAAAGTAAAATATGTATATTGGATACTGGATGTGAATCTCATTTGTACAATAATTCGTAGGGACTAAAGAGCAGTAAGAAGCTAGAAAAAGATGATGTGGATCTTCGTGTTGCAAATGGAGCAAAGGTTACTGCACTTGTTGTAGGGACTTATTATCTACACTTGCCTTCCAGATTAATTCTAAAATTAGAAAACTGCTAGTATTCTTAAAAACTTTATCTCAATTGCATATTTAGATTTATGTAGATTTCATTTGATTTTTAATAATAAATGTTACTCTTTTTTATTAAATGATGTACATTATGGTACAACAACTTTGATAAATGGTATATATGTTCTAAACATGGAAAATCAAGTTCTCAACATAAAAAATAAAAAACTAAAGAAAGATAACACGAACCATCTTCCTTATGGCATTGTTGTTTAGGCCATATAAACGAGAACTACGTCTCTAAGTTACATGAGTTTGGTGACTTAAGGTCATTTGATTATAAATAATATGATACATGCAAATCATGTTTACTTGATGAAATAACTAAGATCTTTTTTTCTAAGAAATGGGAAAGGACTAAGCCATTATTAGAACTGATACATCGTGATATATGTGGACCAATGATATTACAAGCAAGAGGGGATTATCAATACTTCATAACCTTTGTTGATGATTATTCTCAATATAGGTATATGTATTTAATAAAATAAAAATCTGAAACCTTTGACAAGTTCAAAGAATTCAGAAATGAAGTAGAGAAACAATTTAGTAAAGTATTAAAATTTTAAGATCTGATCGAGGAGGTGAATACTTAAGCCAAGAGTTTCAAAGTTATCTTAGAGATAATGTGATATTATCTCAATGAACTCCACCACATACATCTTAACATAATGATGTATCCGAAAGAAGGAATTGAACTCTATTAGATATGTTTTGAATAATGATGGCTTTTGTAGACTTACCAAAATCGTTTTGGAGATATGCACTAGAAACAACTATTTATATCTTAAACAGAGTTCCATAAAAAACGATTGATGCTGTCTTATAAGAGTTATTTTTTTGTAAGAAACAAAAATTAACTTACTCGAGGATTTAGGGATGTCCTGCTTATGTGAAGAGGACAAAATCAGACAAATTTGAGGATAAGTCTAATAAATGTTTATTTGTTGGATATCCAAAAGAATCTTGTGGATATCATTTCTATCTCCCTTCTGAGAACAAAGTATTTGTTTCTAAGCATGTTATTTTCTTAGAGAATGAATTCATACTAAAAGGAGATAGTAGGAGTAAAATTGAACTTAGTGAAGTTCAAGAAGTACAAACAAACAGTGATCAACCTATTGATCTCGAGTCTATTGACAAAATAGAAGAACCTTCTAATACACAAGAACCTCTAGGTCAAGTAAGATAGATGCGATAGTTGAGAGATATGGATTTCTCATAAGTGATCACAATAACATATTTCTCGTAGAAGAAGATGAGCCTACCACGTACAGGGAAGTTCTGAAGAGTTCAGAATCTGACAAATTATTTGAAGCTATGAAGTTAGAAATAGATTTTATGTATGACAACTAAGTTTGGACTTTGATTAATCCACCCGAAAGGATAAAACCTATAGGGTACAAATGGGTTTTCAAGAAGAAAAATAACATAGATGGTAAATTAATTACCTATAAAGAATGATTGATTGTAAAAGGTTATCGTCGATAACAAGGTATCGACTATGATGAAACATTTTCACCAGTAGTAGTACTAAAATCTAATAGGATACCCCTAACACTTGCTACTCATTATGATTCTGAGATTTGGCAAATGGACGTAAAAATAGTTTTTCTTAATGGAAATCTGAATGAAAAAGTGTACATGACACAACCTGAAGGTATCACATCTAAGGATCACACTAAAGTATGCAAGTTGCAAATGTCTATTTATGGACTTAAATAAGTTTCTAGGAGTTGGAACATCTATTTTGATGAAATGATCAAAGAGTTTGGTATGGATGAACCTTGTGTATACAAGAAGGTAGTAGGGTGTAATTATTTTCCTATTGCTATATGTAGATGATATATTATTATTAGGAAATGATATCTCTATTCTACAATCTATTAAGATTTCATTATCAAAGAAATACTCCATGAAAGATCTTAGTCAAGCAATCTATATTTTGGGAATAAGGATCTATAGAGACAGATCAAAGAGGTTACTTCGTCTTTCACAATCTACACACATAGACAAAGTGCTAAAGAGGTTTAGCATAGATCAATCCAAGAACGGATTCTTACCTATGACCTATGGAATAAGCCTTTTAAAGTCTATGTGTCCTAAGACACACGATGAAAAGGATCACATTAGTAAGATACCATATCCTTCGAGAATTGGTTCTATCCTATATGTTACGATATGGACTAGGCACGATGTATCTTGTGCTCTTAGTTTGCCAAGCAAATATAAATTTAACCCTGGAGAAGGCATTAGGTGGCTTTTAAGAATATCCTTAAGTACTTAAAAAGAACTAAGGATATAGTCTTGGTATATGGAGATGGTGACGTAGAGGTCGAAGGGTATACTAATGTCAGTTTCCAATCTGATAAGGATGACTATAAGTCACAATCAGGCTACATGTTCGCTTTTGACGGTGGAACAGTTAGTTAGAAAAGTTCTAAGCAAGGCACAATTGTCGACTCAACTATTGAAGTTGAGTACATAGCGACTTCTAAAGTAGCAAAAGAGGCAGTCTAGATTAAGAAGTTCATTATGAAATTAAGAGTGGTACCTAGCATTGTTAATCCAATGCACTTTTATTAGGATAACAATAGAGCCATTGCATAAGCAAAGGAATCACGGTCTCATTAACGATCCAATCATGTACTTATGCACTATCATTTGATTAGAGAAATCATTAATAAGAATGATGTAAAGATAGAGAGAGTTCCCACTGATCAGAATATAGCTGATTCATTGACTAAGGCATTGCCAAAAAAAAACATTATAGTTCTGTTCAATCATGCGGTATTAGATACGTGAATGATTGGGTTTAGTGCAAGTGGGAGATTGTTAGAGTTCTGCTCTAGAGCGAATCATTTGTACCATGTATTTTGTACATTTATTAATAAAAGTCATTCTTATCTTTTAGTTTAATTAATTATTCCATGTATATGTGTATAAACTGTTAGATAAAGTCCCAAAAACATAGTATAGTATTAACGAAATTATGATATAGATCATAATGTAATATTCCTACTACACTATATAGTACTAGTGCTTAAATTATCTCTAGTCATAGTATTAATGAGATAGGATATCATTAATGAGCAAAGACTAGCATATGTTATATTTCTTGATTGGATTAAGTTGTGGCTCTCACATCTATGAGTATTGTGATACTTAAAATTAACATGTGCATACTTGTTAGTCGGATAAGTTCGTTAGATGACTTAACTATGAGATAATCACATGGATGGCTATTTAGTACCAATGATAAAATCTTATTATAGCAAATGCACAAGTATCCTTAGATTTAAAATCTTTAAGGTACTTTCTTTACCAAGTATTGCACTTTGGTTCTAATCTTTGGAGTCTTATCAGGGATCACCTATAGGAGAGATATTAGGTACAACGTAAAGTAAACAAAAGTAGTTGAGAGGCTTAATAAAGGATTCATCACTCTTAATAGTGGGGGTGTATATCTCACGGTCACTTGTACAAAACCATTACTCAAAAAGTTCTTAGTCAAGGTAACTATATGTTAGAAATAGTTCCAATTGATACACATGTTGAGTAATAGATTCTGAATCAAGTACAAATATATTCGAACTAGAATTAATTATATTATTGTGGAGTTGTCATTAATTCTATACTCTAAATCGAATGAGATATAATATGATGAAAGGAGCTTATTGCACTGATATTTTGCTATTGAAAGGTTTACATTAAGCCACTTGACTTTCTGAACTTTTAGACGGTCATGATGCATTGCTAGATGCTACTCTTGATCTTCTAAATATAGATTTATTAATTAGAGAATTAATACATTAATTTTAATTAGAATTAATAAGTTAATTCTAATTATAAAAGGATTATTAATTCTATAAGTGATAGAATTAATTCATAATAGCTACCAATTGATTAAAAAATCTAATAACTCACACACAATAGGGGAATTGGTATTCAATATATTATTTGCTAATATTATGGAGTTAATTTGTGAGAAAAATATTTATTATGTATTATAATTAGTTAGGATTAAATTGTAATTATAGAATCTTTAAGGGTGAATTATAGATTTATTATAATTCAAGTGAGCCTAATTGCAATTCTTGAAATCCAAGAACCTATAATTGAAAAGGTATATGATTGTTTCTAAAAAGAATAAGGAAACAAGTGTTCTTTATAATTCTTTACGGCGGTGAAAGGCTTGTATAAAAATCATGGAGAATATGCTCTCTATTTTGGTAATGAAACCACCCCACACAGGAAAAACAATTACAGAACATATTAGTTTTTCGTTTCTTCTCTGCGAATTAAACCTAGCCGCGAAATAACAACCTACTAGAATTGGTTCTTGGTGCCTATAGAGTATAATTCATCGTTTGGATACTATTACAAAAATTCATATGATTGGAATTTCAGTTGTTCGTGTTAGGGCAAAATTTTTCGGAAGGGTTTTGTGTGCAAAGAAAAATTTTAAAAATTACATTTTCGAAAAATAATAAAATTTTCTTCTCTCTCTTATCCCGTTTAGTTATATACGAATGATTCCTTTGCGTGAATTTCTTTTTAATTTTCACTGCACATAAACTATTTTTGCATTATAGAAATCCAACATATTTCCCAAAAATTAGATGGATAATGGATCTTAATAGCCCCTAGATTTGATTAGTAAGGTAGAGATACCCACCAATTGATATAAGGGTAGGGACTTATAACTCCAAAGAGAGTGTGTCTTGTATGAGATTATCCATCGGTGCCTAATTTAAGTTGTCAATTAGCTAATTTAGCTGGTTGAAATTTAACTTGATTTGAGAGATTTCATTTACTTGCATTGCTTATCTCGTTCTTTCTTTCATTGGGCTTGATGACTTTGGGTAAATCCTAATGTGATGGGGTTAGCTAATTCTCTTAATGATTCGTCAATTTTTCCTAGATGATTCATCAATTTTTCCAAGATGATGGATTAACTAAACAATGAGACAATAGCATAGTAAAAGTTAGGGATGACAATGGGGCCGGGCGGAGGACTAGAAGTCTTGACCCCGCCTTCGCATATGCCCGCGTATCCCTTCCCGGCCGGTCCCCGCCACGGGGAAAGGCGGGGATCGCCACCCCCGGCCCGCCGGGGACAAAACAATTCCTAATCCCGGCCCAATAAGGAAGCAGGGGCCCGTTTGGGCCCGGAAATAATTATAAAGATTTTTTTAAAAAAACATTTGCCTCCAATATATTTTTATTCAAAAATTTTTAATCATATAGAAAACTTTTGTAGTGATTTTCAATAATTCATGTCTTTATCATATCACTAGATTAGTAAGAGTAAAATTAATAATTGATAATTTTTTTATTTTTCTTCTTCTTTTTTATTTTATATACATATATAATCTACCTTTACATACATATATAATCATATATAATATATATATAAACTACCTATGATATGTATTGATATGTATATATATGCAATCATATATAATATGTAAAAACTACCTATGTATATATATATATATATATATATATATATATATATATATATATGTAAAGTTGCCCGGCCGGGCCAGGTCGAGGGTAGGGATCATGCAATTCCTGTCTCCGACCCGACCCCGCTTAAATCGGGGAATCCCCAACCCAACCGGGTCGGGTCCTCGGTTTAAGCGGGAAAATTGCCATCCCTAATAAAAGTACTTGCCACCTTACTCGAGAAAAACGATACTCACCATTAGAACTCTATGCTACACAATGGACATACTTGCTCAAATGTGTGTTGTGTGGGAGTAATTTTGGTACTCTTTATTTAAACTTCATTAATTTGTGTGAATTATTGAGACTATTTCCTATGCACAAAGAATATACACACAAAGCATGCATGCATAGGCAATTTAAGTTCTTGTCCCAGGTAGGATGCCTCACACTTATTAAATCGATTCTCTCCTCTATTCCCATGCACGATCTCCTACACCGAGTGACTCCCCTGCTTCCATCTTCAAAGACTTGGATAATTTGTTGGGATCTTTCTTTTGGGGTTTTCACGAGAAGACTAATACTCCAAAGCGCTGATGGAGATCCCGGAAATCTTTATGCTTTCTTGTGGAGGAAACGACTTGGAATAAGGTTTGGGGATGAGATCTATTTAACCTATTCCCTTAAGCAATGGTGGTGGTTTCATCAACAACATATTCTTTGGGCTAGATTTCTCCCGTCCAAGTATCCCCCTTCGCATATTCATCCTTCTCCTCTCTCTAAACCACGACAATGTTCTCACGTTTGGAGTCGTATAATGGAGATTAAGCACATTGCAGAGGGTTTAATTAGAATTGAAATGCACAATGGGTCTAGCTCCTTCTGGTATGACACGTGGTGGGTTCATCCCTAATTGTGGCTGTTAATTCTAAGGTCTCATTGGAGTCCTTGACCATTTCAGATTGTATCAAAGAATGATTTCTGGCCCACGCGGGCAACTCAATTGGCTCTTGGATAGCAGATTTATTGTTGAGGTGTATGATTTGATTCCAGCAGTCACAATGTGGGATTTTTTTACCTCCTCTCGTGCAAGGTAAGTCTTTGTGGACACCAGTCACTTTTTATCTGAGGACGGTTGAGTTATCATAATTTAATTCTCTACATATTTTGAGATTGGGTATGGGCCTGTGGGCGAGGAATTTCGCCTTTTGCAGCCAAGAATGCTTTCTGGGATGTATCACAGCTCAATAGTATTTTAGGCCCCTCCCTTGCCTTTAACGTTCTATCTTCCATACCTCCAGGAATTTCTTCTTTTCAGAATGACCATCTCATTTGGGTTCCTTTATCTTCTGAATTTTCCTCTGTAACAGGTTGCAACTGCAGTTGCATTCATAGGCCGTCTGAAAATTTTCAAAACTTATTATAGAGATCCAAGCTCCCAAAAGAAGTCTGCCTATTCATTTCGAAGCTTATAAACGGTTTACTGCCTCTGGACAGTGTACTTCAGCGCATGGGTTTCTGTTTGCCATCCAAGTGTTTCTTTTGTAGAACTAATGTTGAATCTTTACAGCACGTGTTCTTCCTTTGCCCAGTTGCCAGACAATTATGGACCCTTTTCCTGACCCCATTGGTTTCTAATATTGATTCTATTCTGTCTCATAACTCTCCTCTTGCCATTTTGAGAGATTTCTGAAGTATTATTGGCGCTTTTCATCTGGTCATCCAAATCTTTTCAACTGCAATTCCTTGGCACATCTGGAAGGAAAGAAGCTCCTTGTTATATGCAGGGAAACGTTTTTCTCTTTTTCGGATGAGACTGAAAATAGCATCATTTATTCAGGATTTCTCATGTTGTTTCCCTTTTCCTAATTCTACTCACTTAAAGCGGCAATTATCATCTCTAAATATATGTTGGGCAACTACGCGACATCTATTGGTGACGCTAGTTTCTTGGCAAGGCTCTCGTGATGGTTTTGATTACGTGCTTAACGTGGATGGTTGTTCCAAGGGCAACCCAGGTCATTCCCGAGCTAGGGGTGTCATTCGTCTGCCTAATGGAAGCTTCTGTTTAGCCTTTTGCTCCCCTCTTGGATTTTGCTCGAGCATGGAGGTTGAGGCTCGTGCGCTATTGCGGTGGCTCAAGCTTTGTGTGTGTAGACATTGTCGTGATGTCATTATTCACTATTCAGACAGATTCTTTGTCCCTTTGCCAGCAATTTAATTGCACACAGAATATTCCCTGGAGCCTCAGAGCTGTCTTCTGCCACATTTTCCTCCTTACGGGAAAGCTGTCTTCAGTTACGTTGATTAACATCTACAAAGAAGCTAATCAACTTGCTGATTTTCTGGCTAATATAGGCCACACTTCTTCATGTGTACAAATCATTGATAATTTTTCTGCTCCGCCTGAAGAAGTAAGGGCATATGTAACCGAGATAGGTTCCATGTACCCTTTCTCAAAACTAAATTTGTACACTCATAATTTCTGGATTCATAATAAATAACTATTGGCTTCGGCCATTCAATTTTTATAAAATAAAAAAAAAAAGATGCAAAACGGTACATAAATTTATAAAGATAAAAAAGATAAATCTGTCTATATAGAATTAAATATTCATATACTCATATAGTCTTTATAATATTTCTATTAAAGTCAGATATTCAATTATACGATATTCTAAAATCTAAATAATAGTGACTATTAAAGAATTTTTTTCCTAAAATATTAATCACTTTACCGAATTAGTAGAGCATTAATACTATTGTTTTCGGTATTGCTTAATACTATTCCTATAATTGATTAGAAGAGAGAGATTAGTATATCAACAACCTTGGGTCATCATATACTAGCTCTCTCTATTTTACAATAAATGTCATTTTTACATAATTCACACATATTAGAAAATTTTAATATCTATATAATTTTAAGAGAAAAATACTAAATTATGCTTACTAAAATTGTAGTATTATTTTAAAATTTAAAAATTAATTAGTATTATAATTTATTAGAGTAATAAAAGATAATAATTAATATATTTAACAAAAATTAGAAATACTAAATATATTATTTATTTTATAAATGATACATAATTAAGAACAAAAGGTCTCTAAAATGAAACATTTACTATACGAAACAAATGGAGTGGAAGGTAATAGAGTAGTTTTTTGTTTTAAAATAGTTGTTACTTCAGCCCTTTTAAAATAATTGTCACTTTTAGATATTTTTCGTATTTTAAATTATTTATTATTTTGTGAAATAAAAATATTTATTATTTTTTATCAATTATATTTTTTCCATTTATTATTCTGTTAAATTAATTTTATAAAAATTTTGATGAAGATAATTCAGTTTTTTTTATAAAAAATCAAAAATAGTTTTTAAATTTATCTTATTTCCGTATTTTTTTTAATTTATCTTATTTGTGTAATAGTGACAGTATCTAATAATTTTTTAATATGTAATTTCTAAAAATTTGATTTATTTTTATTTAAATTTAAATATTTTATTTTAAATTATATTTAAATATAAATGTGAATATTCGGGGGAAAAATACTATTTACAGACTCAACTAGAAACTCCCTATACCTCAGTCTCGATGCCAACTGTCCGCAATTGGAAAGATCATATTAATTTAGCAAAAATAGAGGAAACATGAGTCATCACATGAATAAATCACGACCCCTTTCCGGTCAAAGCACTTCTATTTCATGCCCTTTAGCCACCAAATTTGGCTTTTGCTTCCTGCCTTCTCACTTCTCAAGTCAACAATAATTGTCCGCTGTGGTATCGAGTCCAATTGTCTTGCTTCACCAGCGCGCCTTCGTGGCCGGGCAAATAACAGTCAAAATATGGCTGCTTCGGTTTTCTTTTTTTTATTTTATGAGAGAAGCCATCGTGAGAGAATGTTCGCGTCAATTAAGGCTGCTTCTTGTTTGCCCCTCTTAATATTCCATTCAGAGAACTGCACGATCATCAGCCAACGACCCACCAGTGTTGAGTTGCCTTCTCTCAAGACCCCCCTAATCCCACCCCCCCCCCCCCCTCCCTCCCCCCAAACACAGCATCAAGAAGAAATTAGAATGGAAGTTCATTCCTCAATTCTCATCTGAGCAGTCACAGTTTAGCACGATTCATGTCTTCTTCACCTTCCACCACCGCTGCAGGCCAAGGTAGAGGCACGGCAATCACCGCAGGAGTCCATCCAGACATCATCCAAACACATATCTTGAAAAGACTCGATGGCCCAACTATTGCTTCCTTCAGTTGTGTATCATCGCAATTTTATAGTGATTGTATGGAGGAAAGCCTTTGGAAGACTCTTTTGTAACTCTAATTGGCCTTCCACTACGGATACACGAGTTCAAGAAATTATCGCTACATTCCCCTCCGGTCACCGATCATTCTACTCTGATTCTTACTCAACCGTCCGGTGCCTCCACCATAGGCAACAACAGCACCTCTGCCACCATCTCAAGTCTAAGCCCACTACTGATAAGCAGGAGTCGATACAAACGACAGAACTGATATCTGCAGTTGATATTCACTATGGGAACGACCTAATATACTCGAAAGTGGCTGTAACAGGGACTTCGAATTGCTGGTTCAATTCTTCTCCTCTTAGACTTGACCTTCTAAAGAAAAATGAGATAGTGCAAACACCCCTAAAATGCGATGGGGAGGAGAGCGTCGCTAAAATGGAGAAGAACATGAGATTGAGCTGGATATAAATAGACCCTGCGAAAAAAAGGGCAGTTAACTTATCAAGCCTGAGGCCAGTGGAGGTCCGGCAGCATCAGTTTACAGGGAAAATACTGATAGATTATGCGACTACTAGTGATAGTCAATAGATATCAGTCAAACTTAAGACCGAAATACTGAGCATTAAAGCATATATTCAAGTATCTTCACAGAACTCGAGGATATATGCTAGTTTACTTAATTCCAGAATTAACACCTATAGGTTACACTGATTTTGATTTTCATGTTGATGGAGATCTTCACAAGTCCACTTCAGGTTCTGTTTTCACCTTAGGTGGTGGTGAAGTCATATGGAGAAGTATCAGACAATCTTATATTGTTGACTCTATAATGGAAGTTGAATATGTGACGACTTGTGAGGCAGTTAAAGAAGCAGTATAGTTAAAGAAGTTCTTGATAAAACTTGAGGTGGTTCCTTTTGCAACTCAAGCCATTAGTTTATACTATGACAACAGTGCTGCAGTGACAAATGCGAAAGAACCACGCAGCCATCAGCGTGGTAAACATATTGAACGTAAGTATCACCTACTTAGGGAGATTGTTCAACGTGGAGACGTAGAAGTATGCAAGATTTCTTCTACTGAAAATATTGCTGATCTTTTTACTAAAAGTTTACTTATAGCTATTTTTGAAACTCATATAGAATGTATGTGTATTTTTGACATATCCTATTTACTCTAGGACAAGTGAAAGAATTTTGTTAGATATGCCCATCAAGTAAAAATACAATATTTGTATTTTGAAATTAAATAAAGTATGTTTTTATATATTTATATGTACTAGCGTGTTTTATCCATGAATTATTTAGATATTATAAATCAAATGTTTATTTGTTAAATACAGAAAGGCTTGATTTATAATTTAATTAGAAATAAATTATCTGCAATTAAAAATAAATTTGGGCAATTTATTTTGGTAAGATCGTCTTAATTTTATTGAAGTCTGTTTTGACTTTGGTAATAAACTTAAGGATATATTTTGATATATTGGATGGACCATCAATGTTTATTTGTGGAATAGACTATACAAATAAAATATTAAAAGATTGTCGTACATAATACCTTAATCCTGAGTAAACAATTATTTACATTTACTAACTTAAAATTCCTTAAGCTACCAAATAGTGAGATTAGCTCTATAATCAATATCTCAGTATCTTGAGAATTAAAGTGAAATAGATATGAAATAATTATTATGTAATATAAAATCCGTCACCTTTCACAGACAAGATCATTTCCTTATGAGTTCTTCTAAGGGACAGTTAAATCTGAGCTCAATAATTCAATAGTGTCTACTGAATTCAATCTGTAAGTGTGACGTTGTCACATGGTACTATCAAATTGAAGATGAGAATTGAGGATTTGAATTAGGGGCATTGTGGTCATACTACCTCATTCAAAGTATTATATTAATCAACGGGAATAATTTTTCAGAACGATCAATAATAAGGATATGATTATTGACTTCAGTAATTGCAATTAGTCTAAGAGTGTAATTACATTCTTTTAGTGGAGTGGAACGTAATTAACAAATTATTTTTAGTTAACAAAATAATTTATTGGAGTTTAGTCTAACTGTATTTGGTCAGGTCCTTTTAGCGACTTCTATTTATAGGATAATAATAAATTATAAATATTTATAATTTATTAATAAAAATTACAGAAAACCAAAAATCGTATTTGAGATGGAATAGGATAAGTGAAAATAGTTGTACCAAATTATACTTTTCTTATTCTATCAGGATTCGTATTTTGAGGTAGAGTCAACTATACATATTATTTTATAACTCTAATTTTCATATACGTGAGAAATAACATTCTCTCAATTTTTGTGTGAGTCCACTCTCTATAAAGAGAGAAATATGATTAGTGATTTTCTGGTCCCGGGAAATTACATTGAAGAAGGTTTGGAGATCTAGACCACTACCAGAAGGCCAAAGGCTTCAAAAATCGTATTATTGAAGACGATATTTACAAAAGTATGATTCGTTTTCACATACTCATAGAATTTAATTTGGTTAACATATAAATATACCGTTCCTATAACTAACAATATCAACTTTAAATTTTTAGTGTGTGTGTGTGTGTGTGTGTGTGTGTGTGTGTGTGTGTGTGTGTGTGTGTGTGTGTGTGTGTAGTAGTAGTAGTAGTAGTAGTAGTAGTAGTAGCTAAAAAAGATACTAAACAAATTCGAATAAAAATTATAAATTAGGTTACAAAATTATTTCAAATAACAAATTTACTTTTGTAACTGGTTAAGAACAAAGTTTATGTGTTAAGTAACCCATGATCCATATCTTATAGTGAAATACATCCATTCACATGAATCATTTATTTAAATATAATGGGTCTTTTTTCAATAAAATTGTGCATAAATTAAAATAAAGAAACATAAATAATTTTGAGAATAATACTTTTATTTATTTTATCAATTTTACATTGAATACATAGGATTGAAGGGCATACATTCTAACAATCTCTTAATTGCTCTGAGACTATGTAAGCTCATAGGTGTCTACCCCTATGACATCTAAGTATCTTTTAAAGATTTTATCTGCCAGAGGCTTGGTGAATGGATCTGCTAGATTATTTTTTGAGGCTATATGTTCCACCACGACTTCCCGTCTCTGAATGAATTCCTGGATCAGTTGATACTTCCTATCAATATACTTTCCCTTATTATAATTCTTAGGTTCTTTAGATTACAAGATTATGCCTAAGTTGTCACAATACAATGCAATTGGTTTGTCCATCTATGGCACAACTCCAAGTTCTAAAAGGAACTTCCAGAGTCAGACTGCTCTCTTCGATGCCTCCCAAGTTGCCACATACTTAGCTTCTATGGTTGAGTCAGCAGTGTAAGATTACTTAATACTCCTTCATGAAATAGCTCCTCCACATAAGGTAAAAGCATATCCACTAGTGAATTTTCTCTCATCCTTATCCACCTAGAAGTCTAATTCTATGTATCCTGTTGGAACCAAATTATCATCTTTGTAAACCAACATATAATCTCTCATTCTCTTGAGGTACTTAAATATATGTTTTACAACTTGCCAATGAACCTCTTTAGGATTTCATTAATATCTGCTGACTAAGCCTACGACAAAGTAGATATCTAGCCTAGTGCACAATATGACGTACATGAGACTTCCCACAGTCGAAGTGTCAAAGTGTAGAGAATCTTACTCATCCTATCTTTCTCTTCTTGTATCTTAGAACACACTTTTGATAAGAGAGATAACCCATGTCTATAAGGGATCTGAACCCCTTTGCATGAGTCCATGCTGAACTTGGCCAACATCTTGTCAATATATGTAGCTTTATATAACCCTAACATTCTTTACTTCATATTTCTAAGAAGTTTAATCCCAAGAATATAGCTGACCTCTCCTAAATCTTTCATACAAAATTGACTAGAAAGCCAAACCTTTGTAGATGACTGTTCGGAAATATGCCCTCTTAGACTAGGTTTCTGATATAAACATCGAATGTTTTAATAAAAGAATTTATTTTCAGAAATTGTTTATGAATTTACTTTTTATTTGTGCACAATTTCATTTGAAAAAGACCTATTATTTTTAAATAAGTGATTCATGTGAATGGTGGTCTTTCACAGTAAGGTTTGAATCTCGGGTTATTTAACACATAAACATTTGTTCTTAATCGATTGATGAGAATGAGAATCTTATCATATTTAGGCTATTATGTTATGAGTTTCAAATGTGGAATAGCTTACCTTTAGCCAGTGAGTAGTCCACTCACTTCAACACATAAGCGTATTTTGAATACGTATAATAAAATTTGTAGTAGTGGTTTCTTAAAGTACTATTTGGTAGAAACCAAGACTACTACTGCTACAATATGGACCAATACACTACGGCTTGAGTATAAGTTGGTGGTCTGACGAAGCTGGAAGCATGTACTTTGATATGCTTTAGTTGAGGTTCTATCGTAAAACTAATATACTTATATGTTGGGTATATGTAACTAGTTAGTTAAGACAGACTTGTACAAGATAGTTTCTATACAGTATCGTCCCTTAGGGTTGTCTGAATGATCTAATTGTTCAGAGCCCTAGGAAATATGATTTGGATGTTTGCTTTAGGGTAGCTCCCTTGGAAAACGGAAACACTCCAAGAAGTCGTGGATCATTGGACTAGAAGCCTATGGATGGTAGATGTCATTTAGAGAGGTGTTAGTACACTTCTTCATCTCTAAATGCACGGCGATGTGTAGAGGGATATTTTAGTCATTTCACCTGTAGGTCGGAGACTTTGCTAACACAGCATTGTCCTTGGGGTCAATATTTCCTTATGGTGATATTAGAAAATATTTAAAATGAAAAATACAACTATTTATATAGCAGGGATATTGTGGTCATTTTAGTAGCCAAGGCGATGTATATTTTTGGTCCTCGGAATAACCTGTAAGTCCTAATTAATTTTGGGTTGAGAAAGTGGTCTCAGTTAAAGAAGATTTTATTTTATTCAGGAAGTCGAATATTTTTTTTTTTTTGAACTAGAATAAAAATAAATAAAAAGAAGTTGAGAGAAATTTATTATTTGGTTTAATTGGTTAATTAATTATTCAGGGCCTAGGTCCAATTTGAATAATTAAAAAATTAACCTGGGCTTAAACTAGATAGAAAAAAGGCTTGTTTAATTATTTATTAGGTTATTTCTATAGGCCCAGGAAATAAATAATTAATGTTTAATTTTTTTGGTTCATTTGGGTTCATTAATTATTTATTGTGTTATTTCTATAGGCCCAGGAAATAAATAATTAATGTTTATTATTTTGGACTTTTTGGATCTAAGAAAAATAATAAATATTATTTTGACTCAATAGCCTAAACCATAGGGTTTTTCCAGCTATGGTTCAGAAGAATTTAAATTTAAGCCAAACTCACTCTGTTGATAACATCCGGATGTTTAAAATATCATATCCCGGGGGATATTATTATCAAAGATAAGATACCGTGTTTTTGCTAGAGTTGAAAACGTCTCTGAAAAGGAAAAAAAAAAAAAACACTACAAGCCTTTTGTTTTTTCCTCTCTCTCTCTCTCGTGACTTTGTTTTCTTCCTCTTGTTATTCTTGATTTTTGCAAAATAATAGCAAAAGGATCAAGAACATTGAGACCACTCCACCTCGCCTTTTGTTTCACCAACAATGATTGAGGCAATTGAATATTCTGAGACTCAGAAAACCTTGGCATTCATGCAAACAAGGCGAAGTAGGAAGTTTGCGAGATTTCAACCGGAGGCTTCAACTAGCAGGCAAGAAAGAGCTATCCCTATGGTTCAGTCGATCTCTTCACAGCCAAAGAGGCTTAAGGCACACAGAGGTATGGATTAAACGCTTACATGCTGTTTTTTTTTTTTTTTTGGTTTTTTTCCCTCTCTATTTTTTTCTTTTCCGCAGAAGCATGCTTCCCTCTATTTTTAACCTACAATGACAATGTCCCCACATCATTACTAATGAGTAGAATGTCATCTACATATAATACAAGGAAGAAAACATTTATGCTTTCCTATTTTCTATATACGTATGGTTCATCCTCGTTTTGAATAAAATTATAAGACTTTATAGTCTCATCAAAATGAACGGTTCATGCTCTCGATGCTTGTTTAATTCTATAAATTGACTTTTTAAGCATGCAAATTATATGTTTCTGGCCTTTAACAATGAAATCTTCTGGTTGAGACATATAAAGGTCTTCACTAAGATGGCTATTTAGAAAGGCCATCTTGACATCCATTTGTCATATCTCATAGTTATAGTGACATGCGATGGCAAGGAGTATGCAGATGGATTTTAGCATAGCTATTGGGAAAAATATTTCGTCATAATTGATCCTCTCTTTTTTAGTATACCCTTTCACCACAAGCCTAACTTTGAAAATTTCTACCTTCCCATCCACACCTCTCTTTCTTTTGTATACCCACTTATATCTAATAGGTTTTATCCCTTCAAGTGAAGCTACAAGATCCCAAATCTGATTGAAGTGCATTGACTTAATCTCAACTTTCATTACTTCATGCTACGTGTCTATATCAGCATCAATAATAGCTTCTTCATATCTAGAGAGATCTTTTTCCTAATGGTTAGAGACTAGGTCAAAGATATCTCTTGTCCACCTTTCTGAAATCCTAGATACCCTTCCACAACGATGTGACTCATTCTATATAGGATCCTGAAGCTGTAACTCTTCTTATTCCATAATTGGATTGGTGGAAATTGACTCAGAGAACAATTTCTCTATGAGTTCCATTCTTGTTGAACCTTTTGTGGACAAATTTTGATTATCCTCTAAGTATCTTATATTAGTACTTGCCAGTACCTTTTGCTTCTTAGAATGATAAAAATATCTACCATTTATTCCTTTTGGATACCCAACAAAGTACTACAATTCTGACCTTGGTTCTAATTTATCTTTCTTGATTAGTACATAAATCGGACATATCTAAATCCTGAGATGATTCAGACTTGGTTTTTGCCCAATCCACATCTCATAAGAAGTCCTAAGTACTGACGTGGAAGGTGCCAAATTCAAAATATATACCACTATTTCTAGGGCATATTCCTAAAAAGAAATTTGAAAAGCCGTATCAGACATTATGCTTCGGACCATTTCCATTAATGTTCTGTTCCTTCTCTCAACTACTTTGTTCTACTGGGTCCCAGGAGCACTAAACTGAGATATTCTCCCATGATGTACCATATAGTCCTTAAACTTACCTAGAAGGTACTCTCCACCACGCTCTATCAAAGGGTTTTGATTAATTTATCTATTCGATGCTCTACCTCAGATTATACTTTTTAAACTTGTCAAAAGAGTCAGACTTGCGTCTTATCAGGTAAACATAACCATATCTTATACAATCATTTGTAAACGTGATGAAGTACGCAAAAACTCGTCTTGCTGGTGTGGATAAAAGACCACACACATCAATGTGAATTAAATTCAATATCTCCGTATCTCTTTTTGCCTTTTGAGTGAAAGATTTTTTGATCATCTTTCCTATGAAGCAAGATTCATACTAAGGCTAACTTTCTAACCTTAATGAGTCCAAAGGCCCATCATGAATTAATTTTTGAATCCTGGTTGAGTAAATATAACACAACCTTAGATACTATAGATATGAGTCATTGCCATTAGTCTTTCTCTTCTTATTAATAGGTTCACTTTAAGTGTTATTTACTTGATTGTTAATAGAATTTATGAAGAATAAATTACCATACATGTGCCCATAGAATAAAACTTTTTCATTTTTATTATAGTAATACTAAAATGGAAAGAAACAGAATAACTATGATTTATTAGCTTTGCAACTGAAATCAAATTCTGTCTAAAACTAGAAACATATAAAATATCCTTCAATAAAATTGTTCTATTATAATCAAACATAAGTTCCAAATCTCTCACTGTTCGAGCCCACACTTGTGCTCCATTCCCCACATGGAGACCATATTCACCCTTCTGAAGTCTTCTTTTCATTCAAACTCCTTTAAAGAGTTATAGATATGATCAGTGGTTCCTAAATTAATAATCTAAGTGGAAGTTAATCCAACTATATATATGGACTCTAGATAGTAAGCAATACCTATAAGGTTTATCTTAGCCAAATGGTCTGGACAATCCTTTTTCTAGTGTTCCTTTTTGCTGCATTTAAAGCACTTGCCTTAGGGCTTATCCTTCAGCTGGGCCATTATGTGGCCCTTCTTCTTCCTGAACTTCCTGGGCTTGGACCCAATCCTCGAAGAAGACGACTTTGCTATCAAGGCCTTAGATTGTGACCTCATGACCTTTTTTGCCACCTAGAGCTCCTTCTTCAACTCTGTTAAACTTATATTTAACTTCTTCATATTGTAATTCAACTTGAACTGTGTGAAGGAGTCCAGCAAAAACTTAAGAACCATATTCACTTGGCTCTCAGAGTCAATTATAGCCCACCACGACTTCCGCTTCCTAGAAAGTAGTAATTATTTTGAGCATATACTCCCTTACTAATACTTCCTTGGCCATTTTGGTGTTCATGATCTCCCCAAGAGCTTCTGCCTTATGGGCCGACTCTTATCGGCGAACATGATGGCTAATGACCTGCCAACGTCGTAGGCCGTAACCATGTACTTGTATTTGGACTGGAACACATTTGACATAGAGGCTAACATATAGCAACGAGCCATCTCACCAGCTTTCTTCCATGTCTTTTTAGCCTCACGCACTTCCTCAATAGAACTATCCACAATTATAGGACAGAGTTCTTATAGGACATACTTATACTCCTCTGTAGTGAGTATTATGTCCAGGTTACTTTTCCAGTCAACATAATTTTGGACCCATTAGCTTATTCGCTAGGAAAATAATGGCCAAATGACTAAAAGAACTACCCCTGACCATTTCTGAAATTCAAAAAATAAAAGAAAATCTTAGTTTCTGTAAAATAAAATTTTATACACTTTTTCCCCATATTAAAACTGGTAATATCTAACCATATCACTATTATCTAACCATAGAGTAGTATGAGATATTATGCTTCGGACCATATCCATCAATGTTCTGTTCTTTCTCTTAGCTACTCCATTCTGCGGAGGCGTATCTAGCGCAAAGAGTTAGGATACTATCCCATGATGTATCGTGTAATCCTTGAACTCCCCGAGGAGGTACTCTCCACCACGATCCGATCGTTAGGTTTTGATCAGTTTACCTATTCGATGCTCCACTCCAACCTTAAACTCTTTGAACTTGTCAAAAGAGTCAGACTTACGCCTCATCAGGTAGACATATTCAAACCTTGTACAACCATCCGTGAAAGTGATGAAGTACTCAAAACCCACTTTAGCTAGTGTAGACAAAGGACCACACACATCAGTATGAATAAGGCCCAATATCTCCTTGGCTCTATCAGCCTTTTGGGTGAATAACATTTTGGTCATTTTCCCCATAAAGCAGGATTCACACTGAGGCCAACTTTCCAATCTTAATGAGCCCAATGGCCCATCATGGATTAACCTTTAAATCCTAGTTGAGTTAATATGATCCAACCTTAGATGCCAAAGATATGAGTCATTAACATTGGTCTTTCTTTTTTTACTTAAAGGTTCAAATTAAACGTTATTTATTTGATTGTTTGTAGGATTTAAAAAGAATAAGTTTCCACATACGTGCCCAATAGTAATACTAGAATGGAAAGAAACAGAATATTCATGATTTATTAACTTTGCAACTAAAATAAAATTTTGTCTAAAATTGGGTACATATAAAATATCATTCAAAATAACTACTTTATTACAATAAAAAACAAGATCCAACTCTCCCACTGCAAAGGCCTATACTTGTGCTCCATTTCCTACTCGTAGTTCATGCTCGTCTTTCTGTAGTCTTCTTATCTTCTTAAACACCTGCAAAGAGTTACAGATATGATCAGTGACTCCAGAATCAATAATTCAAGTGGAAGTTGATCCAACCATTAAAATTGACTCTAGATAGAGAACAATACCTGCAGGATTTTCTTGGTCTGAAGTTCTGGACACTCCTTTATCCAGTATCCTTTCTCCCCGCACTTGAAGCACGTGCCCTTTAGCGGGTTCTTGGGCTGGACCAATGTGTTTCCCTTCTTCTTCTTGAACATTCTAGGCTTGGGCCCAATTCTGAAAGAAGAAGTCCTAGCAATCATAACATTGGACTGTGGCTTTATGATCTTCTCTGCCACCCAGAACTCTTTCATTAACTCGGTTAAACTTATGTTTAACTTGTTCATGTTATAATTTAACTTGAACTGTTTAAAAGAGTCTGGAAGAAATACAAGAACCATATCCACTTGGCTCTCGGGATTAATAACAGCCTTTAAAACTTCTGCCTCTTTGAAAGCAGCAATCATCTTGAGCATATATTCTCTGACTGATGCTCTCTCAACCATCTTAGTGTTGATGATCGTCCTAAGAGCCCCCTCCCTTGCGAGTCGGCTCTTATCTGCGAACATCGTGGCTAGTGATTGGCTAATGTCGCACGCAGTGGCCATGTACTTATGTTTAGATTGGAGTACATTAGACATGGAGGGTAACATATAGTATCGAGCCATCTCGTTGGCCTTTTTCCATGCTTTCTCAGCCTCTCGCTCCTCAGCGGTAGAACCCTCCCCGATAACAGCGCAGGTGTCGTAGAGGACATACTTATACTCCTCAGCAGTGAGTATTATGTCCAAGTTCCTTTTTCAGTCCATATAATTTGGACCCATTAGCTTATTCTCACAGAGAATAACGGCCAAAGGACTAAAAGAACCTCCACCAACTATTTCTAAAAAATTGAAAAATAAAAAAAAACTCAATTTGTGAAATATAAAATATTTGGGACTTTATACTAATATTAAATCCGATAATAGTTAACCTTATCACTATTATCTTTAATATGATTAATTTGGCCCATAGAAAAACTGACATAGCTTCTTGGGAAGATTAACAGTTTCCTAAACTAAGTGTATTAACCACCACAAATTAATTTCCCTTCTAGGTAATGATCTAAAAGATAACTCCATCGTGGGATGACCGTTTCTTCTAATTTCCTATGGACATTCCTCGCACTATAACCTCCAACGTGGGCTGGCCAATCATGGCACGTGTCCCGAGTTATTAATTACATCCATCCATTAGTTCTAAATCTTTGTGGTATCCCCATCCTATACGGGTTCACTCCCAGGGTGATGCGAGGGGACCCACGATCTCTAATAAGGATCGTGATGGAAGTCGTGGGGCCGTTAGAACCCCTCTCCCACTTAGTATTTAAAATAGGGTTTTCTTGGAAAATATCTTTTGAAAATTTCAATTAAGTTTTCTTTTAACTCGAAAATAAAATATCTAAACCCATAAAAATTTCTATGTCAAGGTTTATAACCTTTTTTGAAAATTTTCATGGATTAATTTTATATAAGTTAATAAACTTTATAATTTCAAATATTCCAATAAAACTTTCGAGGGATTTCGATCTCAAGTTTAATTTGACAAAAATAATTTTTCTTGTTAAAAATAAATTAAAATGGTTTTCTACTTTAACTCACAAAAATATCTAAATTCATAATATTTTCTATGTCAAGGATAAAATATTTAGAGAAAATAACCAAGAATTAATTTTTGTTCGAATAAAAATTAACCATTTAATTTAAGAAAAATATTTTTCTTTATCAAAAATTCCCAAAGACTTTGGTCTTTCAGAAAATGCACACATAGGGTACAAAAAGAAATAAGCATACTAGAAAGCTGTAAGCGATTTTATGCTTTTCTATTTTTTTAACCTAAGTGTCCAAATAGTAGAATTAAATAAATTAATTAATTAATAGTCTTATTTAATCCTAAATATCTTTTACTATTATTTTTCATGTAAAATATTCAAAGAATATTAACTATTGTAATAAAAATAATTTCGCTTAGTATGAGACCAAAATTAAAAAAAAAAATTATTGCTGGTCCAGCGCACCTGCCAAACTGGATCATGGCCTATAGGAAAACCCATGGATGGCAATCCAGACAGGAGCCGCGACTCGGCCCACCAACAGCCCCACTCTCAGTCAAAATTGAAGACCGAGATTTGCGCAATTTGCAATTGCAAATTGCATCCTTGCAGAAGAGCTTCTTCCACGATGAAGGCTTCCTCGCACGCAAAAGCTTCAGCGAGGAAGCTTTCCTCGTGCGTCGGCTCAGCTGTGGCTCCAAGCTGTGGCCCATTCGGCTCCACTCTCAATCAAGGCAGGCGGCTTGGATTGGCTCGGCTCATCTTCTCCAGATTTTCGTGCAATTTTTCCTCTACGATTTTTCATTTCTTCTTCTGGTTCTTTCATCCAGACAACGTATATATCCACTTAACAAGCTCCTATGCCCTTAAAAACAATAGGCTTACATGTTTCATCTAAGAAAGCAGTAAATTACAGTGTTCCTATGCTTTCACTTGCGAAACTTACACAGAGACTATCCTAAACCAGAAATGCGAAGGTTGATAGAAAATATTCAATATAAATATTTTCTTATATTAGTTAAGCATAGCATGCTTCCTATATTTTCCAAACCATAGCTCTGATACCACTTAAAGGTTGAAATGGCAAAACGATGAAAATGAAAACATGCTTACTGAACAATAAAATACAAAGCATTATGGAAGCTATTTATCTCTGTGTTTGAATGAAGATGTTTGAACCTAAATGCTTGAAGCCACTAGTTCACCCACACCTCCGGTTGCACTCTTGCGAGCCGTCTACTCTTTCTCATTCATACGAAACTTTTGAGCTTCAGGAATATCACCACTCTTCTTTCCCAAAGCCAGTGAAAGCTTCTGAGAGTTGGGTTCCTTATGGTCTTGGTTCTATTCATTTCATTTTTTCAATCACAGAGAGAGACTAAGAGAGTGAAACAAAAATATTATGCTTTTTGTTATCCTCTCACGCCAAACAATACGGGATCCATCCCGTGTTTTTTTTTTTATTTTACTCTTGGTATTATTTATTGGGCCAGATAAAATTATTTACTCTTGGGTTTAAACACCCCTAAATAATAAGACTTAATTATTTATTTTCTCGGCTTCATAAAACTGCCCAATAAATAATTAACAAGCCCAAATAGAGTAATATAAAATATAAGGCCTTTTATCTAGTTTATACCTAGATTAATTTTTTAATTATTCATTCTAAGCCTTGGTCCCTGAATAATTAATTAACCAATTAAACTAGATAAAATATATACTCTCTCTTGGGCCTTTTATTTTATTCTAGTCCAATAATAAATTAGACTACTTAAATAAAATAAAATAAGATTCATAATTATCAAGACCAATTCCTTAACCCAAATCTGTCAAGACTTAAGGGCTATTCTGGAGACCAAAAGACATATCGCCTTGGCTACTAAATTGACCAAAATACCCATGCTATATAAATAACTCTATTTTGCATTTTAAATATTTTTTAATATCACCATAAGGAAATATTGACCCCAAGGACAACGTTGTGTTAGCAAAGTCTCTGATCTACAGGCGTAATAACTAAAATACCCCTCTACACTGTTGGAAATATACCCTCTTAGACTAGATTTCTGATGTAAATATCGAATATTTTAATAAAAGAATTTATTTTCAAAAATCGTTTGTGAATTTTTTTTTTCTTTATTTGTGCACAATTTCGTTTGAAAAAGACCAATTGTATTTAAATAAGTTATCCATGTAAATGGTGATCTTTCACAGCAAGGTATGGATCATAGGTTATTTAAACACATAAACATTTGTTCTTAACCAATTGACGAGAATGAGAATCTCATCGTATTTAGGTTATTATGTTATGAATTCTAAATGGGAAATGGCTTACCTTTAGCCAGTGAATAGTCCACTCACTTCATAACATAAGCGTACTACGAATACGTAAAACTTGACATGTAGTAGTGGTTTCTAAAAGTACTATATGGTAGAAACCTAGACTACTATCGCTACAGCATGGACTAGAACTCTACGACTTGAGTATGAGTTAGTGGTCTGACGAAGCTGGAAGCATATGCTTTGATATGCTATAATTGAGGTTCTATCGTAAGGCCAATATACTTGCATGTTGGGTATGTGTGACTAGTTATTTAAGACAAACTTATACAAGATAGTTTCTAAAGGTAAATAATTAATGCTTAATTATTTATTGGGTTATTTATTTAAGCCCAAGAAATAAATAATTAAAGTTTAATTATTTTTTGTTCATTTGGGCTCATTAATTATCTATTGGGTTATTTATTTAAGCCCAAGGAATAAATAATTAATGTTTATTATTTTAGAATTTTCAGGTCCAAGAAAAAAATAATAAATATTATTTTGACCCAATAGCTTGGACCATAGGATTTTTCCAGATACAGTTCAAAAGAACTTAGGGAGAAGCCAAACTTACTCTGTTAATAATATCTGGGTGTTTGAAAAATTAAATCCCGAGGGATATTGTTATCAGTTTAATTAAGAACCTATTTTTGGTTTCATTACTCTAGGCTCTTTGTTTGGAAAATAAAACCTTTGATTTTCCTAAGGTTTTTCTCTCTTGTGACTCTCTCTCTCTCTCGTGACTTTTCATTCTCTGTTCTTGGTGTTTTGCTAATAAAAACAAAGAAGCTAACCAAGAACATTGAGTCTGATGCTCTCCTCACGCGTTGTGTTCACCAATAAGAAGTTGGGCAATGGCATATTCTGAGAGCTGAAAAGCCTGGCGTTAATGCACCTGAGGAGAAGTAGGAGATTGGCAGGAGAACAACCGGAGGCTTCATCAAACGGGGTAGAAGGAGCTATCCCTATGATTCAATCCATTCTTCTACAGCCTAAGAGGTTTAAGGCACGCAGAGGTATGGTCTAAATGCTTCCATGCTACTGTTGTTCTTCGTTCATGTTTTTCCTCCATGTTTTTTGTGTCCCGTAAGCATGGTCTCTGTTTTTTTACAAACTTACATACGCATAGTCGTATATTTAGAAAAGAGGAGTGTACTAACACCTCTCTAAAAGACATCTACCATCTTTAGACCTCTAGTCCAATGATTCATGACTCTTGGAATGTTTTCACTTTTCAACGAAGTTATCCTAAAGTAAACATCCAAGCCATGTTCCCCAGGGCTCTGGATATTTAGATCATTTGAACAGTCATAAGGGGCGATATAGTGCAGAAGCTATCTTGTACAGGTCTGTCTTAATTAACTAGTCATATATATCCAATTTACAAGTATATCGGTTCTATGAAAGAACCTCAACTATAACATACCAAAGTACATGCTTCCAACTTCGTCAGACCACCAACTCATACTCAAGCGATAAAGTATTAGTCCACGCTATAGCAGTAATAGTCTGAGTTTTTTTCTAAATAGTACTTTTAGAAACTACTATTATAAGTTCTGTTCTATATATTCGAAAGACACTTATGCTTTGAAGTGAGTGGACTACTCACTGGTTAAAGGTAAGCCATTCCCCATTTAGAATTCATAACACAATAACCTGAACATGATGAGATTCTCATTCTCATCAATCAATTAAAAATAAACGTTTATGTGTTAAGTAACTGTGATCCATACCTTATTGTGAATGACCACTATCCCTCCAAAGGAAATTATGAATTCGCCCTTCTTCATCCAACTCCACATCCCGGAATAACAACCTTCAGTGCTAGATCTATACTTGAAGTGGTTAACTAAACTTTAAGCATCTCTCTTTTCAATCAACAAGTTTCTTCTATTGTTAAGTTCATTATATGCATCATTTTTTAAGAACCCAATATTTGCAACACCACCACCTTCTTTTGTCATATAAGAAAATGATTGAGAAGTCCTTATTCCAGAACTAACCATTTGCTCCAAAGTGTCTGCTTGAGCTTGTGATATATGCCAGGCTGATCTTAATAGATGCTTCTCATATATCTTTGCTATCTCATAGTTATGCTCCATGTGTAGTTTGACAACCTCCCAACTACTATCCTTATCAACATCAAATTGCACCATTATCTTGCAAGCAATTCTTGTATCTAACCTTTTGTGAGAACTACCATCACTTTCAGATTTTTTAACACCTTATTTTGAGCAACAAAAAACTTTTGACCTAATATTTTTTGTCTTTTGTACGTAGTATTGTTTTCTCTTCCTTACACTAAAGCCATATGCATGTGAATATTCACAGTATAAGTCATATGCCTTCTCTAGAGAATCTACAGCAGTATTCATTAATTTTTTTTCAATCTCTCACTTAGTGACTCTTCATTTTCATCATTCCCATCATCTTTTCCTTCTACTTGAACCCCAAACATAATGTGAATATCATCATTATCGTTGTCCTGCCGTGACTGAATTTCTTCTCTTGTTTGGTGCACGAATTGAACTTCTTCGTTCTCGCCTTCTTCTAAATCATCAATATACATAGTATCTGCACAACTTGACATCTTACAAAGCAAAATTGACCTTCTATGTGTCAAAGGAGGATCTGTACAGTAGCAGAAAGCTGGCCCCTTGTGTTCAAAATTATATAGAACAAAAACATTATAGCCTTAAATGTAGCAACCAGTTTTGAAAGTTAAATATCCAAAATGACTTTAAGCCTTTTTTCCTAGTCAGTAACAACTATCCTTAATAATAGATTTATTTGCCATAAAGTACTTGAAAAGTATAGGAACTGCTTTAAAACATTCTTAGGAGACATACGTTCATACATGTAGTATTATGAAAGAACAAAAGTAGAAATATCTCTATCAAGACCTTCATATTGAACATCTAGGAAGCACCATACATTGTTTTGACATTGTGACTCTGCTAGGGCACAGCTAAATAAAAGATCCACATAATAGAAGTTTAGCGGAATTTTAAGTGTATCCAACTTCATAACTCCAAATTGCGCAGGCAGTTCAAATTATGTGAATGCATCTTGATAATTTCTAAACTCCTACTAAAAAATTCATGTCCATCACAAGCATCATTTTCAAGAGCATTCTTGGTTACATGGTTTGAGTTTTAACATGTTATGAATTTAGAAAAGTGCTAACTGCATCCTTGGAAATACTAACTAGCATGAAGCCAAATAATGAAATACAGAAATATCAATATGACTTACCTTTCTTTGTAAGCTTGATTGAGCCTCTTGCACCCAATATATCACATATATCCACCAATGTCTTCAACTAGTCAACAATGCCCGAGTGATGATAGAAGCAAAAAGGTCGGGAATGCTACTGTTGCTGATGTTTCAAAAAATGGGAAAATTGTCAAAAGTAGAAAAGAAGGGGAAAGGAAGAATACAAAGAGCAGGATCAATTAGATCATGTTTTAATTATCTCAGTAAAACAACATGAAAAGAAATGGAAATGGTAGCAAAATAAGGAGAGATAATACTGACTTGTGGAAAATCATAGCAATTTGTGATGGCAGCCAAGTTGGGAATGCTCTGAGAAAATGATTGTGAAAGGAATGATGCTCTGGTGGCCGAGCTATTGTTGCTATTTAACCAACCCAAGCCGAAATCAAAAGTACAAGGGCTGTCGGCAATAACATCTAAGCGGGTTTTGTCAGAGTTGTGTCTTCATATTTACTGGCGGCCAAGCTGGGAATGCTCTGAGAAAATGATTATGAAGGGAAAGCTACTATGGTGGCCAAGCTGCTGTTGTTATTTAACCAACCCATGTCGAAATAAAGAATAGAAGAGCTATTGGCAATGACATCTAAGAAGGCTTTGTCAGAGTTATATCTTCCAATGTGATGGCGGCCAAGTTAGGAATGCGGATGAGAAAATCACAACCAAGCCATTGGAGAGTTTAGATCTAAGCAAAGAAGAGAACCCTTGCAAAATAAAGGAGTGTGTGGTAGAGTGAGCGAACTAGAGTGAGGACTATCGGGCTCCATTATTTTGAGGAGAAAGTGAAAGAGATTTGGTGTGGTGGCGGGTATTCAAATTTTTTGTAAACCATGGTTAACCATGGTTGGTGGAAAAAATGGAAAAAAGGAAAAAATTACACATAAATGATTTTTGAAATATTTTATTCCAATGTTCCATGTGTCAAGAATTGGGGTTGGTTAGTTCCACCTAGTGCGCAGGTGGAATCGCACTGGGTTCATATAAGAATTTCCCCTCTAGAATGGGTCTTATGTTGGGGCCTTTACAATTATAGCAGTGGCTTAGACTATATTTGGAGTTGGATTTTTTTTTTTTAATTGTTTCAATAAAAACGGATAAGGCAAAGCATCAAGAGGCAGGTAGTTAACTTCTCTATTGCATATTGCATTACAAAATTACTTGAGTAAGTACTATAATTAAAAATTTAAATAAAAATGAATATTTAAAAAAATGTTACACATGACTAATATAAAAAATTTTGTTGACACAAATATTTAAAACTAAAAAATGATGATTGACGTAAAAATTTTTAAATTGACTTTATTTGTTTAGAGGGATGGGTAAGAGGACTTGGATTTACCCCAATTGTTACGTTTAAAACTGATTTGTCTATGATGAGTTTGAAGGACTTTCATAGTTTGTGATAATGGTTTGCAAATTCAAATGAATACCAAAAAATCTAACTTAATTAATATCGTTCTAACTTAAAGAATAATTTAACACAAATTACCCTATGTAACGCACGGGTATCAAACTAATATAAATAATAATAACTATTAAATAATTTTTTCCTAAAATATTAATCACTTTCCAAATCAATAAATTATTAATATTATTGTTTTCAGTATTACTTTTTAATATTTCTGTAATTAATTAGAAGAGAGAGATTAGTATATCAACAGCCTTGGGTCATCATATACTCTCTCTATTTTACAATAAATGTCATTTTTACAGGAGTTCCAAATGTCTATTTATGGATTTAAGTAAGTTTCTAGGAGTTAGAACATCTGTTTTGATGAAACGATCAAAGAGTTTGGTATGGAAGAACCTTGTGTATATAAGAAGGTAGTAGGAGTGCAATTATTTTCCTATTGCTATATGTAGATGATATATTATTATTAGGAAATGATATCTCTATTTTGCAATCTATTAAGATTTCATTATCAAAGAAATACTCCATGAAAGATCTTAGTTAAGCAATCTATATTCTGGAAATAAGAATCTACGGAGACAGATCAAAGAGGTTACTTGGTCTTTCACAATCTACACACATAGACAAAATGCTAAAGAGGCTTAGCATAGATCAATCCAAGAAGGGATTCTTACCTATGACCTATGGAATAAGCCTTTTAAAGTCTATGTGTCTTAAGACACAAGATGAAAGGGATCACATAAGTAAGATACCAAATGCTTCGAGAATTAGTTCTATCATATATGTTATGAAATGGACTAGGCCCGATGTATCTTGTGCTCTTAGTTTACCAAGCAAATATAAATTTAACCCTGGAGAAGTCATTAGGTGGTTGTTAAGAATATCCTTAAGTAATTAAAAAGAACTAAGGATATAGTCTTGGTATAAGGAGATGGTGACTTAGAGGTCGAAGGGTATACTAATGTCTGTTTCCAATCTGATAAGAATGACTACAAGTCACAATAAGGCTACGTGTTCGCTTTTAACGGTGGAACAGTTAGTTAGAAAAGTTCTAAACAAGGCACAATTGTTGACTCAACTATTGAAGTTGAGTACATAGCGACTTCTAAAGTAGCTAAAGAAGCAGACTAGATTAAGAAGTTCATTATGAAATTAAGAGTGGTACCTAGAATTGTTAATCCAATAACCCTTTATTATGATAACAATGGAGCCATTGCATAAGCAAAGGAATCACGGTCTCATTAATGATCACTATCATTTGATTAGAGAAATCATTCATAAGAATGATGTAAAGATAGAGAGAGTTCCCACTGATCAGAATATAGCTGATTCATTGACTAAGGCATTACCCAAAAAGAAACATGATAGTTATGTTCAGTCATGCGGTAATAGATACATGAATGATTGGGTCTAGTGCAAGTGGGAGATTGTTATAGTTTTGCTCTAGAGCGAATCATTTGTACCATGTATTTTGTACATTTATTAATAAAAGTCATTCTTTATCTTTTAGTTTAATTAATTATTCCATGTATATATGTATAAAACTGTTAGATAAAGTCCCAAGAACATAGTATAGCATTAACGAAATTATGATATAGATCATAATGTGATATTCTTACTACACTATATAGTACTAGTGCTTAAATTATCTCTAGTTATAGTATTAATGAGATAGGATATCATTAATGAACAAAGACTAACATGTGTTATATTTCTTGATTGGATTAAGTGGTGGTTCTCACATCTATGAGTATTGTGATACTAAAAATTATCACGTGCATACTTGTTAGTCGAATAAGTTCGTTAGATGACCTAACTATGAGATAATCACATGGATGACTATTTATTGCCAGTGATAGAATCTCATTATAGCAAATGCGCAAGTATCCTTAGATTTGAAATCTTTAAGGTACTTTCTTTACCAAGTATTGCACTTTGATTCTAATCTTTGGAGTCTTATCAGGGATCGCCTATAGGATGGATATTGGGTACAACGTAAAGTAAACAAAAGTAGTTGAGAGGCTCAATAAAGGATTCATCACTCTTAATAGTTGGGGTGTATATCTCACGGCCACTTGTATAAAACCATTACTCGAGAAGTCCTTGGTCAAGGTAACTATATGTTAGAAATAGTTCCAATTGATACACATGTTGAATAATAGATTCTGAATCAAGTACTAATATATTCGAACTAGAATTAATTATATTATAGTGGAGTTGGCACTAATTCCATACTCTAAATCAAATGAGATATAATATGATGAAATGAGTTTATTGCACTGATATTTTGCTATTGAAAAGTTTACGTCAAACCACTTGACTTTCTGAACTTTTGAATAGTCATGATGAATTGCCAGATGCTACTCTTGATCTCCTAAATATAGATTTATTAATTAGAGAATTAATACATTAATTTTAATTATAATTAATAAGTTAATTCTAATTATAAAAGGATTATTAATTCTATAAGTGATAGAATTAATTCATAATAGCAACCAATTGATTAAAAAATCTAATGAGTCACACACAATAGAGGAATTGGTATTCAATATATTATTTGCTAATATTATGGAGTTAATTTGTGAGAAAATATTTATTATGTATTATAATTAGTTAGAATTAAATTGTAATTATAGAATCTTTAAGGGTGAATTATAGATTAATTTATTATAATTCAAATGAGCCTAATTGCAATTCTTGAAACCCAAGAACCTATAATTGAAAAGGTATATGATTGTTTCTAAAAAGAATAAGGAAACAAGTGTTATAAGTCTTTATGGCGGTGAAAGGCTTGTATAAAAATAATGGAGAATATGCTCTCTGTTTTGGTAATGAAACCACCCCCACACAGGAAAAACAATTACAGAACATATTAGTTTTTCGTTTCTTCTCAGCGAATTAAACCTAGCCGCGAGATAACAACCTACTAGAATTCGTTCTTGGTGCCTATAGAGTATAATTCATCGTGTGGATACTATTACAAAAATTCATATGATTGGAATTTCAATTGTTCATGTTAGGGCAAATTTTTTGGAAGGGTTCCGTGTGCAAAGAAAAATTTTAAAAGTTGCATTTTCGAAATAATAAAATTTTCTTCTTTCTCTTACCCCGTTTAATTATATACGAATGATTCCTTTGCGTGAATTTCGTTTAAATTTTCACTGCACATAAACTGTTTTTGCATTATAGAAATCCAACATATTTCCCAAAACTTAGATGGATAATGGATCTTAATACCCCTTAGATTTGATTAGTAAGGTAGAGATATCCACCAATTGATATAAAGGTAGGCACTCATAACTCCAAAGAGAGTGAGTCTTGTATGAGATTATCCATCAGTGCCTAATTTAAATTGTCAATTAGCTAATTTAGCTAGTTGAACTTTAACTTGATTTGAGAGATTTCATTTACTTGCATTGCTTATCTCGTTCTTTCTTTCAATGGGCTTGATGACTTTGGGTAAATCCTAATGTGATGGGGTTAGCTAATTCTCTTAATGATTCGTCAATTTTTCCTAGATGATGAATTAACTGAACAATGAGACAATAGCATAGTAAAAGTTAGGGAAGGCAATGGGGCCGGGCCGGGCCGAGGACTAGAAATCCTGGCCCCACCTCCGCATATGCCGCCGTATCCCCATTCTCGACCCGTCCCCGCCACGGGGAAAGGCGGGGATCCCTGCCCCCGGCCCGCAGGGGGCAAAACAATCCTCGATCCCGGCCCAATGGGGAAGTGGGGACTCGTTTGGGTCCGAAAATAATTATAAAGATTTTTTTTAAAAAAAAATTTGCCTCCAATATAGTTTTATTCAAAAATTTTTCATCATATAGAAAACTTTTTGTGGTCATTTTTAATATTTCACATCTTTATCATATCACTAGATTAGTAAGAGTAAAATTAATAATTGATAGCTTTTATTTTTTTTTCCTCTTTTTTTCTATTTTATTTTATTTTATATACCTATATAATCTACTTTTACAAACATATATAATCATATATAATATATATAATCTACCTATCATTTATATAGTGTATGTGTGTGTATATATATATATAATATATATAATATGTATATATATACAACACATATATAATTCACCTATATATATGTGTGTATGTATATATATAATCTATTTATATATACTATATATATATATATAATATATGTAAAGTGGGCCGGACCGAGGGTGGGGATCACGCAATCCCTGTCCCCGGCCCGACCCCGCTTAAATCGGGGAATCCCCAACCCAACTGGGTCGGGTCCTCGGTTTAAACGGGAAAATTGCCATCCCTAATAAAAGTACTTGCCACCTTACTCGAGAAAAACGATACTCACCATTAGAACTCTATACTACACAATGAACTTACTTGCTCAAATGTGTGTTGTGTGTGAGTGATTTTGGTACTCTTTATTTAAACTTCATTAATTTGTGTGAATTATTGAGACTATTTCCTATGCACAAAGAATATACAAACAAAGCATGCATGCATAGGCAATTTAAGTTCTTGTCCCAGGTAGGATGCCTCACACTTATTAAATCGATTCTCTCCTCTATTCCCATGCAGGATCTCCTACACTGAGTGACTCCCCTGCTTCCATCTTCAAAGACTTGGATAATTTGTTGGGATCTTTCTTTTGGGGTTTACACGAGAAGGCTAATACTCCAAAGCGGTGATGGAGATCCCGGAAATCTTTATGCTTTCTTGTGGAGGAAACGACTTGGAATAAGGTTTGGGGATGAGATCTATTTAACCTATTCCCTTAAGCAATGGTGGTGGTTTCATCAACAACATATTCTTTGGGCTAGATTTCTCCAGTCCAAGTATCCCCCTTCGCATATTCATCCTTCTCCTCTCTCTAAACCACGACAATGTTCTCACGTTTGGAGTCGTATAATGGAGATTAAGCACATTTCAAAGGGTTTAATTAGAATTGAAATCCACAATGGGTCTAGCTTCTTCTGGTATGACACGTGGTGGGGTTCATCCCTAATTGTGGCTGTTAAATCTGTGGTCTCATTGGAGTCCTTGACCATTTCAGATTGTATCAAGAATGATTTCTGGCCCACGTGGGCAGCTCAATTGGATCTTGGGTAGCAGATTTGCAGTTAAGGTGTATGATTTGATTCTCAGCAGTCGCAGTGTGAGATTTTCACCTCCTCTTGTACGAGGTGAGTCCTTATGGGCATCGGTCATTTCCTATCTGAGAGCTGTTAAGTTATCATGATTTAACTCTCCACATACTTCGGAACTGGGTATGGGCCTGTGGGCGAGGAATTTTTCCTTTTGCAGCAAAGAATGATTTCTGGGATGTATCACAGCTCAATAGTATTTTAGGCCCCTCCCTTGCCTTTAAGGTGCTATCTTCCGTACCTCCAGGAATTTCTTCTTTTCAGAATGACCATCTCATTTGGGTTCCATCATCTCATTTGGGTTGCAACCTCTGTAACAGGTTGCAACTGCATTTGCATTCATAGGCCGTCTGAAAATTTTCAAAACTTATTATAGAGATCCAAGCTCCCAAAAGAAGTCTGCCTATTCATTTCGAAGCTTATAAACGGTTTACTGCCTCTGGACAGTGTACTTCAGCGCATGGGTTTCTGTTTGCCATCCAAGTGTTTCTTTTGTAGAACTAATGTTGAATCTTTACAGCACGTGTTCTTCCTTTGCCCAGTTGCCAGACAATTATGGACCCTTTTCCTGACCCCATTGGTTTCTAATATTGATTCTATTCTGTCTCATAACTCTCCTCTTGCCATTTTGAGAGATTTCTGAAGTATTATTGGCGCTTTTCATCTGGTCATCCAAATCTTTTCAACTGCAATTCCTTGGCACATCTGGAAGGAAAGAAGCTCCTTGTTATATGCAGGGAAACGTTTTTCTCTTTTTCGGATGAGACTGAAAATAGCATCATTTATTCAGGATTTCTCATGTTGTTTCCCTTTTCCTAATTCTACTCACTTAAAGCGGCAATTATCATCTCTAAATATATGTTGGGCAACTACGCGACATCTATTGGTGACGCTAGTTTCTTGGCAAGGCTCTCGTGATGGTTTTGATTACGTGCTTAACGTGGATGGTTGTTCCAAGGGCAACCCAGGTCATTCCCGAGCTAGGGGTGTCATTCGTCTGCCTAATGGAAGCTTCTGTTTAGCCTTTTGCTCTCCTCTTGGATTTTGCTCGAGCATGGAGGTTGAGGCTCGTGCGCTATTGCAGTGGCTCAAGCTTTGTGTGTGTAGACATTGTCGTGATGTCATTATTCACTATTCAGACAGATTCTTTGTCCCTTTGCCAGCAATTTAATTGCACACAGAATATTCCCTGGAGCCTCAGAGCTGTCTTCTGCCACATTTTCCTCCTTACGGGAAAGGTGTCTTCAGTTACGTTGATTAACATCTACAAAGAAGCTAATCAACTTGCTGATTTTCTGGCTAATATAGGCCACACTTCTTCATGTGTACAAATCATTGATAATTTTTCTGCTCCGCCTGAAGAAATAAGGGCATATGTAACCGAGATAGGTTCCATGTACCCTTTCTCAAAACTAAATTTGTACACTCATAATTTCTGGATTCATAATAAATAACTATTGGCTTCGGCCATTCAATTTTTATAAAATAAAAAAAATGCAAAATGGTACATAAATTAATAAAGATAAAAAGGATAAATCTGTCTATATAGAATTAAATATTCATATACTCATATAGTCTTTATAATATAATATTAAAGTCAGATATTCAATTTTATATAGTGCGATCTTCTAAAATCTAAATAATAGTGACTGTTAAAGAATTTTTTTCCTAAAATATTAATCACTTTACCGAATCAGTAGAGCATTAATACTATTGTGTTTGGTATTGCTTAATACTATTCCTATAATTAATTAGAAGAGAGATTAGTATATCAACAACCTTGGGTCATCATATACTAGCTTTCTCTATTTTACAATAAATGTCATTTTTACATAATTCACACATATTAGAAAATTTTAATATCTATACAATTTTAAGAGAAAAATACTAAATTATGCTTACTAAAACTGCAGTATTATTTTATAATTTAAAAATCAATTAGTATTATAATTTATTGGAGTAATAAAAGATAATAATTAATATATTTAACAAAAATTAGAAATACTAAATATATTATTTATTTTATAAATGATACATAATTAAGAACAAAAGGTCTCTAAAATGAAACATTTACTATACGAAACAAATGGAGTGGAAGGTAATAGAGTAGTTTTTGTTTTAAAATAGTTGTTACTTCATCCCTTTTAAAATAATTGTCACTTTTAGATATTTTTCGTATTTTAAATTATTTATTATTTTGTGAAATAAAAATATTTATTATTTTTTATCAATTATATTTTTTCCATTTATTATTCTGTTAAATTAATTTTATAAAAATTTTGATGAAGATAATTCAGTTTTTTTTTTAAAAAAATCAAAAATAGTTTTTAAATTTATCTTATTTCCGTATTTTTTTTAATTTATCTTATTTGTGTAATAGTGACAGTATCTAATAATTTTTTTAATATGTAATTTCTAAAACTTTGATTTATTTTTATTTAAATTTAAATATTTTATTTTAAATTATATTTAAATATAAATGTGAATATTCGGGGGAAAAAAATACTATTTACAGACTCAACTAGAAACTCCCTATACCTCAGTCTCGATGCCAACTGTCCGCAATTGGAAAGATCATATTAATTTAGCAAAAATAGAGGAAACATGAGTCATCACATGAATAAATCAACACCCCTTTCCGGTCAAAGCACTTCTATTGCATGCCCCCCTTTAGCCACCAAATTTGGCTTTTGCTTCCTGCCTTCTCACTTCTCAAGTCAACAATAATTGTCCGCTGTGGTATCGAGTCCAATTGTCTTGCTTCACCAGCGCGCCTTCGTGGCCGGGCAAATAACAGTCAAAATATGGCTGCTTCGGTTTTCTTTTTTTTATTTTATGAGAGAAGCCATCGTGAGAGAATGTTCGCGTCAATTAAGGCTGCTTCTTGTTTGCCCCTCTTAATATTCCATTCAGAGAACTGCACGATCATCAGCCAACGACCCACCAGTGTTGAGTTTGCCTTCTCTCAAGACCCCGCTAATCCCCCCCCCCCACCCCCCAAACACAGCATCAAGAACAAATTAGAATGGAAGTTCATTCCTCAATTCTCATCTGAGCAGTCACAGTTTAGCACGATCCATGTCTTCTTCACCTTCCACCACCGCTGCAGGCCAAGGTAGAGTCACGGCAATCACCGCAGGAGTCCATCCAGACATCATCCAAACACATATCTTGAAAAGACTCGATGGCCCAACTATTGCTTCCTTCAGTTGTGTATCATCGCAATTTTATAGTGATTGTATGGAGGAAAGCCTTTGGAAGACTCTTTGTAACTCTAATTGGCCTTCCACTACGGATACACGAGTTCAAGAAATTATCGCTACATTCCCCTCCGGTCACCGATCATTCTACTCTGATTCTTACTCAACCGTCCGGTGCCTCCACCATAGGCAACAACAGCACCTCTGCCACCATCTCAAGTCTAAGCCCACTACTGATAAGCAGGAGTCGATACAAACGACAGAACTGATATCTGCAGTTGATATTCACTATGGGAACGACCTAATATACTCGAAAGTGGCTGTAACAGGGACTTCGAATTGCTGGTTCAATTCTTCTCCTCTTAGACTTGACCTTCTAAAGATAAATGAGATAGTGCAAACACCCCTAAAATACGATGGGGAGGAGGGCGTCGCTAAAATGGAAAAGAACATGAGATTGAGCTGGATATTAATAGACCCTGCGAAAAAAAGGGCAGTTAACTTATCAAGCCTGAGGCCAGTGGAGGTCCGGCAGCATCAGTTTACAGGGAAAATACTGGTAGATTATGCGACTATTATGCCCGCTAGAGTTGGTGGAAGGTTTGTGAAGTGCGGAGTGGATGTCACGTGTGAAGGGAAGGATGGAGTCTTGCACCTCAAGGAGGTAGGCATGCATGTGGAGGACATTGAGGGAAATATACTGAGTGGGATGGATAGTTTGGAAATTTTCTATGACGTGATGGAGGGTAAAAGAGTAAGTTACAAAATAAAGGCGGAGAAGAAAATGTATGAAACGTTCATGTTATGGAGGGATTATTATCTTTCCAACCCAGTTGTATAGAAAAATGATTCATGCCATTATCAATTGGCTCTTTGAGCTGGTATAGTTTCGAGTTTGGGTTAATTTATAAGTTAAAGATTTTAAAGCCAAGCTCAATATGGTTAATTTCAACAAACACTTTTACTTTGAACTGTTGGCATTAATTATGATCCCAAGTTTATCAATTTGGAATGTTCCATATATTAATTAGAAGAGCTTGTTAGTTTTAGTATTTATTAGTTTTAATTCTATTGAGTCTTGTTTAACATTTTCTTATTATTATTTCAATTTCTTAATGTTAGTTAAAGTCAAAGTCCTATTTAGAATAGGAATCATATTTTAATCCTGTGATTTCTTTTTATATGTGTTTGTGTCTAAAAGTTATGTGGATGTGACGGGCATTATAGAATAGGGTTTGGTGCCTTAGAGTTTGTGAAAATACCATAGACGTTTGATTTGATGTGGCTATGAGCATCAAGAGATAAACACATATTGTATTGTTTGATTGTAAACTCTATCATCACTACCTTCCGAATTGTTACCAAATATATTTTTGTAATTTCTGCAATTGGTATTAGAATTTTTTTTTAAATTTTATAGAGTAGTATTAGAGCCAAGCTAATTTAAGCCACGCTTATTAGAGTTAGATTGAATCAAATTAGGCCTGATCAATTAGAGCCATATCAATCAAATGGAGGCCAATCAAAGTTAAGTGATATGGATATATCCAATATAACTTGTCCAGTTCCAGCCTTTGATGGAAAAAATTACTTTGAATCATGGTGTTTCATTATGCAGAATTTCCTCACTATCTTTTGTATTTGGGATATTGTTGAAGATCATTTTGAAAGACTTCGTGATGATAAGCAATTGACAAAAGAAGAAAGACAAGAATATAAAGAAAAACAATGCATATTTGCTAAGGTATGTCGTTATACACTACAAGAAAAAATCAAATTAGTGACGGCCAAATCCGTCGCTAATCGAGTTTAGTGACGGATTACGTCTGACGCTAAAAAGGGTGTCGCAATTTACGGCGAAATGAAAATCTATCGCAAATGACAGTCATTTAATTGATAACATTATAATAAAGTTTATAATCAACATAGCGACGGATTTGTGACAGCCAAAATTTTTTATTTTTTTAAAAAAATTAATTAATTTAGCAAAGTGACTCGTGAGGAAGAATTTTTTTTATTTGCGACGGCTAAAATTTTTTATTTAAAAAATTAATTAATTTAGCAACGAATTTAGGACAACCAAAAATTTTTATTTTAATTAATTTAGCAACAGATTTGTGACGGTAAAAAAAATTTATTAAAAAACTTAATTAATTAGCTTTCCGACCCGACCCAGCCACCTGTCGGCCTTATCTAACCCAAACCGACCCACCAAGAATATTACGAGATTATGTTAGATTTGGGGCTCGAACTCGCGTCCTTGTTGTGGGAGAATAGATGTTCCACCACCAAGCTACTAATATTCTTGTGATTTATTGTATTATATATTAATTATATAGTATATTTTTTTGTAAATTAGTGACAGATTTGCTTGGGCTTTGCGACGGATTTGCGATGACCCAATTTTTCGTCACAAATCCGTTTCTAATTAGCTACTAGTTTGCGATGACTAATTTTTCAAATTTAAAAAAAATAAATTTATTTTTAAATTTTAGATGGTCATCACAAATCCCTCATTAATTGTGACAAATTTGCGATGGCTTATTTTTTAAATTTTAAAAAATAAATTTATTTTTAAATTTTGGATGGTCGTCTCAAATCCTTCACTAATTACAACGGATTTGTGAGGGATTATTTTTTTAATTTTAAAAAATAATATTATTTTAAAAATTTGGATGACTTTTGCAAATTCCTCCTAATTGCAATGGATTTGTGATGACTTATTTTTTTCAATTTTAAAAAATAAATTTATTTTAAATTTTTGGATAGTCATAGCAAATCCATTGCTAATTGCGACGGATTTGCGAGGGCTTATTTTTTTAATTTTAAAAAATAAATTTATTTTTTAAATTTTAGATGGCTAACGAAAATTCCTCACTAATTACGACAGAGGGATTATTTTGTAAATTTTAAAAAATTAATTATTTTTAAATTTTGGATAGTCGTCACAAATCCCATGTTGATTGTGACGGATTTGCGATGGCTTATTTTTTTAATTTAAAAAAAATAAATTTATTTTTTAATTTTTGATAGCTGTCGCAAATCCCTCAGTAATTGTAATGGATTTGCGAGGGCTTATTTTTTTAATTTTAAAAATAAATTTATTTTTAAATTTTGGATGGTCATCGCAAATCCCGCACTAATTGTGACAGATTTGCAAAGGCTTAGTTTTTCAATTTAAAAAAAATAAATTTATTTTAAAATTTTGAATTGTCATTGCAAATCACTCGCTACATACGACGGATTTGTGAGGGACCAGAGTTTCAATAAAACCTTGATCTCTAACAAATTGGTCACTAATCTAAATATATATATATATATATATATGTATGTATATGTGTGTGTTGAAATAGTAGAATGCGCAAAAAAATATTATTAAGTTGAAATATATATATAAATATATATATATAATATAAATATGATATTATTATGTATATATATCACAACAGGAAAAATCGCCATTTGCGACGGCCAAAAACCGTCGCAAAACCGTCGCTGACCGTTTTTGCGACGGTTTTAGCCGTCGCAAAAAACGACGTCGCAATTTGCGACGGCCATGGGAAACCGTCGCAAATTGTGACGGTTTTGCGAAGGCAAAAAAAATTCGTTGCTATTTACGACGGTTTTGCGAGGATTTTGCGACGAATATTTTTGGTCAAACTTCACCAGAGGAACAATTTTTGCGACGATTTTGCGACGAAAAAAAGTGACCCTCGCAAAACCGTCGCAAATTTGCGAGGGTTTTGCGAGGGTAAACTTTGTGCCCTCGCAAAACCCTCGCAAATTTGCGAGGGTTTTGCGAGGGCTATGGTTTGGACCCTCGCAAAACCGTCGCAATTTGCGAGGGTTTTGCGAGGGCCAACCTTGTGCCCTCGCAAAACCCTCGCAAATTGCGACGGTTTTGCGAGGGGACAATTAACCCCAAGTCGTGACCCTCGCAAAACCGTCGCAATTTGCGAGAGTTTTGCGAGGGCCAACCTTGTGCCCTCGCAAAACCCTCGCAAATTGCGACGGTTTTGCGAGGGCACAATTAACCCCAAGTTGTGACCCTCGCAAAACCGTCGCAATTTGCGAGGGTTTTGCGAGGGCCAACCTTGTGCCCTCGCAAAACCCTCGCAAATTGCGACGGTTTTGCGAGGGGACAATTAACCCCAAGTCGTGACCCTCGCAAAACCGTCGCAATTTGCGAGGGTTTTGCGAGGGCCACGACTTGCACTCTCGCAAAACTCTCGCAAATTGCGAGGGTTTTGCAATAAATTTTTTTATTATTATATTTATTTTAAATTATTACCCTATAAATCAACCCCGAAATATTATACAAATAAATATCAACAGTATGTTCATAATCCAAAAAAATACTATAAAAAATTAAAAATAAACCCAAATAAATATAATTAAATATTAAAATATAATATAAAATACATAATAAGTATCTAAAAAAGTAAAATAATTCACAAAAATAAGTAATAGTGTATAAAGAGTATAAAATAAATATAACAAGTCTATGTAAGCAATGAAGGAGCAAATGCAGAAGGAGGTGGAGGAGGGGAACGAGAGCCACTACGTGGGCCCGGTGCTCATCACCTGGATCAAATCCATCGTCAACATTTGGATCTTCATCTTCAGACATTAGCAGCCGCAATGCGCGCTTCTATCTCCTCTATGGATGGCATAGATGGTGCAGAATACCCATTTTGTCCGACATAGCCGCCATCCAACCACCAAATGTAGACTCGTCGTTGCCTCATGAAGTCCCTGTACAAGTCTATTTGTCGATTGAATCTCCGCTCAGCCTGTTGAACCCTTTGCTCTACTAGATGTCCAATATCAACTTGTGTAGGAGAAGATGCATGCAATCCACTTTGAGACAGCCTAGTTCGAACATGTGTCGCCTCCGAGCCTAACCCAAAAACTCGTCCCCTTTTGAACCCGCCTTGTGCCTTTACAAACATGGCTTTTTCATCAAGAGGAACAACAGAGTTTACAGTAGTCACTAGACTCGGATCGAGGAGTGCTCGTATGAGATTTCGCACCTCATCCTAAAAAAAAAAAAAAAAGAATTGTCAATAGTAATTATCAAAATAAAATACAAATTCCACACAAGATAAAGAATTTCAACATATTTAATCTATATAGTACCAATGTCCAGCGAGATCGCTCACCGACAAACCGACCCTTTTGTGGCTTCGCTCCGAAAGACATGTAATGTCTCAAACATGTCCGTGTAGCTAAAAGAACTCCCTCCTTGGCCCGCTACATTTATGTTAACACAATGTAATCATTACAATCTTACATAAATTTGTAATAAAACAATTTAGATTAATAATTAATTAAGGCATGTAGGTGAATTACCAAACGGTCCTCGTGTTCTCGTGAACGAAATAGACCCTCCAAGCATGGGTGCAACTACTCCCACGATTCTTTTTGTTGGTGGATGAGAGCTTCGATACTTCTCTCGATCTCCAGCACTCGCAAATGTCATTCCAATATCGTGCCTCTATCCAATGAGGACATACCCAATCATCCCTCTTCCTCAGCCTAGACATTATGTCCGAAAATCGCGTCCGACACTTCTTTTCCCAAGTTGATCGAATTAGCGAAGCATACTCTTCCCTCCACCGAAAATATTTCTGCATGATCATGATTAAGATTTCGATTAACATATAACATAGTACTTAAACGATAAAAAATACTCAAAAATTGCTTACCCCAAATTCTTGAAACCATAAGTCTCGCACTGCTATCGGGACGTGCGTGTATGTCTGATACGAACCAGTGAAGTACTCGTCGTATTATATTTGAAATTTCTGACACATTTGTCCGAGCCTGCGAACCTATTTTTGGTGCAATGACAATGTACAATATAGTTATGTTAATCTCAAAAATAATAATAATAATTGAACTAATAATCAACATCTTACAAAGTATGAATATGTTACTTACCCGTTTCCCCGTGGAACAATCCAAGGTCGGGAGTCCGTAACTTGCAACCCAACGAATGCGAAGTCAAGCAACTGATGATTGAAAAGCCGGGATGGTACTCCTCATCTCCAATAGAGCCATGTAATGAATGAGGCACCGAAAGCCTTTGTAGCCGAGTAGGGGATGGAGTATAAGGCTCCCGACCCTCCCGACTCCCCTCCCTCAATGATCCTTCATTAGAAGACATTGCTAAAGGAGATGAAAAAAGAAAAATAAGTAACCAATAAAGACGAAGCCCACTCCAAAAGAAGGATGTAAATAACCGTGAATAAAAATGATAAAAGAATAATAACATTGAAACGTTATATCTATTCGCTAGTTTAAAGTAATACAATAATAATGCTTTGTCGATGATGGATATGTCAAAATAAACATTGTACTTGTAAATTGAATTTTAAAAAAATTTGACAGAGTCTCCCTATAATTGGACATTTCCCGTGCACAAGGCCACCTCAAGATTTGACAACCAAAACGCCGTTACAAACAACAAAGACAGATCTTTTAAATATAGAAAAATTCAAAAGATAACTAGGGGTAATCACCCATTACCCAAGAGGAATGATCACCCATCACTCACGGGAATGATCACCCATCACTCACGGGTTCCAATTAAAATGTTAGATATAGTTAAAATCAAGCTAAAAATTATAAATGCCTCTGTCCTTGTGAATTGTCTCGTCAATACAAGCAACAATACAATATATAAACTACCTTGTTGTTTACACCACAAAAGAATATAATAAGGAATAACAAAAATCCTCCGAGCTGTACAAGTCTAAACGAAAGATTCCTGCAAAAAAAAGAAGGAGATGAGATTCCCGACAATTAGACAAAATTGTGAAACAAAATTGTATGTGATGGAATTTAAAATAATAAAAATTAAAAGATTCAAGGCATGTAGATTCAAGTAACAAATAAATTGTAAGTTAAAATTTGACATGGGATAGTAATGATGCAATAGATTTCAGGATTCCCTCACCATTAACTATATTATTTGTAAATGAATTGAAATCGAGCCTATTCACTAGAATCATTCTCCGATACGTACTCATCATCATCTACCGAGGTATCGCTACTCATTTCTCATTCATCTTCTTCCTCTTCATTTATAGGAGAACTATCCCTTGTCGTTATAGCCTCATCATGAACATCCAACATTTCACTCATACCATTCTCATGCGTCGAATACCAAGATCAACAAATAACGATATGCCGACTTCGTCGTAGCATCTACTTCTTCCCGATAAGCTCTATCAACCACGGGTGCATCTATTATATGTCGAGCTTTGGTTTTGCAAACCGCCAACCAATCAGATCTTGGCCTCTTACTCCCTGGATATGATGCATAATACACTTGGATAGCTTGTTGAGCTAGAACAAATGGATCATAGTTAGCATAGCTCCTTTTGTGGTTAATTTCTACAAGATTATACTCGCGGATGTACCCTCGTACCATGATTCAATGTTTGATCAAACCAAGTGACATTTAAAAAGAACAATGATTTGTCTGTGGATTACCAGGAAATTGCACTTCAATAATCTCATTTAACACTCCATAGTAATCAGGTCCCGATGCGTCATTTCCAATCCCTTTCACGCAAACACCACTATTAACTCGTTTTCTTTCCTCCGCATAATCATGAGTGTGAAATCGGTAACCATTAATTATGTACCCACTATATGATTTCACTAGTCTTGACGGACCCCAAGCAAAGTTCCTCAAGCATTCATTTGTAACCATATTTTCTGAATCTTGTACCTAAAAAACATTAGACAAGTTAACCTCGTAATTATGAAAGTTATAGCATTATGAAACTCCATTGAATCCCCAATGGAGTTCCAAATGCAAGTTATTATCTTATGAGACTTACATATCCACTAAACCATTCCGCAAATTCAAGGTCGATACTTCTATTGATTTCTATCTCCGATATAGTCTGAGCTGTACTTCGTAAGTGTGCCGTGAATGCCCTGTAATGCATTAGAATTAGATGGAATGAGTCAAAATCATTATGAGGTATCATTTATCGTATAAAATGTATGAAGTAGTAGCTCGTACTCAATGTATGGCTGCACTTCACCACAATTAAGCAACATATAAATTCTTGCTGCAACGAATTCTTCAGAAGTAAGGAACCGAGTTCGAATTCGTCCTATCACCCGTCCTTGAACATTGCAGATTGACAACCCAGTGTTCTTGCACCCTCTCTAATCGTTCTCCTTCTTCATTACGCTACTGAATTGTACGTTTTGTTTGTACATGTGGCTCAAAATAATAAGAGAAGAAAGTGGATGCTTCCTCAACTAGATAAGCATTGCAGATTGACCCTTCAACTCTAGCCTTATTTTTCACCTTGATTTTCAATTGATGCAAATACCTGTCATTTAAAAAAATACGACTTCAGCCACACACACTTATATCGAACCTCGCTATGAAAAGAATTAGATTGAATGATTCGATTACCGTTCAAACGGGTACATCCACCTATATTGAACAGGGCCACAAACTCTTGCTTCGTAAGGCAAATGAATTAATAGGTGTTCCATTACATCAAAGAATGCAGGTGGAAATATCTTCTCCAACTTACATAACAATAAAGGAATGTCGGACTCCAATTTGGCCATATGAGCTACATTCAACTTAGGAGAGCATAGATCACGATAAAAAAGACTCAACTCCGTCAAAACACCCCATACATTAGAAGGAAGAAATTCCTTCAATGCAATTGGAAGTAGTCTCTCCATGAATACGTGACGATCATGTGATTTCATACCGGATAACTTCAACTCATTCAAATCAAGCACATCTTCCAATGTTTGAAGCGTATCCATCCTGGGAGTTGCAATCCCCTCAACCATTCTAGCAAAAGTTTCTTTTGTTCTGATGTCAACGAGTAAACAGCTTTAGGTATAGCCACTTTTCCTCCTCCCACATTCAAGGCATGTAGCTCGGGCCTATGACAATAAATTTCTAAGTCACGTCTAGCCTTTAAATTGTCTTTTGATTTACCCTTTACCTCAAGAACTGTATTCATGACATTGTCCAATACATTCTTCTCATTGTGCATTACATCAATATTATGTCGGACCAAATTAGTACGCCAATACGGCAAATCCCAAAAAATACTCATTTTTGCCCAATTATGAGATATTCCCCTGCCATTACTCCTTCCAATTTCTTTGCATGTTTCTGTAATTTTTTCATAATTAGACAAACTATCCCAGATTTCTTCACCAGTAGGGTATTGCACAGTGCCGTGATGTCTCGTAACCTCTATCATTCCTAAAAGATCTCGTATCCCTCCTGTAAGGATGATCCGATGGTAAGAAACGACGGTGACAGTCAAACCATGATTGTTTCCCACCATTTTGTAAATGAAAAGACTTTGTATTGCCCATACAATATGGACAAGCCAGTCTCCCAGCAGTGCTCCAGCCACTCAACATACCATATGCAGGAAAATCATTAATAGTCCACAAAAGTGCCGCCCGTAGTTGGAAGTTTTGTTTCTTCGATATGTCATAAGTGGTGACACCTTCAAACCACAATTTGGTTAATTCGTCTATCAAGGGTTGTAAATAAACATCCACCTGGTGCTTTGGATTCTTGGGGCCCGGGATAATGATTGTTAAAAACATGACTCGGATCCTTCATACACATCCACGGGGGAGATTATACGGTGTGAGAATGACCGGCCAGGATGAATATTGCTTACCCGACATCCCAAATGGTGAGAATCCATCTCGTACATAAACCAAGTTTGACATTCCGTACTTCTTTTGCAAACTCGGGATATATTCGATCAAAGTGTTGCCATGCTTCAAGATCACGAGGGTGACTCATTGTGCCTTTCTCCGATCTCGCTCTCTCCATGCCATCTCATGTGTTCACCGTTGTTTTGGAAGTGTACAATCTTTGTAGCCTCGGTGTTATCTGGAAGTAATACATCTTCTTGAATGAAATTTCCCTTCTACTTGTGTTCTTCCCAACCTTTTTCTCGTGCATATCGAGGATGGCCACAAAATTTACACTCTCTACGATTCATGTCATCTTTCCAAGAAAGCATGCATCCATTATTGCATACATCTATTTTTTGTACCGGCAAACCCAACCCAGCCACTAATTTTTTCATCCGATAGAAATCATCGTGAATCGTATTATCGCTAGGCACAACCTCTTTCATCAATTGCACAACATCGTTAAAGGTTTTACGCGAGAGGTTATTTTCGGACTTAATGTTTAATAACCTTGAAGCCGATGAAAGCCGCGAATGTTGTGTGCATCCATCCCATATAGGAGTCTCTCGCCGCCTTTAACATATCGTAAAACCTTTGTGCCTCCACATTAGGTGGCTCTTCAAAATGAATTGCCGATGGAGCTCAGGGGGAAAGTCGGGTCCTCGCTACGTCTAAGACCATTTCGTGAGACCGATTTTCTTGATGTGAATCGATTCTGGGATTGAGGTAGTCACACTTGAGGGACACTCGAATGGCTCACCATGACATGTCCACCGGTAATACCTAGGCACAAATCCGCACTTCCACAGTGGAGCTTAACTTGTGCTCGGATCCGTGTACTTTTTATTCTTACATTTTGCACACGGGCATCTAATTACGCTTGACATTGCATTTGATAAGGCAAATGTCAAAAAAGCCTTAACCCCTTCCTCAAATTCAATAGTGATCCCTTTTACACCCGAAGCGTGCCTTCTATACATCCAACTACGATCCTCCATGACGTCTAAATGAGAGAAAAGAACAATCAACTCAATAATTAAAATCACCCCTTAAACAAAAGGAAGAGAATTATAATTACATTTTCCTTTCTATTATCTAACAAAAAGAGGTCCAAAACATAGAATTTACAATTGCTATCGTTGGATACAGCTTACACCTTCAATATATACGTTTTAACCAAGTATTTAATCTTAATTGAGGAATTTGATTAAGATTAAATACTATTAAAGCTAATTATATTCTTATTTTACACATTCCAATGGTTAAATAATAACATTTTATTTATTTTCATTCCAATGTTTATATTTGTTTAAACTCTCTCTATAACGTATATTATTCCTCGCTATTATTAACATCGACCTATATATGAAATTATTATTATTACTCATTTCATTACTCCTATTCTTATTCTTATTAGCAATATTATTTTTAATAATAATGCTATTATGGGATATATACTCATGCTCAATCGAATAATACACTCCAAGATAAGGGTAGTTATTCTATTCCATATTAAGTAGCAGCAGATTTTGAAAAAAAATTTGACAGAGTCTCCCCTGTAATTGGACATTTTCCGTGCACAAGGCCACCTCAAAATTATACAATCAAAATGCAATTGCAAACAACAAAGACAGATCATTCATTTATACAAAAAAATAAATAAATAAATAAAAGGATAACTAGGGGTAATCACCCATTACCCAGGAGGAGTAATCACCCATTACTCACGGGGAATCCAACATTTGAATTCAACAAAAAGGCAATTTATATGAACAACACGCACATCCTACATCTTCATAATCTAAGGAAACGGATTTCTCACATAAAAGAGCCTTCAAAGCATTCTACTAGAGTTAAATCTTCCACTAGAGAGACTAATATATTATTATAATCAAGTAATAAGATTACTAAACTAATTAGAAATCAACCTTCCTATTATGGCATCATAACCAATCAAATTAATTTATAAGGGTTTATATAGCTAAAACATAGTTCTCATATAATTTGATCAAAGTAGTAATTTTTTTATAACAGGGTAAAAAAGAGTGCACTATAAGTATAGATCAAAACACATTGAATGTTAAAAAAGGACAACAATTCCAACTAACAATTTAGCAATTCCAGTTCACAATTCCAAATTTAAATCAATAATCTCACATCAAACCACCATCATGTCACTCACAATCTCCTCAAACTCAACCCCAACATCAATACAACTTTTATACATCAATTCAAACTCGCTCATTCACAAATAATCGCCCAAATTTCAAAGCTTCAGGGAAATGCAAATCTGCCCAAAGTTTATAAGATAATGAAGTAGCTCAAAGAGATAAATTCTAACTACTTACCCAAACGAATCGGCTTCAAGAATAAAGACAAAGAAGAGCACGAGAATGGCAGTGCGCCGACCGAGAGGGGCGGGTCGAAGGGGGTAGGAAGAGCAGGGGGAGTTGAGGGGGGGGGGCTGCGGGATGGGGGAGTTGAGGGAGGGGGCGCGGGGTGGGGGGCGCTGCGGGATGGGCGTAGGGAGGGGGCGCGGGGGTGTGGGGGAGTTGAGGGAGGGGGCGCGGGGAGGGGGCAGGGAGGGGGCGCGGGGAGGGGGCCGCGGGGGTGTGGGGGAGTTGAGGGAGGGGAGTTGAGGGGGGGGCTGCGGGATGGGGGGAGTTGAGGGAGGGGGCCGCGGGATGAGGGAGGGGGGAGCAGAAGGGGGGCGCGGATGAGGGAGGGGGGAGCGGGAGGGGGGCGCCGGGATGAGGGAGGGGGGAGCGGGAGGGGGGCGCCGGATGGGGGGGTGCCTTGAGGGAGGTGAGGGAGGGGAGTTGAGGAGGAAGAAGGAAGGGGGAAGAAGGAGGGAAAAAAAAAAAAAAGAGGGAGTGAAAAATTTTGGAAATTTTTAATTTTTTTTTAAATTTCTAGCTATTTCGTCGCAATTTGTGACGAAAAAATAAAATCCTCGCTAATTTCTCATAAATTAATACGAATAATATTATAAATCGATCTATACATTATAATTTTTATTATTTTTTAGTGATTCTAATAATAATATTATTATGTAAATTATTTTTCTTTATATATTTTAATTTATACACCACTTAATCAAATAAATAGATAAAAAAATTAGAATATGTATATATATAACTATATAGTATAATATATATTAATATGTTCGAGATGAATAACATTACAAATCGATCTCTACATTATAATTTTCAATATTTTTTTTAGTAATCTCAACAATAATAACAGATATTTGAATTGTTTTTCTTTACATATTTTATTTTATACACTACTTAACAAAATAGATATATTAAAAAATTGGACATATGTATATACATAGCTAAATTAGTATAATATATATTAACATGTAGGAGACGAAGAACATTACAAATTGATCTCTACATTATAAATTTCATAATTTTTTTAGTGATATCAACAATAATAACAAGTATTTGAATTATTTTTCTTTATACACTACTTAATCAAAGTGATAGATTAAAAAATTAGACATATGTATATATATACCTACATGTTATAGTATATATATATATATATATATATATATATATATATATTAAACTAAACAGATACTTATACACATTATATACATATACTTATATATTAGAATAAGTATATAACATAACATAATTAACTATATACATTTACTTATGCAATACATTAGGTGTATAACATGACATAATTACATATACAAAATTATAATAAAATGCACTAATTGAGACATGTTATTAAAAATATTTCAGTAAATTTGTCAAAATACACTATCACATAAACACATAAAGAAATTTTTAAAAAAAAATTAAAACCCTATTTTGTTGTAAAACCCTCGCAAATTCGTCGCAATTAGTGACGTATTAGCGACTTAATTTGCGACTTAATTGGGGTTTTGAGATTTTCTATACATTTTGCCATTTATTTATTTTTTAATTAAAAATATTGACCGTCGCAAAACCCTCGCAAATTGCGAGAGCCGAAAATTGTCTCAAAACCCTCGCAAATTGCGAGAACTTTGCGACGGATGTTCAAAAATTTTTAAAATATTTTTTTAAAAATAATCGATCGTCGCAAAGCCCTCGCAAATTGCAAGGGTTATTGCCGTCGCAAAATCCTCGCAATTTGCGAGGGTTTGCGATGAACGTTCAATTTTTTTTAAAAATAAATTACCGTCGCAAAACCCTCGCAAATTGCGAGGACTTTGCGATGGACGTTCAAAAATTTTAAAAATATTTTTTTAAAAAATAATTTGTCGTCGCAAACCCATCGCAAATTGCGAGGGTTATTTACCGTCGCAAAACCCTCGCAATTTGCGAGGGTTTTGCGATGGAAGTTCAAAAAAATTTTTTAAAATATTTTTTTAAAAAATAAATTGCACGTCGCAAAACCCTCGCAAATTGAGAAGGTTTATTGGCCGTCGCAAATTGCGAGGGTTTTGCGATGGACGTTCAAATTTTTTTAAAAAATATTTTTTAAAATTAAATATCCGTCGCAAAACCCTCGCAAATTGAGAGGATTATTTGCGAGGGTTTTGCGATGGTCGTTCAAAAAAATTTTTAAAAATATTATTTTAAAAAATAACTTGCCGTCGCAAAACCCTCGCAATTTGCGAGGGTTTATTAGCCGTCGCAAAATCCTCGCAAATTGCGAGGGTTTTGCGACTGACGTATCTGAAAATTTATTTAAAAATATTTTTTTTAAAATAACTCGCTGTCGCAAAACCCTCGCAATTTGCGAGGGTTTATTGGCCATCACAAAATCCTCGCAAATTGCGAGGGTTTTGCGACGGACGTACGAAAATTTATTTAAAAATATTTTTTTTAAAATAACTCGCCGTCGCAAAACCCTCGCAATTTGCAAGGGTTTATTGGCCGTCGCAAAATCCTCGCAAATTGCGAGGGTTTTGCGACGGACGTACGAAAATTTATTTAAAAATATTTTTTTTAAAATAACTCGCCGTCGCAAAACCCTCGCAATTTGCGATGGTTTATTGGCCGTCGCAAAATCCTCGCAAATTGCGAGGGTTTTGCGACGGACGTACGAAAATTTATTTAAAAATATTTTTTTAAAAATAACTCGCCGTCGCAAAACCCTCGCAATTTGCGAAGGCATAAATACCGTCGCAAATAGCGATGATTTTGCTACGAATTGCGACGGGTATTTTGGCCGTCGCAAAACCATCGCAAATTGCGACGGTTTTGGTCAACTCGCTACTTGTTTGAAAATCGTCGCAAATTGGTCGCTATTAGCGACGGTATTGAAGCCGTCGCAAAAAATTCGTCGCAAATCGCGATTTTTCCTGTAGTGGATGTATGTATATATATTAATTTGTATGAATATACATATGTGAATATATATATATATATATATATATATAAATATAGATGTAAATATATTAATATGTATAATATATATATATATATATATTCATATATGCGATGGCCATGTTAAATTTAAAAATAAATTTATGTTTTTAAATTTGAAGAAATAAGCACTCATAAATTCATCGCAATTAGAGCGGGATTTGCGACCGCCGTCCAAAATTTAAAAATAAATTAATTTTTTAAAATTAAAAAAGTAAGCCCTTGCTAATTGTGATGGGTTTGCAATGGCTTATTTTTTCAATTTTAAAAAATTTAATTTATTTTTAAATTTTGAAATGACATCGGAAATCCCTCGCTAATTGCGACAGATTTGTGAGGGTTTATTTTTTAATTTTAAAAAAAATAAATTTATTTTAAATTTTTTGTTGCCGTCGCAATTCCCTCACTAATGGTGACGGATTTGCTAGGGTTTATTTTTTTAATTTTAAAAAATTAAATTTATTTTTAAATTTTAGATGGTCGTCACAAATCTCTCTCTAATTGCGACAATTTTTAATTTTATTAGTGCTAATGAATAATTACAAAAAAAAAAAAATCGTCGCAAATTCGTCGCTAATTTGAGACAGCTAGATGTCCGTCGCTATTACAGACGGATTAGTGATGAAAATTTAAAACAATAAATTTATTTTCTAAATTTTTACTCCCGTTGCTGTTCCATAGCAAATTAGCCGCCGCCACAAAAATCCGTCTCTAACTTGGTTTTTTCTTGTAGTGATATTTATGTAACACTAGCATCAGTTTTGTTTTAAAAAATCATGCATGCAACAAAGCAAAGGAGTTGTGGAGAATATTGATGAAGTCTTATGAAGGTAGAGTTTCTTACGAAAGTTATATTAATAAAAAGATTGTTGAAAAGAAACAAACTTTTGGTTGTGAAAAAGTTAAAAATAAGAAAGATTCTTATTTTGAAAAAATGGATGGGAATCTTATTGTCGAAGTTGAAAAGGTTGATTAGAATGTTGGGCTGGAAAAGTGTGAAACTTTACCTTCTAAGGATGAAACTAAAGAAGATCAAATAGAGGTTCAAAATTAGATTGTCAGCAAAAATTGAAAAGTTGATGAAATTAAATTATTTAATAATTTGGAAAATTCTAATTTATCTTACATCTGTGAAGAATCTGAATCTTCAAATGATCTACATCCACTACCTTAATCACACACTTAAGGATTTCAACACAACCACTAAAACCTTTTTCCCAAATCAATGGTGGTAGGCAATACAAATCTTACACAAGAGGATTACCATACTTGGTTTTACACCCAACCTCTACAAACACACAATCAAGGCTCATCCCAATTGGGTTTTACACCACAACCTTGATATATTCACAAAACAAGGCTCCCCCAACTAGATCTTACACTACAACCTTGATACAAGATAGAATGAAGGAAAACTTACAGAAATAGCTCACAAGTTTGAGCAACGATGAATAGATGAGCACCAACACTTTTTTATCTTTGAAGTAATTTGATTTCACTTTGAAGAACAATGAAAATGACGATTTTTATATTCTAAAGTGTAAGGATGTTCCTTAGAAAGATAGCACAAAAATCTTACAAAAAATAGTGTTTAAATGGCTTTTATAGAAGAAAATAGTAAAGCTCCAATGACTAGATAACGGCTAGCTTTTTCCTGTCAGATTTTTCAGAGTTTTGGACTCAAAAATTAGATGATGGTGCGTCCAAAAGGTAAGTCCAAAATGGCCCATTTTTAGGCAGAATCGATTTGATACTGTTCACAAAGTTTGGACGAAGTTTTTGGATTTAGAGTCATCCAAACTACTCAATCCAAAATTCTTAAGACTTAAAATTTTGAAATCTTTTTGTTTGTATGCTTCAAGGTAGAATTAAACTGAATCATAAGGTAAGAAAGACATAGAAAGTTACACAGATAATACCTTAACAAGAATTCCTAATCTAAGGTTCTTCCACAAGGATTTTTTGGTATGTAATCTCTTAAGCTTGGTCTTCTACTTGATCACTTATTCTTGGATTCTATTGGTTAATAGTTGCTTAATAATCTTATTTGTACGTCTTGGAAGAACTAAGGTAAAACATGTCCTATATAACATGTAAATCACACAAGTTAGCCCTCATCAATATTTGTTATAAGTCAAAACACAAGAGAACGCCCTTAGGGCTAACAATCTCTCCCTTTTTGAGTAATTGCAACCTTGATAGGATCGTGATATAAAGAATAATGATATGTACAGTACGGACATGTTAGACCAACAGAAATAAGAATATTTTTCACAGAAATGCATTCCCTCATTATAGGACTCAAAAAGTGCTTATGAGATTAAGATAGAAAATTGAAGCATGTACTCATAAACATGGCTCAATGAGCCTATAACCCAATCTACCTCCATATCCTCCTTCCTTCCATCAAAGGACTATTCCACAAGAGAATAGCCGCAATTAGAAGTCAAAAAAGGTGTAGATATGTACACAAGGACGTATAGAAGATAAATCATAAAATATAAAGCTCCACCTTAGTATCGATTTGATACTGTTCACAGAGTTTTGGACGAAATTTTTGGATGCAAAGTCATCTAAACTACTCAATCCAAAATTCTAAAGACTTAAAATTTTGAAATCTTTTTGTTTGTGTGCTTCAAGGTAGAATTAAACTGAATCATAAGGTAAGAAAGACGTAGAAATTTACACAGATAATACCTTAACAAGAATTCCTAATCTAAGGTTCCTTCACAAGGATTTCTTAGTATGCAATCTCTTAAACTTGATCTTCTACTTGATCACCCATTCTTGGATTCTATTGATCAATAGTTGCTTAACAATCTTATTTGTACGCTTTGGAAGAAATAAGGTCAAGCATGTCCTATAACATGTAAATCACACAAGTTAGCCCTCATCAATGTTTGTTATAAGTCAAAACACAGGAGAATGCCCTTAGGGCTAACAATCACCCCCTTTTTGAGTGATGACAAACTTGATGGGATTGTGATATAAAGAATAATGATATGTATAGTACGGACATGTTAGACCGATAGAAATAATAATATATTTCACAGAAATGCATTCCCTCATTATAGGATTCAAAGAGTGTTTATGAGATTAAGATAGAAAATTAAAGCATGTACTCATAAACATGGCTCAATGAGCCTATGACATAATCTACCTCCATATCCTCCTTTCTTCCATCAAAAGACTATTCCACAAGAGAATAGACACAATTAGAAGTCAAAAAATGTATAGATATGTACACGAGGACGTATAGAAGATAAATCATAAGATGTAATACTCCCTCTTAGTATGTGCATATATGAACACAAGATATAGAGCCATGAAGTGCGTGTTAAAAATAAGATTGGATTCCAAAATTTTGGACTTCCAAAAAATGCATCCAAAATAGGGTAAAATGAGACACAAGCTAATCTTTTAAAAACTCATTTTTGGACTGGTCTTTTGGATTGAAGAAATGTGAGTCCAAAACCCCCCCTGTGTATGTGTAAGGTAAAAAAAATGAATTTTCACAAAAGGTTTTCAATCTAACACAGTTTTCTCAAGGTATTTCAACACAAGGAATTTTTTGTGCAACCACAGAGAAGTTTTCATAAGCATAAATATCCTGATCATCCAAATATTTAAACAAAGTGCATATCACATCCATAGCCAAAAACAAATCATGCAACTTATTCAAAATCAGTTAGAATGCACAATGAACACATACACACACTTCAATCTCCTTAGTCCATAACAACAACTCAACATAGTCTCTATCAAATCACCCAATTCTTCACAGCCGCATTTTCAAACCACAACTATAAACATACGTAATTCATCTTAAACCATATAAATTTATAATCCTTATAAGCAATCACAATCATAATCCATAAATGTCAAATCATAACCCTGAAAGACCAATATACAACCACAATATATTCACAATTCACAATCCATATTTATAAGGGCTAAGATCAGTAAAAGAGATATCATGATAGCAAAGAAAAATTTGCACAGCATAATGTTTGATCAATTCCAAAATAAATTTTCAGTCTCCACATCACAATCTGCTCTTAGTCCATAGCATAATCTCCATACCCACTTCAATCATCAATTCACAATCATCCAACAATATATTTTCTCCCTCTTTGTCATCAGTAAAAAAAAATAGCAATAAGCTAAAGAAATATTGTTTATTTATTTTTAAAAATTCTAAGAATACAAAATATAAAAGCTGAAAGAGAAAATTAAGAGCTAAAGAAATATTGTTTTACCGATTAATTTCAGTTATATAAGTGAGGATTATCTTAGGTATTGATTTAGATTTTTTTTTTATGTCAATCTATTTTAAATTTGTTAGATTTTAATAATAAGAATTATAAATAGAAACAGTTTTGGTAATTGAATTTTACTGGCTAACTGTAAAAATGGCAGCCAGTTCTCTAGACCTTATCTCACGTGGTTCAGCCATTCTCCACAATTCTACCTCTCACAGACTTTGTCCTCAGTCTTTTGACCATTGATCGGCTATCCGTCTCGACCAAAATAAAAGGCTCTCTCCCCTATTTGTTCTTGACTAAACGCCTTCCTCACTGAATTGCCGATTTTTGGATGATGTGCAAAATCGAATCAAACTAATTCGATTTGTAATATACATAGTTGAACATTAACACCCCTAAAGTATAGAATATTTCTCTTCTAACACTAAAGATACTTTTCTAAACCATTTTTGCCTATGAAAGATTTTAACTAATATGAGTATCATCTGATTCCTTGAGCAACTATTTAGTAATGACACTAGGACTGTTCATGCTTTGATTTATTTCTATTTTGTTTAATTTTAAAACCAAACTAATAATTTTATAGTAGAATTTTCAAATCAAACCAAATTGTTAGATCCACTTTGTATAGATTTGGTTTGGTATGATTTAATTTAATCGATATTAGTATGTAAAAAAATCACATCTAAACAACACAGTACAATACTTTGTCAATAATACATATAAATATATCATTCCTACAACTAATAATTGGTATAAGAGTCAAGCTTTGATATATACTTGTGTGTTAAGATTAAATTTTTTATGCATATATTTTATTGAGCGGTGTAGGAATAATGTATTTATATTTATGGTGAATGATTTGATTAATTCTGTTCAAAATAATTTTATGGTCATAATTTTTTATTTGGTGAATATGTATAAGTATTATCATATATTATAACAAAATGGATGGATTATGTCTCTAAATTTTTCTTTTGAGTTTTCTTTTAATTTTAATTTTATGTTATTACTCCCTCCGTCCCACTAAAATTGACAGTGATTGACTTGGCACGATATTTAATGCAAAAGTAAAAGTTAGAATATAATAATAATATAATATAATATAGTATAATAAAAATAAGAAATATATGGGTCCCACAATACTTTATGTCAAATCTAAGTATATACAAATAATATATATGGGGTATATTGACTATTTTATAACAAATTGTATAGTAAAAACTTTCCTTTTAAGGAAAGTGTTAAATTTTTTGGGACAGCCCAAAATAGTAAGTAGGTCAATTTTGTTGGGACTGAGGGAGTATAAAAAATTGTAAATATTTCCCGCAAAGACATTCAAGACACTCTTTCATTAACTCGGTTAAACTCATGTTTAATTTGTTCATATTATAATTTAACTTGAACTGTTTAAAAGAGCCTAGAAGAAATTCGAGAACCATATCCACTTGGCTCTCAGGGTTAATAATAGCCTTTAAAACTTCTGCCTCTTCGAAAGCGGCAATCATCTTGAGTATATACTCTCTGACTGATGCTCTCCCAGCCATCTTAGTGTTGATGATCGTCCTAAGAGCCCCCTCTCTTGCGGGCCAGCTCTTATCTGCGAACATTGTGGCTAGCGATTGGCTAATGTCGTACGCAGTGGCCATGTGCTTGTGTTTAGATTGGAGTACATTAGACATGGAGACCAACATGTAGCATCGAGCCATCTCGTTGACCTTCTTCCATGCTTTCTCAACCTCTCGCTCCTCAGTGGTAGAACCCTCCTCGATAACAGGGCAGATGTCGTAGAGGACATACTTATACTCTTCAACAGTGAGTATTATGTCCAAGTTCCTTTTTCAATCCATATAATTTGGACCCGTTAGCTTATTCTCATGGAGAATAATGGCCAAAGGACTAAAAGAACCTTCACCAACCATTTCTGAAAAATTGAAAATAAAAGAAAACTCAATTTGTGGAAAATAAAATATTTTGGGACTTTATCCTCATATTAAATCCGATAATAGTTAACCCTATCACTATTATCTTTAATATGATTAATTTGGCCCTAGAAAAACTGACATAACTTCTTGGGAAGATTAACAGTTTCCTAAACTAAGTGTATTAACCACCACAAATTAATTTCCATTCTAGGTAATGATCTAAAAGATAACTCCATTGTGGGATGACCGTTTCTTCTCATTTCCTATAGACATTCCTCGCACTATAACCTCCAACGTGGGCTGGCTGATCATCGCACGTGTCCCAAGTTGTTAATTACATCCATCCATTAGTTCTAAATCTTTGTGGTATCCCCATTCTATACGGGTTCACTCCCAGGGTGATGCGAGGAGACCCACGATCTCTAATGAGGATCGTGATGGAAGTCGTGGGGCCGTTAGAACCTCTCTCCCACTTAGTATTTAAACTAGGGTTTTCTTGAAAAATATCTTTTGAAAATTTCAATTAAGTTTTCTTTTAACTCAAAAATAAAATATTTAAACCTATAAAAATTTCTATGTCAAAGTTTATACCCTTTTTTGAAATTTTTCATGGATTAATTTTATATAAGTTAATAAACTTTATAATTTCAAATATTCCAATAAAACTTTCGAGAGATTGCGATCTCAAGTTTAATTTGACAAAAATAATTTTTCTTGTTAAAAATAAATCAAAATGGTTTTCTATTTTAACTCACAAAAATATCTAAATCAATAATATTTTCTATGTCAAGGATAAAATATTTAGAGAAAATAACCAAGAATTAATTTTTGTTCGAATTAAAATTAACCATTTAATTTAAGAAAAATATTTTTCGTTGTCAAAAATTCCCAAAGACTTTGGTCTTTTAGAAAACGCGCACATAGGGTACAAAAAGAAATAAGCATACTAGAAAACTGTAAGTGATTTCATGCTTTTCTATTTTTTTAATCTAAGTGTCCAAATAATAGAATTAAATACATTAATTTATTTATAGTCTTGTTTAATCCTAAATTTTCATTACTATTATTTTTCATGTAAAATATTCAAAGAATATTAACTATTGTAATAAAAATAACTTCGCCTGGTATTAGACCAAAAATAAAAAAAAAAAATTATTACTGGTCCAATTAGCAATGGCAACTGGGCCAGCCCGCACGGTTTCGGGCCGTACCGGGCCGGTCCCAGATAGGGGGTGGGCCGATCCCTGGGCCAGAGGCCCTTGGACCGGACGGGACCAGTACCTAGGCCCGTGTGGCCGCGGGCCGGCCCGCGGCTTATTCCTCTTTTTTTTCCCCTACTTAACATAATTTTTTAAAATTATAAAAAAGCCACCTTGAAGTAGTGGGGGGTTTGGCTTGGACCCCTACCTGTTTTATTAATTAATAAAATAAAGATTACATAAGAAGGGGACTTGATGCCTAAACCTCTTAAAAATATTACAATGATTAAAATTTAAAAATATAATAAATATCCTAAAAATAAAATTAAATACATAATATTACTTATCCTAAATTTCTAATTACAAAAATACTAAACTAACTACTTGGTTCACCCCATTCATCATCTGAGTCATCATCAATAATCTACGAATTAGCCGTCCTATCTTCGGCTGCAAACCAACTACTACAACACATTAACATCTCCAAAGTTTGAGGAGCCAATCGAGATCTTCTTTCATCGATTGTTCGAGCGCTCTCACTGAAGACGCTTTCCGATGACACTGTAGAGACTGGTGGTGTCAAAAGATCACGTGCCATTTTTGATAAATTGGGGTATTGACTTACATGAGCCTTCCACCAACCACAAATATCAAAATGCTGATCTTCATTTTCTACCAATGGCTACATCTCGTAAATTGCCATCTCGTTGTAGATAGTAGTCGATCTTTTTTGACGTTTCATAATACCCTATTGATTAAATACTGATGAAATTGATGAGGTAGATTTTCGAGGAGGTTGAAAGTGACTACTAGATGATGAAGCTTGCCTACTTAAACTAGGAGAACTAGAAGAAGAAGACTCAAACTCATACAAATGATATATGTCAGATAAAGCTTTAGCTGTTTTATCTTTTATGTCTTTTATCATACATTGTTTAAGTGCTTGTGATTCATCAAAATCTAATGTTTCATATAAATATTCAATAATACTATGAAAACCTGGCGTCTTTACTCTAGGATCCATACACAATGCCATACAATATAAAATAGGAATATCTTCATAATATTTTTTATATTTTTCAAACATACTTCTCATAAAAAAACCATATTGGAGATGATACATATATTCACCAAAAATATGTGCTACCTTAGCAAGTGTTGGAAGAATATGATGAGTAGTGGGATAATAAGATCCCGATAAAAGTTTAGTAGCTTCTTTGAAAGTAAATAAAATATTAAAAGTGCAGTACAATTTTCAAAATGAGCTTCAGTTAGTGGAGGTTGAAAATTATTACTATTACAAAATTCAATAAGTTGGTTTTGAAAAGGTATAACACTTTCAAACATATCTAAAGTTGAGTTCCATCTAGTTTTACAATCTAATCTAAATTTTTTAAAAGATACACCTTGTTCTCGGCATAATGCCTTAAAATTTTGTTGCCTAGTTGGGGATGTTTTAATAAATAAAACAACATTTCTAATTATATTAACAATATCATCAATATATTTATATCCTTCTTTAACACATAAATTAAGTATATGACAAGCACACCTAGTATGAAATAAAATACCATCTAACATAGGATTCATAGTATTTTTTAAAATTGTTATGGCAGTAATCATTATTTGAAGCATTATCTAAAGAAATAGAAATAATTTTATTTAAAATCCTATATTCACGACATGTTTGAGTAATCATTCTAGCTATACTACTACCTACATGAGGATATTCAAATAATTTAAAACAAATAGTTCTTTTTTGTACTAACCAATCATGATCTATCCAATGACATGTAATGCATAAATAAGATTCATTAGTAATTGCAGTCCAACCATCACAAGTAAGAGCAAATTTCCAATTACAAGAATCAAACATAGCAATTAGATACTCTTTCATTTCTTTATATATCTTTATTATATCATTTTTTAATGTTGTTCTAGGAATTCTTTTCCATGTTGGTTGACAATTATTTTGCATATATTGTTCATAATGTGGATTTTTTGCAAAATTAAAAGGTAATTTAGTTTGAACAATCATTTTAGCAAATGCATTTCTATTTTTTCTATGATCATATTGAAAATTACCAACCATTTGACCTCTTGTAGTACGTATTTGTTGTTGTTTAAGTAAGTTTTCTAACCAATCATTATGTGACATTTTCATATGTCTAACTAATGTTCCCGTCCCTCCTCCCTTCTTATGTGCATATACCACTCTACAAATTTTACAGTTGCCCTATCACTATCATTATCTTTTTCAAAAAGATTCCAAACCACAGATGTTTTTGCTTTAGTTGTAACATCCGTTGTTTCAACATCATCCTCACCTATATTAGATGCGTCGGGATTAATTATTGGAGTTGGTTATGATTGTGAAACACTAACACTAGGCCTACTAGGACCTTCATCTTCATTACCTATTTCATTATTTATTAAATTCAAAGCTAGATCTATATTAAAATCAAAATGTGCAGATGATTGGGATGAAGAAAAATAATGATATTGATTTGGATCCATTATTTCTTTAAAAAAAAAAAAAACAAGCAATCAAAATTCAAATAAAAGTTCAAAAAAAAGTATTAACAAATAATAAAATAAGAGAATTGAAAAATATAAATAACAAATTAATTTAAAAATTAAACAAATAACTAAAACAAATAAACAACTAATAAATCTAAAATAAAAGAATGTAAGATTAAGAAATACTAACTTGTTGATGACCAAAATTCAAGAATAACAATACTTTGTTGAGCACTTAAGCTTTTTACTTCTTGTATCCACTATTCCGCTACTCAACAATCTTCCAAAATATAAAGACTTTCTTGATGAATTGAAAAAGTATTAACACAAAAATAAATTCTATTCTAATACTCTTTGTAGAGAAAATGAATAAATTTGAGGATAATAAGAGAAAGATGAATGGAAATAAGAGAGAATTGGAGAGTTGTTAATGAGTTTTGGGTTGAATTGGGGGGTATTTATAGAGTTTTGGGGGTTAGGGACCAAATTGCAAAAAAAAAATTACTTCAGCCGTTTTAGGGGCTAAATTGCAAAAAAAAATTAAAAGATCAAATTTTAAAAAAAAGGCTGAGAGAGCCGTTGGGTAACGGCTCTCTCAGGCGGGCAGCGGGCCCAAGCGGGCCGGCCCGTGACTGGCCAGGGATTTTATCCCCTGGCCCGGACCAGGCCGGTGAACAGTCCTCGGTTTGTCAAGTGGGCCCAGCCCAGCCCAGCGGGCCGGCCCCACCCACTTGCCAATGCTAGGTCCAATGCACCCGCCAAACTGGATCATGGCATATAAGAAAACCCATGGACCGCAATCTGGACGGGTGCCGCGACCTGGCCCGCCAACAGCCTCGCTCTCAGTCAAAATTGAAGACCGAGATTTGCGCAATTTGCAATTGCAAATTGCATCCTTGTGGAAGAGCTTCTTCCACGATGAAGGCTTCCTCACACGCAGAAGCTTCCACAAGGAAGCTTTCCTAGCGCGCCGGCTCGGCTACAGCTCCAAGCCACAGCCCGTTCGGCTCCACTCTCAATCAAGGCAGGCGGCTTGGATCGGCTTGGGTCATCTTCTCCAGATTTTCGTGTGATTTTTCTTCTACGATTTTGCATTTCTTCTTCTGATTCTTTCATCCAGACAACATATATATCTACTTAACAAGCTCCTATGCCCTTAAAAACAATGGGCTTACATGTTTCTTCTAAGAAAGCAGTAAATTACAGTATTCCTATACTTTCACTTGCGAAACTTACACAGAGACTATTCCAAACCAGAAACGCGAAGGTTCACAGAAAATATTCAAAATAAATATTTTCTTATATTAGTTAAGCCTAGCATGCTTCCTATATTTGCCAAACCATGGCTCTGATACCACTTGAAGGTTGAAATGGAAAAAAGATGAAAACAAAAACATGCTTACTAAACAAAAAAAATACAAAGCATTATGGAAGCTATTTATCTTTGTGTTTGAATGAAGATGTCTGAACCTGAATGCTTGAAGCCACTAGCTCACCAACACCTTCGGTTGCACTCTTGTGAGCCGTCTACTCTTTCTCATTCATACAAAACTTTTGAGCTTCAAGAATATCACCACTCTTCTTTCCCAAAGCCAGTGAAAGCTTCTAAGAGTTGGGTTCCTTATGGTCTTGGTTCTATTCATTTCATTTTTTCAATCACAAAGAGAGACTAAGAGAGTGAAACAAAAACATTATGCTTTTTGTTATCCTCTCACGCCAAACAATACGGGATCCATCCCGTGTTTTTTTTTTATTTTACTCTTGGTATTATTTATTGGGCCAAATAAAATTATTTACTCTTGGGTTTGAATACCCATAAATAATAAGACTTAATTATTTATGTTCTGGGCTTCATAAAATAGCTCAATAAATAATTAATAAGTCCAAATAGACTAATATAAAATATCAAACCTTTTATCTAGTTTATACCTAGATTAATTTTTAATTATTCAATATAGGCCTTGGCCCCTGAATAATTAATTAACCAATTAAACTTGATAAAATATATACTCTCTCTTGGGCTTTTTATTTTATTCTAGTCCAATAATAAATTAGACTACTTAAATAAAATAAAATAAAATTCATAATTATCAAAACCAATTCCTTAACCCAAATCTGTCAGGACTTAAGGGCTATTCTAGGGACCAAAAGACATATCGCCTTGGCTATTAAAATGACCAAAATACCCATGTTATATAAATAGCTATATTTTACATTTTAAATATTTTCTAATATAACCATAAGAAAATATTGACCACAAGGATAATGCTGCGTTAGCAAAATCTCCGACCTACAGATGTAATGACTAAAATACTCCACTACGCTGTTGGGAATATGCCCTCTTAGACTAGGTTTCTGATGTAAATATCGAATATTTTAATAAAAGAATTTATTTTCAAAAATCGTTTGTGATTTTATTTTCTTTATTTGTGCACAATTTCGTTTGGAAAAGACCCACTGTGTTTAAACAAGTGATCCATGTGAATGATGGTCTTTCACAACAAGGTATGGATCATAGGTTATTTAAACACATAAACATTTGTTCTTAACCAATTAACAAGAATGGGAATCTCATCATGTTTAAGTTATTATGTTATGAATTCCAAATAGAGAATGGCTTACCTTTAGCCAGTGAGTAGTCCACTCACTTCATAACATAAGCGTATTACGAATACGTAGAACATGACTTGTAGTAGTAGTTTTTAAAAGTACTATATGGTAGAAACCTAGACTACTACCACTACAGCGTAGACTAGTACTCTACGACTTGAGTATGAGTTAGTGGTCTGACAAAGTTGAAAGTATATACTTTGATATGCTATAGTTGAGGTTCTATGGTAGAACCAATATACTTGCATATTAGGTTTATGTAACTAGTTAGTTAAGACAGATTTGTATAAGATAGTTTCTACACAATATCGCCCCTTGTAGTTGTTTGAATGATCTAAATGTCCAGGGCCCTGGGAAATATGACTTGGATGTTTACTTTAGGGTAGCTCCCTTGGAAAGCGGAAACACTCCAGGAAGTCGTTGATCATTGGACTAGAAGCTTAAGGATGGTAGATGTTATTTAGAGGGGTATTAGTACACTTCTTCCTCTCTAAATGCACGGCGATGTGTAGAGGAGTATTTTAGTTATTTCACCTGTAGGTCGGAGACTTTGCTATCGCAGCATTGTCCTTGGAGTCAATATTTCCTTATGGTAATATTAGAAAATATTTAAAATGCAAAATACAACTATTTATATAGTATGGGTATTTTGGTCATTTTAGTAGCCAAAGGATGTGTCTTTTTGGTTCTCGAAATAGCCCGTAAGTCCTAATTAATTTTGTGTTGAGGAATTGGTTTTAGTTAAAGAGGATTTTATTTTATTCAGAAAGTCTAATTTATTATTAGACTGGAATAAAATAAATTGAGAGAAATTTATTATCTGGTTTAATTGGTTAATTAATTATTCAGGGCCTAGATCAGTTTGAATAATTAGAAAAATTAACCTGGGCTTAAACTAGAGGAAAATAATTAATACTTAATTATTTATTGGGTTATTTATTTAAGCCCAATAAATAAATAATTAAAGTTTAATTATTTTGTGTTCATTTGGGCTCATTAATTATTTATTGGGTTATTTATTTAAACCCAAGGAATAAATAATTAATTTTTATTATTTTGAACTTTTCGGGTCCAAGAAAAATAATAAATATTATTTCGGTCCAATAGCTTGGACCATAGGGTTTTTCCAGATACGGTTCAGAAGAACTTAGGGTGAAGCCAAACTTACTCTGTTAATAATATCCGAGTGTTTGAAATATTAAATCCCTGGGGATATTGTTATCAGTTTAATTAAGAACCTATTTTTGGCTTCATTACTCTCGGCTCTCTATTTGGAAAATAAACCCTTTGATTTTCCTAAGGTTTCTCTCTCTCTCTCTCTCTCTCTCTCTCTCTCTCTCTCTCTCTCTCTCTCTCTCTCTCTCTCTCTCTCTCTCTCTCTCTCTCTCTCTCTCTCGTGACTTTGCATTCTCCGTTCTTGGTATTTTGCTAATAAAAACAAAGAAGCAATCAAGAACATTTAGTTTGATGATCTCCTCACCCGTTGTGTTCACCAACAAGAAGTTGGGTAGTGGCTTATTCTGAGAGCTAAAAAGCCTGGCATTAATGCACCTGAGGAGAAGTAGGAGATTGGCAGGAGAACAACCGGAGGCTTCGTCAAACGGGGTAGAAGGAGCTATCCCTGTGATTCAATCCATTCTTCCACAGTCTAAGAGGTTTAAGGCACGTAGAGGTATGGTCTAAATGCTTCCATGCTGCTGTTTTTCTTCGTTCATGTTTTTCTTCCGTTTTTTTTTTGTTTCCCGTAAGCATGCTCTCTGTTTTTTTTCAAAGTTACATACGCATCACCGTATATTTAAAGAGGAGGAATGTACTAACACCTCTCTAAAAGATATCTACCATCTTTAAACCTCTAGTCTAATAATCCATGACTCTTGGAATGTTTCCACTTTCCAAGGGAGTTACCCTAAAGTAAACATCCAAGCCATGTTCCCTTGGGCCCTGGATATTTAGATCATTTGAATAGTCACAAGGGGCGATATAGCGCAGAAGTTATCTTGTACAAGTCTGTTTTAACTAACTAGTCACATATATCTAATATACAAGTATATCGGTTCTATGAAAGAACATCAACTATAACATATCAAAGTACATGCTTTCAACTTCGTCAGACCACCAACTCATACTCAAACGATAAAGTATTAATTCACACTGTAGCAGTAATAGTTTGGATTTCTTCTAAATAATACTTTTAGAAACCACTATTACAGGTTCTATTCTATATATTTGAAAGACACTTATGCTATGAAATGAGTGGACTATTCACTGGCTAAAGGTAAGCCATTCCCCATTTGGAATTCATAATACAATAACCTAAACATGATGAGATTCTCATTCTCATCAATCGATTAAAAATAAACGTTTATGTGTTAAGTAACTCGTGATCCATACCTTACTGTGAATGACCACCATTCACATGGATCACTTACTTAAACACAATGGGTCATTTCCAAACGCAAATCATGCACAAATAAAATATAAATTCACAAATAAATTTTGAGAATAAATTCTTTTATTAATAAATTCGATAATTATATTAGAAACCTAGTCTAGAGGACATACATTCTAATATTCTAGGGTTTATAATAGTATATATATAGTGTACAATGAAAGAAAATTTGAAAAATTGTAAAAATACGCGAATCTATGCAAGCGGTGGCCAAGAAAAGTTCAACATCCCTAGGCCACCAAGTACCTACCTGGGCACTGTTTTGAGAAGATCTAGGTGGCCCAGGGAAGTATACTTCCCTAGGCCGCCTTTCTCCTAGAAAAAATGCATAACAACACACTAGAACATCCCTAGGCCGCCAGTTTATTCTTCGGCGTCTTCATAATTCTTCAATTTTTCCTTCATTTTCCTTCATTTTCATCTTTATCATCTTCAATTGGTATTTTCTTTATTTCCTACAAAAATAAGATGAAAAGAGTATGGTGAGTAGTGATTTAATTTATCACAATTAAAGCACAAAAATATTAGAAAATATGTATACGATGGGCCCTTCATTCGATAATGGGTTGAGGGATGAAATATATATCACAATGCATAATATATAAAGCATGTTGGTTTATTAAAAGTGTACTTGTTTAGTTTTTCTTTTCAAAAAGATATAAATTTATATTTTATTTGATTAAAAATAAATTTTATTTGTAAAATATTAACAAATTTATTAGTCACATCAAATAGATCGTAATGTTAATTTTTTAAGTTTTTAAATTCTTAATAAAATTTAAAATCCTATTTATTTTTACTAAAAAACTTAATATAATCACAATTCATGAATATACTAAGCAAACGAATTTACTTTTTTAAAAAATACAATTTGGGATGATATTTAGATCAAATTATATCGTATTTTTACCTATGATAGATTTGAGATAAATATATATATATATATATATATATATAGAAACAAATTCGTATATTCATATATGTATATACATACACACACACACACCCACCCACATTTATTTATTTATTTATTTATATATAGTGTAAGCAGAAGCTTCAAGACACGTGGCATCGTCCTATAATGGCATTTGGAAGTATTAAATTTAAAAGAATTTTTTTTTAGGGGGAAGAAATCTGAGGGTTCTTTTTTTAAAAAAGAACATCTAAATAAATTTAGATAGATACAAATTATTATGCTAGTTTATCTGAATACAAACCAGCTTTCTTAAACCTCTTAGATTTCTATTCTAAATTTTTTTTAGTTTCGATCTTATCATCGTTTTGAAAATTCCAAAAGTGTTGTTTATTATTTATCATTTATCATCTTTTCTTAAAATGAGTGTTAAAGAACTTCATGAACAAGGAGAATGACCGGGTCTAAGATAGAAATTCTTGAAAGGCTTTGTAATGACGCAGAGAAGAAAACCAACGACTTGGATGACGACAACTTCAAGGTAAAGCCACAGTATATAGTCTTTCATGTATCTTGATAGCTGAACGCTTTTGTTGGACTATATAAATCCCTATACTTTGAACTTATGTAAAATACATTTAGGTTCCTCAGAAGAAGAAGAAAGGAAGCAAAACAAAGAATTTGGTTACAGCGACAAAGAAGCTGTTCGTTGCATTGGATCAGTGGATTTTAGACGACGTAAAGGCGATGTGCAACTTCAACTTTGGATTTATTTCTCTCTTCTTAAATTCTTTCAATCCATTTAATTTATGATTTTTTTCTCCTCTTCTACTTCTCAACTTATAGGGTGATGATATTTATGATGCCTCCTTGAACCAAACAAATGTACGAGACAACAATAACAAGTTCTATATTATTCAAGTTCTGGGTAAGTTTTCTACTATTTTATTTTCACACACAAATAGCAGTATTACTTTGCTGGAAGATCTACTATAGTTCTATTTCTGATCTTTGTAACAAGAAGTTCAACTTACATACCTCTTTTTTAATTCATCCTGCTGTTTCTTTGTTTTAAAAATCGTATCTAATAATTAGAGAATCTGGTGATGGTGGAAGATATATGCTTTCCAATAGATGAGGCAAATTTGGTTAGCATTTTTATGAAGTATTTAACGGAAAACTCAAATATGGTTATTTATATTATGGGTCATCTTTGTAAGGAAACTTGAGTCCATAAGGAGTAAGGGAATGGTTAACTTATCACATAAGGCTATTAGGTGAGAGGTCCCATTTTGTTATCCATGATGCTGGTGGTGTACGTGAAGAAGTAATGGATGTTTTGAGGCCATGGATATTGGAGTAAGGCTATGTAACGTCACACATAATATTAGGGATCAAGAGAGATTTGATGGTTACTATCACAATCACTTCCTTGTGGTGAATGATTTCTTGCATAGGTTTAGGTTTGTTTCTAAGTGGATGTTTTTCTTTGATATGGATGAATTTGTTTATGTGCCCAAGAAGTGCATTGTCAAATCTGTGCTGGATTCACTTTCTGAGTACACACGTTCACAATTGAGCAGATGCGGATGTCTCACAAGTTTTGTTTAGCAGAGGATACTAGCAAATCTTACAGGTATGCATGCCTATCTTTGTGATTTCTTTTATTAAAATTTGCAATTATCCTCCTTTTCTGTGCATTTGAATCTTAGATATTGCATATGTTCATTAAATTTTAGATATTTTTCTAAATGTTGTCATTTGATTCAATATGGTGATTTTGGGTTGTAGGAGGAAGGCGATATGGTACTTTACAGCTAAATAACATCTTTAAAATTTGAATCTTGAGAAATTTTCTCTATGGTTCTTTGGTGTTCGCCTTTGTATTATCCCTTTGTTTTGTCGTTTTTAGTTGTATTAGGGGTTGTGATAAGGGACGAAATGATATAGAGGGGAGAGGTGCCAACAAGATGGTTTGAGAAACTTATAGATGGATTCAAGTCTATAGGGTTGACAAGTGTTTATGAGTCTTGCATGCTAAAGAAACTCTCTTGAGGCATTATTAGTGGGTTGTAGACCAAGAAAATGTTTATTTGCACTTAGTGCAAGCCTTCTATTCCATGCTTTTTTAACGTTCAGTGGCTAGGCAGTGAAAGACTTATACGACATCAATGGAGATTTCCTCTAGGTTGGCATGATTCCTGTTGTGATTGCTAATGTAAATATCCAAATGACAGTTTTGTAACCTCATTTTTAATTATGGGGTTTGCATGCTTATCACCTCTGAGAAATGATTGGAGTTGGCATAATTGGTTTATGCTACTGAAAATTGTTTGCGGTAATGTTTATGTTTTGTAACTTTTTGTGTTGAGTTCTTAGTAATCATGCTAAGTAATGGTCCTGATTCTTGAGTGGATATCAGTTAGATGTTTATATTTTGTGTTGAGTGATGGATGGTCTGTTGCAGGATAAGAGTTAAATTTGAACAAGAAAATATGGTACCCACTGAATCATCTTGCAAGGAGAATGTCTACATGGCTAAGTTGGCTGAGCAGGCTGAGAGGTATAAGGAAGTGGTTGAATTCATGAAAAAAAGTTGTCAAGGGAGCTGATGCTAAAGAACTTACTGTGGAGGAAAGAAACCTACTTTCTGTAGCTTACAAGAATGTTATTGGCGCTAGGAGAGCCTCTTGGCGAATCATCTCCTCTATTGAGCAAAAGGAATAGAGCCGTGGGAATGAAGACCATGTGGCAATTATAAAGGATTACAGGGAAAAAATTGAGGTTGAGCTCACCAGATACTGCAGAGTCAAAAGTGTTTTATCTAAAGATGAAAGGTGACTACCATAGATAGTTTACAAACCCTGATCAAGCTATAAACAAAAGAAAAATGGCATCAATGGAGGGTTAGATGCCCATAAAAATGGCATTGCTGGCCTCTTATTATGATAAATACCTATTTCCTCCCCTAACAGATGATGTCTCTCTCTTTTGTCGGGAGATCCATTCCATTGCCACTGATCTGTTAAATGACACTCCTGCATAAATATTGCAACTAATATATATTTCAGACACTCATTTTTATTTCGTTTTATTGTTAATTCTATCTTCTATTTTAGTTAATAAGAAAGTAAAATTATTATTATGTCTAAGCTTCAAGATGAATAGAAGGAGATAATGTTTTTATTAATGATTGAATGTCTTTTGATTCAAAAGACAGTAAGGAGAATAAGAAAACCATCCGTACAACATAAGAATATCAATATAATAAGAGATGTATATTAAAATAAATTCAATCAATTTGAGACGGATTATAAAACAAATGAATTCATTCAATTTCTTGGTTTAACAATTTCATAATGGGCATCTAAACTGCAGGGAATTTTAATTATGATTCTGTTAAGATAACCCTCTCGTGGATATTTCATAATTTGACCAAAGGAACTGGACTTTGCTTTTACATGGAAAGTATTCTCTTGTGCACATGCATTTTTTTGACTAATTAGAAAATTCAAATCCAACCACTTTTCTCTTCACTTGAGCATATTATAGGACAAAATCTATATTGTAAAAAGTAGATGCGATTTGGTTTAAAATTTTTAAAGTTGACATTTATTATTTAATTTGAAATTGAGTAAACTTAATCGACACGAGTCCTGTAGAACTATTCTCCCAAGTGCATCACGTGACAATAGTTCTCTTTTTTTTAAAAAATAATTTTAATTTAAAATAAAAAAATCCCGTGGGGTCATAGCATTTTATTTCTTTAGAATTCAATGGAAAGGTGTCCCCTGGTTGAAATTCCAAAGTAAAACACAAAGCCCAAGAAAAAAGGCCTGTTGTCATTTTGCCACTGTGTTGCTTAATTATGTACAATTACTATAGTGGCCTTAAAATTCAGTTTTTTACTCTATTGGTTTTAAATATTCAAAATCTAAATTCAATACTTGATACATAGAGCTGAACAGAAACCAAATTAACTCGACTTAGATTTTATTTTCCGACTTGACTTGAACATTTAACACCCCTTAAAGTACAGAATATTTCTCTTTTAACTAACACTAATGTTACTTTCCTAAATTATTTTTGCCCAAGAAAGATTTTAATTAATTTGAGAATTAGTCTGATTCTTTGACCAACTTTTCACTAATGACTGTAGGAACATTTACGATTTGATTTGGTTCAATTTTTAAGTCAAATAAAATTATTTAAAATTTTAAACTGCTAATTAAATTCAGCTCATGTTGATTTGATTTGATTTTAACAGCTATAGAACTCATAACTAAATAGTACAGTACAATATTATATTTTGTCAATAATACACTAACTATATATATAGAAATATATATATGTGTGTATATATATATATAAGGTAGCAGCTGAAAAAAATACTAAACAAATCTATACAATAACTATTAATTAGGCTATAAGATTATTTCTAAATATCTATAAATTTATTTTACAAGAAAAATACTGAAAACACCAACTCAATAATATTTACTTGGATGTCAAACATATTACATTAAAGTATCCTACAAGCTAAATCATGAAAAAAAAATTATAAATTACAACTAAAGTTAAGTTCCCTACAAAGAAAGAACTTAAGAAACTCCTTTAGAACTAATACAATATATTGGTTCAATTTGATTCAATTTAAATATTTTTTAAAATTAAACTAAAATTTCAATTTAATAAACCTCCAAACTGAAGCTAAACCAGCTCAAATAAACAACTTTTAAATCAATTTGAATTGATTTCAATTGATCGATTTGCAATTTTCGTGAAGTGCCCTACTGACACGGATCATTTACTTTCTTCAAGATATTAAAAACCAATGTGAACGTGCCCTTTTACTTTGAGCCGAAACTTGAGTCAAAGAGAAACAGATCGGAGTTACTTTTTTTATTTTTTTCACTTTTTTGTGATCTCACTCATTTTTATCCACAAATCATAAAAATCTTTTCTTTTAATTCCATTTGTTAAGATCTAAAATTCTTTAGCATGACTTCTTTGTTAATCTTCTTAAATCGTTGATAGTTATTTTATATTTTCGGAGTTAGTTCTTTATCCAAACTTGATCTGACTTTTTTTATTTTTTTTATCTTTTTTAAAATAATTTTCAAAACTATTAATAAATTCAAAATCTTTTAAATTACTATACAAAGAACAAGATGGGTTTAGACTTCTATACTAATATTTTTTGAGAATGATAACAAAAAAGTTTTAAAAAAAAATTGTTGTGTGTTTAATTTATTTTCTATATATTATAATTTATCTACCTAAGGTTTAAGGTATAGTAAATTTTTCTATTACAATATGTATAGTAGCCCACATGTATAACTTATGTTTATGTTATGAATAATTGATCTTATTTAGGAAAAAAAAAAAAAAAGGACAAACTTAAGTCAAAGAAAAGCTTTAGAAGAAGCCGCTTCTGACCTTCGATCTTCTACCACCGTAGTTAGTCTCTGGGAGTAGTGTTAGAGATGACAAGCACGTTTCGATATCAAGAAAAGGAAAATATTTAGACAGATTCAATCTTGATAGCTTAATGAATTATTATTCTATTAAAAATTTATATTATATATTATATTATATTTTTAATATAATATAAATTATTTAAGCGCGTGATTTAAAAAATTTTGCCTCAAAGCAGTATCTCTTCTTCCCTTAAAAACAAGGCATTTCCAAACTCGACAAAATAGTTTATCTTAAAACTATAGTACCCTTCCCGCCGCACCCCCTCAAGAACAACCAACATGACCAAGAAAATTAGATTTGCAAACCAAAAGTGTCAACAAAATTTTGTTGTTTTATTGAAAAAGTTCCTTTTGGACCCAAGACGAAACCCGAACAAAAAAAAATGGTCATTTGCCTCAATCCTTTAGCCTACAATTACCCTCTTCACAGATAGCTCGGTTTTGTATTCGGCTGTGGGTTGAGGGATGACAAATATGTCACAATGCACACAATATATAAGGCCGGCTGGCCATATTAAGCCAAAAAAAAAAAAAAAAGCAGGCCGGTCATATTAAACAATTGAATTCATCACTATAAGAAAATATTGGTTTTGGGACGGATTATATTTTATTTTTATTTATGACGTATTTAGGGAATGATGCAAAACAAATTAATAATGTATAAAGTTGAGGGGTAAAATGTTGTAGGTTTGACAACTCAACATAATTAGATTAATAGTTAAATTTTTTATTGACTTCTTAGTTGCTTTGCCAGAGAAGTATTTGTGAAGTATTTTGTAATATTTCTTTAGGTTTTTTCTTAGGTTTATTAACTAGGTATGTATCTTGGTTTTAGAATTTTAGATTTAGTTCATAGGTTTTGTTTGATTTTTATTGTAGATTTTTTTTAAGAATGAAGTTGATTATTTATAGGATCTTGGATTCCTCGATTTTATTTCTTCAGAGTTAATGCTATATTTATAACCGATGCTTCGAATATCTTACATTTTTTGGGATTATTGCTGAACTTTGTTTGTTTTGTTGGTCTTTCACACGAGATTGTATTGGAGATCTCAAACTGAAAGATGGACCACTGCTCGCATCTTCGAAATCTTCCTCAATACTATTCTTCCTATTGAGTGCACTCACCTCACCGGCTTCCTTCTTCGTATAGGCTCCCCACACAACCCCAGTCTTCATCAAAGAAGATTTGAAGTCTTCATCAGCGTCAGTTAAGTTGGATATCAACAGGAAGATCCTTTTGGATATTTTCCATCTGTAACCGGAGGAGGAACTGATTCTTTGATCACATCGGCTTCAGCTTTGTACAGCTCTCCAAACCAACTGGGACAAAGCATGTTTGAGCCTTCCTATGGCGTTCAGATGGGTTCATCTCCATTATGGTCAACCCCCCATGTGCCATTGCTAGATAGCTATTTGCAAAGTGACAGTCGCACCGCGCATATCTACACTAACACAACCCCAGTCTGCTTCACCAAGATCCTCAGGTTTAATCTTAAAACTTTCCTTAAATTCATCTATTCCACTCCCATTAATCAAAAGAGAGCAGACTTCCAATTATTGATTGTGAAGCTTTGATTCAGGAATGACTCAATTTTATTGGATCTCAATCAAAGTTGTTTACTATTTGGGTTATTGAGTTTAGAAATTAAGTTTTGCTGTTGGAAAGTTAGTTGATCTAGCTAATGGGGTTGATTAACCCATTAGGTTTATGGAGCTGATTATTTGATCGTGGTTACTAGATCGAGTGGATTCAACTCCGAAGATGGTGTGGTTTAGTGGGAAAGTCTCCCTGGGAGGCTTCCTGGATCTTGCTGGGGCGGTGAATAAATTAAGTGAGAGCGTCAAGAACATCGAAAAGAATTTCGACAGTGCCCTGGGCCTTGAGGAGAAATTTGATAATGCCAGTAGCAGCAATGAATGTGAGCTTCTTCTACTTCTTTCTCACACTCATTTTCGTGTATCATAGTGTCTTTTGCTCTTTTTGAAAAAAAGAGAGGAATTTTTTGGCCTCATCTGAATTATAATGCCTGCAAGCTAATGCTGCATATGGAATGTTATTTAGATTCTATGTTACTGTTGAATGGTGTTTCTGTCCCTATTTTCCTGTAGCTAAAGTATTAAATGTATATGATTGATACGAGCATTTTAACCTAAAGATAGGGGACTAATTATTGCCATATTCACAACATTAGGCCTCCCAGATGGGTTGGTACAAACATTCTGATGGAAAATTGGTGCTAAAGGTCAATGACAAAATCTACAAAACAGGATCTCTAGAACATGTGTTTGCGGCAGTGTGGGGTTGTGTTTCTTTTGCCATTAGAGTATTGAAACGTCTCCATTTTCATCTGCTACACTAACTATGTTGGTAATGTAAATGTCATCTCAGCTTTTTTTTTTTTTTTGCCCTTTTGCCAAGGGGGAAATAATTTCATATATTCTAATAAACATTTATTTTTGTTAGATAAGTATCTCATCTTGGTTATTGCATGTAAAGTGAGTTCCTTGGTAGGTTCAAACATTAAATGATAGGCTGCTAGACATTATACTGGTACTAGAGGAGCATGAGTTTCATTAAGCTCTCTTACTCATTTGGCTCATTTATTCTAGAAAGGAGTCGAAGCAACATAAATAGTCATAAGTGTTCATCAACGGTCATAAACCATAGCAAATGTAGCCTACAATATTTAAAATTTCACTTGCATGCAAAATGATGATGGATGTTCTGATAAAAATAAATACTGCATAGACTTTTCAAATGAAACATTTGATTTTCCCTTTCTTTTTATGCATTCCCTATGTCAAAACCTCTACAATTTTGGGTGGAATCAATAAAACCCAGTTGCATTGATGTATTATTGTCTTTTTAGAGTAAGTTGCTGATTTGTTGACATTGCAGGAGTCTTGCTTGGCAAACTCCTTTTTAGTTTAGTGTAGTTTTCCTTAGGAAAAATGAATTGGCAGCCCTTTTTACCTATAATTTCATATTGTGCTGTAGGAGGATAAAGAAATGTGCTTACTTTTAGAGTTCAGTTTGAGTGTCAAATGTTCTCTATTGTTGGCAAATGCTGATAGGTGGACTTCTGTGGTTGAAGTCACAAATCCACAGCTAAGAGTTCATTGTTCACTTTGTGCTCTCAGCTACATGATCTTTGGCTTAATCCTGCTTCTTGTAGTTAGTCTTCTGTCCCATTATCCGAAGGACTTCCTCCTCGACCTATGGATATAGTTTCTTTGGCCTGCACATGTGGCATGCCTTATTCCGTATGCTTCCACTGTAACTGATACGGAATCAGCTTTCTTATATGTTCATTGGTTCTATATTTTCCTTCTGTCATCTTCGACTGAATATGACAGTGATGGGCACCATTAGTTTGCTTTGATTTTATAAGGGCACATTCAGTTTTTTGCCAATGATGGGCACCATTAGTTTCAGTTCTTTTGTTTGATTTTGTGTTCTTGGATGTTTTTGTTTAGTTTAACTGAAAGTGGAATGGTTGACATATGTAATTAGGGACTATTTCTAGAGAGTGAACCCTATTCTAATGGTATAGATATGTTAATAAATAGTCGATTCTGCGATTACTGAACAATCAATTCCATTCTTCAGTAGGGTTTCAAGTTCTCAAATATCAATTCTTGAAAAGGTCAATTTGCATTGTACTAAGCAATCACTGAAGTCTAAGATCTCTTTTCATCTATTTCGGACATTTCAGAGACACATAAAATAACTTGGCTGATAAGAGAGAAGAAGGATGGTTTACATAGCTTCGTGGGAGGACTTCGTGAAGAAATCCGTACGGTTGTTTCGTGCGGATCCCGAAAAGGTAATTCATTAAATTATTGGTTCGGTTTCTCCCCGATTAAGTTTTATGTTTTAATGTAACTAAGTAGTAATTATTTTGTAATTTTGAATCAGACTCGCTGCATGATGAAATACAGACATTCTGATGGAAAATTGGTGCTAAAGGTCACTGACAATAAAGAGGTGCATCCAATGGTGAAACATAGCACAACATCCTATTGAATTTTGTCTACTGTATGGTTGGTTTCTGATGGAATATTTTGAAGCTCATTTTTCACTTATCAATCTTTAATGTTATTTCTATTTTCTAAAAGGATTTATATACGTTAAATGTTGGTTTCATTGCACTTCCAAGCAAGTTGAGAATTTTCTGTCCAAAGTAGAGCAGACACTTGCCAAATCCATACAAGCCACGCCTTCTTTGTTGACAAAGGCATTGGTTGCAGCTGAACTACTAAGGCATTTGGCTATTGATGTCAAAGTTTTAGGTGCTTAATGCATTAGTGAGCTAACTAGCATAACTGCCCCATGAAACAGGCTTAAAACCTAAACCTCAAAATCTATACATAAGGGGATGCAATTTGTGCACTATCCATTTTATTTACTTCTACCCATTTTGCAGCCTCATAAATAAGTTATAAATCGAAACAACAAAATAGTAGCTTACTGGCAATGGAGCTGGCTGGAACTGAAAGCTACTCTTACAGAGGATACTGGCAAATCTTACAGGTATGCATGCCAATCTTTGCGATTTCTTTAATCAAAATTTGCAATTATCCTCCTTCTCTGTGCATCTGAATCTTAGATACTGCATATGTTCATTAACTTTTAGATATTCTGCTAAATGTTGTCATTTGATTGAATATGGTGATTTTGGGTTGTAGGAGGAAGGTGATATGGTACTTTATAGCTAAATAACATCTTTAAAATTTGGATCTTGAGAAATTTTCTCTATGGTTCTTTGGTGTTCGTCTTTGTATTATCCCTTTGTTTTGCCGTTTTTAGTTGTATTAGGGGTTGTGATAAGGGACGAAATGATATAGAGGGGAGAGGTGCCAACAAGATGGTCTGAGAACCTTATAGATGGATTCAAGTCTATCGGGCTGACAAGTGTTTATGAGTCTTACAAGCCAAAGAAACTCTCTTGAGGCATTATTAGCAGGTTGTAGACCAAGAAAATGTTTATCTTCACGTAGTACAAGCCTTCTATTCCATGCTTTTTTAACATTCAGTGGCAAGGCAGTGAAAGACTTATACGACATCAATGGAGATTTCCTCTGGGTTGGCATGATTCCTGTTGTGATTGCTAATGTAAATATCCAAATGATAGTTTTGTAACCTCATTTTTAATTATGGGGTTTGTATGCTTATCACCTCTGAGAAATGATTGGAGTTGGCATAATTGGTTTATGCTACTGAAAATTGTTCGCGGTAATGTTTATGTTTTGCAACTTTTTGTGTTGAGTTCTTAGTAATCATGCTAAGTAATGGTCCTGATTCTTGAATGGATATCAGTTAGATGTTCCTATTTTGTGTTGAGTGATGGATGGTCTGTTGTAGAATAAGAGTTAAATTTGAACAAGAAAATATGGTACCCACTGAATCATCTCGCGAGGAGAATGTCTACATGGCTAAGTTGGTTGAGCAGTCTAAGAGGTATGAGGAAGTGGTTGAATTCAAGAAAAAAGTTGTCAAGGGAGCTGATGCTGAAGAACTTACTGTGGAGGAAAGAAACATGCTTTCTGTAGCTTACAAGAATGTTATTGGCGCTAGGAGAGCCTCTTGGCGAATCATCTCCTCTATTGAGCAAAAGGAAGAGAGCCGTGGGAAAGAAGACCATGTGGCAATTATTAAGGATTACAAAATATCATTGTTTGTTTGAAGTTTTTTTTTTTTTTAAATATCATTGTTATTTCAATTGATTTTTTTTAAATTAGAATTATCTGAATTTTTTGTTCTTTTAAATATTAGAATTATCTTCTTATCTGAATTATTTTTAAATGCAAGAAAATTAAAAAAATTACTGAAATTATTCCGTGCAACGCACGGGCATCAACCTAATATTTAAAGTAAACCAAAATGGAAAGAATGCACAATTAAAGCAAAGTAAGAATGTCAAGAAGAAATGGCAGAACTTTTTTTTGTCATCTAGTATTAGTATGAAAAGAATGGTTAATGATAAAAAAAATACACACACACATTAAGTTTAAGTACTTTGGAAGGCCTTAGACCTCATAAGTAGTATTTTAAATATTATGATAAGTTAAAAATATTAAAATTTAACAAATATAAAAAATAATTAATGAATTTAAAAAAAAATCAATAATATAATATGTACAAAAATATTTTGTAATACACAAATATTCAATAATATAATAAATAATTTACTTTATTTTGACCAACCCAGTCATGTGCCATTGTTCTTTAGAGCCACCAACAAATTTGATTCACCTAATTAAATAAGAAATAGATAGATTTTTAAATTAATTTTTTATAAACATATTATCTTTCGCATTGATAGAACTAGAGGCATGGGGTGGGGTGCCAGCCTATAAAATTTTTAAAATTTTATTTTGTGAAGAATTATAATATTATCTTTTAATATATAAAAAAAAATCTAATTCGTTTATTTAACTCTAAATTTTTAATTTTATCCAAATCTTTTATCTTTCTAACTTTTTAAAAAAATAATATTATAATTTATAAATTCCCTATATGACTTTCTTAATACAAACCAATGCCAAATATATGGCCTCACAACTATACATAGCACGAAACATAAGCAGTTAAATGGGTGAGCACAACCGAACCATAATAGAGCTTGTGGTTAATGATTTAAATTTTTTTCATTTTCCTTTTTTTTTTATGGGGCCGCGTGAGGGGGAGCGGTGTAGTGGTGTCGTTGGGTCGGGACAGATTCATCATTGCATATGCATAATGTCTCAAAATTAAGATTAGACATTTAATATGGAAGACAATTAAGATTCATCATTACGGATGTCACCCCTTCTTTCTATGGAAGACAATTTCTCCACCGTGTGAATTATTTTGTATTTTTTGTCCTGAAAAATAAATTATATATATATATAGATATTTGTCTAATGCATTTGGAACCATCGCTACTATTCCACATATGACTTCAACTTTTACAGCATTTGTCTAATGCTGACTTCGTACCTCTTTATTTATTATAATATTACTACTGGTCGGCAAACGCCATCTCAGTCTCCCCCTCGTCCCTTCCCCCCCCCCCCACCCCCCCCCCCCTCCATTATTTTTGAAGGTCATTGTTTTGCATTTGGCCTCATGTTCATGACCTTGTTACAGTTGTATTAGCATATATTTTATGTAAATTAAACGTTTTTGACATGGATTTTCTCTTAAGGACAGCTAATGTTGTAAATAAAGTCATAGCTAATTGCCATTGACAGGGGGTAGAATTAAAATTTTGGTAAATCTTATACATATTTAAAACAAATCAATTTTTAAACGGAATGTGTCACCTCTTACTTTTGTTAACAAATGACTATTTTGTTTACTGTACCAGGGATTACTGGGCAGCTAATGTTGTACTAAAGGAATTTTTATATATTTGTCTAATGGATTTGCACCCATCGCTACCACTCCACGTATGACTGCGTACGTCTTTATTTATTATTATTTTTGATAGTTTTTGAAGATTTATCGCCCAATGTTTCTATATTGGTGAACTATCACATTTATCAAATTTTAACCAAACTTACTAGATAATGATAATTATACTTTTTTTTTTGTTTATTTTGATAAAAATGGAATATATTAGGATTGTCTCTATCACCTTCATATTTTACCATACATTTGAAATTTTTATCAACCTTTCTTGTGGGTTTTTTAGGAGTATACATATGCTGTTAAAGGATGCAAAATGTTACATAAATTAATAAAGAGAAAAAAAGATAATTTTGTCCATATAAAATTAAATATTCATATACTCATATAATCTTTATAATATGATATTAAAATTGGACATTCAATTATATATAATACAATATTCTAAAACTATATATATATATATATATATATATATATATATATATATATATATATAACTGTGAAATCTTCCTAATGAGACATGTAGCATTATCTCGTATGACATTGGGAAGTATTAAATTTTAAAAAAAAATTTAATGAAGAAATTTGAAATTTTTTTTTAAGTAACAGAGTTCTATGAATTGTTTTTCTTTTAAATATTAAAGTTATACGAACTAATCATTATATTAGTGTTTTGAAACCTTTTAAGGTTCTGTTGTTTTTAATTTTTAATTTTTTATCTTTTCAAAAACTCAAAAAGTATTGTCTTTATCCCTCCATTCTATTATAAAAAATCAACATAGATTTATAATGCGTAAGTCAGTGAATAGGGAGAAGGGAGGAATTACCATGTGAAAAAAGGACAAATTTTGAAAGAAGTCGAGGAGAGAAGCAGCAACAAAAAGGAGGTCAGTGAGAGTATTCTCTCCAATTTGATGAAGGAGAATGGGAATCGTGTTGTTTGCATGAGGTTTGGTTGGTTGTGTTAAGTTGAGAAGATTTTGATTGATGAATGTTTTGCTTGGTATTAGGTTGGAGATTACGTTGGTTATGTTAAGTTGAGAGGATTTTGATTGATGAATGTTCTGCTTGGTATTAGGTTAGAGATTATATTGATGAAAGAGAATGGGAATTGTGGTGTTTGCATGAGGCTTGGTTGGTTGTGTTAAGTTGAGAAGATTTTGATTGATGAATGTTTTGCTTGGTATTAAGTTGGAGATTATGTTGATGAAGAAGAATGGGAATTGTATTGTTTGCATGAGGTTTGGTTGGTTGTGTTAAGTTGAGAAGATTTTGATTGATGCCATATTCATAGCCCTTTCAATTATTCAATTTATATCTATGATAATATCTCATTTATTGATCAAAATCCAACATTTTCCAAACCTAAATACATAAGGGAATCAAAATTACATGAATTTGCCTTCCAAAATAAACCAGACCACACTTGTTGGACTTTGAGTACTCGCAAAAATTATAAATACTGATTCAATCCAAGACCTCTTGATTATGCTCCTTTGTAGCATATTCAAGATGATGCACCCTATTAAAAAGAAAAAACAGAAATGACATCTATAGAAAATGCAAAAATGCAAAAATGACATAGGAGGTATACTCCAAAAATGCAGAAATTGGAGACATCAAAGCTACTCCAAAATGCAGAAATTGCAAAAATGCAAAAATCTGAACAACCAAAACTGCTCCAAAATGTAGAAAATGCATAAATCTAAATAACCAAAAACTGTTCCAAAATGCAGAGATGACATTGAGGTTGCTCCAAATACAGAAAATGCAAAAATCTGAACAACCAAAAACTGTTCCAAAATGTAGAGATGACGTCGAGACTGCTCCAAAATGTAAAAAAAAAAAATGCAAAAATGCAAAAATCTAAAAAACCAAAACTACCTTAAAAAAATGCAAAGATGACATAAAAAATGCAGAAATGACAAGTTTCTGACCTTAAGAATAGGACATATGCAACTAACCAAGATGCCTAGGTCCATATATTTAAAAACCAAAATTACATCATTCTTCTAGTAAGTAACTAGAATATATAACATTGTTTGTACATCTTTTACCATTACCTGCATCCATACATTAAAAAACCAAAATTACATTCAAACTCCATTAAACCGCAAACCCCTTAAGATCAACAAGTAGTCTATGCAAACCTATTAGCTGTTGGAACGGATAGTTGTTCACTGTTCATTGACACGCCCAAGACTTTGATCATCAAACAGATCACCTTAAAATTAGAAAGTTTTGAATAAATGACTATTTTGGGCACAAATAAAAAATTTAAGAACTAGCATGCCTTTGAGAAAGAAGCCTTACTGATTTACTATTATTTATTGCAGTGAACCCTTGTAACATACTTGTAAAAGATTGAAAAGAACCACCCATACTAGGCACTTGTAATGAAACCATAAATGAAGAAAAATTTTTAAGGTAGTCATTGGAGATCAGTTTCGCCATTAAAAGATAAAAATGTAGCAAATTCTCAAAACTACAACAAACTAGAGTTAAAAAAAATGTCCAAGACTACCTCATTATTTCATGTTGGATTAGTCAACCGCACGGGTGGGAAATTACTATTATTTGTTACATTTTCCGATTGCGATAATTGGCTTTCCTTTATAGCAGGCTTGGGCCTTTTTCCTGCACAATAAAGCCATTAAATTGTGTTAGCAAAAACTAAGAATTGTTAATGTCATGGGCTGAAAACATAAACTGATTATCAAAACTAAAAACCATTTTCACATCATTAAAACCTTGAGAAGATGCTTTTTTTTTTACTAGAATTACTTCTTTGTCTTTTCTCAAAATGGCCCTTTATCCTTTCACCTCTTTCTTTACTCTTCGTCCTTATTTTTTTTAGATCTTGAATAATATTAGTAGCAGCCTCATCAACGTCCACACCCTCTCCCTCATGGCTAATGTTCACAACTGGATTTTAATCCTTGAATGGGATTCAATTGTAGATTTTTTTTTTGAAATACTCTTCTACTCTAGTGGCTTTACTTTCAAGACCTTGCCACATAATGAGCCTAGTTACTTCATGAGATTGACATCTAGAAACAAGGTCATAAACAATTCTTATAGCTCGATTTGTATAGACAATATACAAACTTGTACCCTCCATGTTGAATATCTTGACTTGGTCCATGTCACTTACCTATTTTAGTATCTATACTCGTCCTTTTCAACAAGTATTTTTCTAGAATAATAGGAACCTTTTTTTGCTTTCAAAGCTATCAATGCATGTATGCATAATATCCCATAGGATTCAATTTTTTTGCAGCTACAATTAATAATATTAGTGGTTGTATCAAGGTATACTTTGCTGGTCTTGGGTCCCCATTTAGTATCCAAAGTGATACTAAAATTGAAGATAGATTCACCACAAGATTATTCGTCATAGGATGCGGCCAAGATACCCATAAACTCTTTCCTGAACAACTTGTATAGTTTATGAGTATAGAAGCGGGTAGGTTGTTGCAATATCAGGCTACTTTTCACTACAAGAGGTGGTTTCCCTTATTTACACACAAAATTAGCCTCAACTTTATTTTAGTGCCATTTTCCAAGTTTTCGCTCAAAGTCAACTACAAATTTTGTAAGGGAAGTAGTCTTAATGCCGATGCCATTTAAAATACTGTTTGTACTCTCACTTCTTGAAGTGCTTTTGAATCTAGCACTAAATGATTCATTAGTAAGAGTTATAGACCATTTTTCTCGAAGATTATTCAATCTTTCTAACTATTTATGCCCACTCAAATTGTAGTCATTGATAATTTCAATCCATGTCTCATGAAACTCCTCTTTTGTCTCACAACCAGTAAAGTACTTATGAAATATTTGTTGAAACTTTACATCACTGTTGAGACCTCCTAGGTATGATAGGGCATTTTTGCAAATGTGCCACAAACAAAATCTATGTTGGCTCTCAAAAAACATTATATCAATAGCTTTTATGATCGCTGTATCTTGGTCAGTCATAATGTCACGGGCTGCTTATTATTCATAGACTCCAAAAAGGATCTAAATGCCCACTCAAATGATGTAGCAGTCGTCACATAAAAATGCACATACAAATATAATATTTTACCAATGGTGATTTACCCTAACGAATGTTGCACGCACTAGGTTATATTTGGTGATTCTACATGTAGCATCAAAGACTGCAACATCATCGAAAAAGTCATAATCAATTTGGCATCTACCATCCCTCCAAAGGATATTATGAATTCGCCCTTCATCATCTAACTCCACATCTCGGAATAACAACCTTCAGTGCTAGATCTATACTTGAAGTGGTTAATTAAACTTTAAGCATCTCTCTTTTCAATCAACAAGTTTCTTCTATTGTTAAGTTCATTATATGCATCCTTTTTCAAGAACCTAATATTTACAAAACCACCACCTTCTTTTGTCATATAAGAAAATGATTGAGAAGTCTTTATTACAGAACTAACCATTTGCTCCAAAGTGTCTGCTTGAGCTTGTGATATATGCCAGGCTGATCTTAACAGATGCTTCTCATATATCTTTGCTATCTCAAAGTTATGCTCCATGTGTAGTTTGACAACCTCCCAACTACTATCCTTATCAACATCAAATTGCACCATTATCTTGCAAGCAGTTCTTGTATCTAACCTTTTGTGAGAACTACCATCCTTTCAAATTTTTTAACACCTTATTTTGAGCAACAAAAAACTTTTGACCTAATATTTTTTGTCTTTTGTACGTAGTATTGTTTTCTCTTCCTTACACTAAAGCCACATGCATGTGAATATTCACAGTATAAGTCATATGCCTTCTCTGGAGAATCTACAACAGTATTCATTAATTTTTTTTTTCAATCTCTCACTTAGTGACTCTTCATTTTCATCATTCTCATCATTTTTTCCTTCTACTTGAACCCCAAACATAATTTGAATATCATCATTATCGTTGTCCTACCGTGACTGAATTTCTTCTCTTGTTTGGTGCACGAATTGAACTTCTTCATTCTCGCCTTCTTCTAAATCATCAATATACATAGTATCTGCACAACTTGACATCTTACAAAGCAAAATTGACCTTCCATGTGTCAAAGGAGGATCTGCACAATAGCAGAAAGCTTACCCCTTGTGTTCAAAATTATATAGAACAAAAACTTTATAGCCTTAGGTGTAGCAACTAGTTTTGAAAGTTAAATATCCAAAATGACTTTAAGCCTTTTTTCCTAGTCAGTAACAACTATCCTCAATAATAGATTTATTTGCCATAAAGTACTTGAAAAGTATAGGAACTGCTTTAAAACATTCTTAGGAGACAAACGTTCATACTTGTAGTATTATGAAAGAACAAAAGTAGAAATATCTCTATCAAGACCTTCATATTGAACATCTAGGAAGCGCAATACATTGTTTTAACATTGTGACTCTGCTAGGGCACAACTAAATAAAAGATCCACATAATAGAAGTTTAGCGGAATTTTAAGTGTATCCAACTTCATAACTCCAAATTGCGTAGGCAGTTCAAATTATGTGAATGCATCTTGATAATTTCTAAACTCCTACTAAAAAATTCATGTCCATCACGAGCATCATTTTCAAGAGCATTCTTGGTTACATGGTTTTAGTTTTAACATGTTATGAATTTAGAAAAGTGCTAACTGCATCCTTGGAAATACTAACTAGCATGAGGCCAAATAATGTAATACAAAAATATCAATATGACTTCCCTTTCTTTGTAAGCTTGATTGAGCCTCTTGCACCCAATATATCACATATATCCACCAATGTCTTCAACTAGTCAACAATGCCCAAGTGATGATAGAAGCAAAAAGGTCAGGAATGCTACTGTTGCTAATGTTTCAAAAAATGGGAAAATTTGTCAAAAGTAGAAAAGAAGGGAAAAGGAAGAATACAAAGAGCAGGATCAATTAGATCATGTTTTAATTATCTCAGTAAAACAACATGAAAAGAAATGGAAATGGTAGCAAAATGAGGAGAGATAATACTGACTTGTGGAAAATCATAGCAATTTGTGATGGCAGCCAAGTTGGGAATGCTCTGAGAAAATGATTGTGAAGGGAATGATGCTCTGGTGGCGGAGCTATTGTTGCTATTTAACCAACCCAAGCCGAAATCAAAAGTACAAGGGCTGTCGGCAATGACATCTAAGCGGGTTTTGTCAGAGCTGTGTTTTCATATTTACTGGCGGCCAAGCTGGGAATGCTCTGAGAAAATGATTATGAAGGGAATGCTGCTATGGTGGCCGAGCTGCTTTGTTATTTAACCAACCCATGCCGAAATAAAAAATAGAAAAGCTGTTGGCAATGACATCTAAGAAGGCTTTGTCAGAGCTATATCTTCCAATGTGATGGCGGCCAAGTTAGGAATACGGATGAGAAAATCACAACCAAGCCATTGGAGAGTTCAGATCTAAGCAAAGAAAAGAACCCTTGCTAAATGAGGGGGTGTGTGGTAGAGTGAGCGAACTAGAGTAAGGACTATCGGGCTCCATTATTTTGAGGAGAAAGTGAAAGAGATTTGGTGTGGTGGCGGGTATTCAATTTTTTTGCAAACCATAGTTAACCATGGTTGGTGGAAAAAATGGAAAAAAGGAAAAAAATTACACATAAATGATTTTTGAAATATTTTATTCCAATGTTCCAAGTGTCAAATTCTAGGGTTGGTTGGGTCCACCCGGTGCACAAGTGGAATCGCACAGGGTTCATATAAGAATTTCCCCTCTAGAATGGGTCTTATGTTGGGGCCTTTACAATTATAGCAATGGCTTAGACTATATTTGGAGTTGGATTTTTTTTTTTAATTGTTTCAATAAAAACGGATAAGGCAAAGCATTAAGAGGATGGTAATTAACTTCTCTATTGCATATTGCATTGCAAAATTACTTGAGTAAGTACTATAATTAAAAATTTAAATAAAAATGAATATTTAAAAAAATGTTACACATGACTAATATAAAAAAATTTGTTGACACAAATATTTAAAACTAAAAAATGATGATTGACATAAAAATTTTTAAATTGACTTTATTTGTTTGGAGGGATGGGTAAGAGGACTTGGATTTGCCCCAATTGTTACGTTTAAAACTGATTTGTCTATGATGAGTTTGAAGGACTTTCATAGTTTGTGATAATGGTTTGCAAATTCAAATGAATACCAAAAAATCTAACTTAATTAAAATCGTTCTCACTTAAAGAATAATTTAACACAAATTACCCTATGTAACGCACGGGGTATCAAACTAATATAAATAATAATAACTATTAAATAATTTTTTCCTAAAATATTAATCACTTTACCAAATCAATAAATTATTAATACTATTGTTTTCAGTATTACTTTTTACTATTTCTGTAATTAATTAGAAGAGAGAGATTAGTATATCAACAACCTTGGGTCATCATATACTCTCTCTATATTACAACAAATGTCATTTTTACACAAATCACACATATTAAAAGAATTTAATAATTATATAATTTTAAGAGAAAATTAATAAATTATGCTTACTAAAATTGTAAAATTATTTTTAATTTTAAAAATAAGTTAATGTTATAATTTAGTAGAATAATAAACGATAATCATATATTTAACAAAAAATTAGAAATACTAAATATATTATATATTTTGTAAATGATACATAATTAAGAATAAAAAAGTCTCTAAAATGAAACATTTATTATGAAACAAATGGATATGAAGGTAATATGGTAATTTGTTGTTTTAAAATGTTTGTTACTTTATCCGTTTTAAAATAATTGTCATTTTAAAGACTTTTTGTGTTTCAAATTATGTTATTTTGTGAAATAAAAAATATATATTATTGTTTTTGTCAATTATATTCTTATTATTTATTACTTTGTTAAACTAATTTTCTAAAAACTTATAATTTTTAATAAAGATAATTTAATCTTTTTTAAAAAAAATAAAAAATATTAAAAATTTTTAATTTATCTTATTTATGTAATAATGATAGTATCTAATAATTTTTTAATATGTAATTTTTAAACTTTGATTTATTTTTATTTAAATTAAAATATTTTATTTTAAATTATATTTAAATATAAATGTGAATATTTGAGGGGGAAAAAAACTACTCCCTCTGTCCCAATTTAATTTATCATATTTTTAACTTAGTTTTTGTCTCAAAAAATTAAAATTTAACATACCTAATTTGTCCCCATTTAATAATATTCTATTTACCAAACATATTAAATAATTTCTTTTGCAACAAATTGATCTCATTTAAATAACAAAAAAAAAAAGAAGTAATTTGTAAATTTTAGAATTTGAGTATTTCTTAATAAATAGAGAGAGAATAAATTAAATTCTAAGAGTAAAAATAGAAGTAAATTTTAATGAACTAAAAAAATTTATTTATCTTAATACTCGCATAATCGGTTAAATAAGATACTCCCTCCGTTCTAAATTATCTGTCAACTTTAACCGATTTTGTAGAAATTAAGAAAAGTAAATTTTTTAGTTAATTAAACATTCTCTTCCATTTTTATTCTTAAAATTCAATGATAACTATCTCTTTTTATATTAAGAAGTACACAAACTCCAAAATTTTGATATAACTCCAAATTACTTCTCTCTCCTAAGTACTCATTCCGTCCCAAATTATCTGTCTACTTTAACCGATTATGTAAGAATTAAGAAAAGTAAATTTTTTAGTTAATTAAACATTCTCTTTCATTTTTACCTTTAACATTCAATGATAAGTATCTCTCATTATATTAAGAAGAATACAAAATCTAAAACTTTGATGTAACTCTAAATTACTTATTTCTCATAAGTATTTAATTCTTATTGAAAAATTGATCAAAATATTGCTGAGTATTTAATTCTCTCTCCACGTTGCTATTGATATTTCGTGTGAATTAATGAGATGAGTATGAATAGCAGAATTTGTAAAATGAGTTTTTGACTATATTTTAATATGTTTGAGAAATAGAATACTATTAAATAGGAATAAATTTGGAATATTAAATCTTAATTTCCTAAAGGGACAAATAATTTGAGACAAAGATTAAGTTAAAAAGTGGATTGATAATTTAGGACGGAGGGAGTATTTAATCTTGCTAGAAAATGAGTCAAAATATTACTAAGTATTTAATTCTCTCTTCAAGTTGTTATTGATATTTCTTGAAAATTAATGAGATAAGTATGAATAGTAGAACTCGTAAAATGAGCTTTTGATTATATTTTAATATATTTGGGAAATAGAATACTATTAAATTGGAGTAAATTTAAAATATTAAATCTTGATTTTTTAAAGGGACAAATAATTCAAGACAAAAATTAAGTTAGAAAGTGAATTGATAATTTGGGATGAAGGGAGTATTCAATTTTTGCTAGAAAATGGGTCAAAATATTACTGAATATTTAATTCTCTGTCTAAGTTGCTATTGATGTTTTTTGAAAATTGATGAGATGATTATGAATAGCAAAACTCGTAAAATGAGTTTTTTACTATAATTTAATATGTATAGAAAATAGAATGCTATTAAATAGAGATAAATTTAGAATATTAAATCTTGATTTCTTAAAGGAATAGATAATTTGAGATAAATATTAAATTAGAAAGTAAATTAATAATTTGAGATGAAGAGAGTAGATAATTTGATATGAAAAGAGTATTTATACACTCAACTGGAAAGATCACATTAATTTTAAAAAAACTTGAGGAAACATGAGTCATCACATGAATGAATATGGAACCCTTTTTTGTCAAAGCACTTATACTGCCGGCCTTTTAATTTTGAAGCCTATCCCTTTGAAGTTTCTGAACACGTGTGTGGATAAGCTCACCCTACAATTGGACAAGTGCTGCTACGAAAGCTTCCTATCATGCCACTTCAAGTCGGGATTTGGGGCTGCGCAATTTCAGTAAGGAAATTGTGCGGCTCTTTTGCGGCCAAGATCGACTCTTTGCAGAATGTGCAGCCAGGGAGAGGCCACGTCTCCCTGCCAAAAAGTAGGGCAAAACGATGTCGCTTTTCCCAATTTGGCTTTGGCTCAGCTACGACTAAAGCTAAGTCGGGTTTAGGCCTCCTCACATCAACACTGCAGAGGAGACATTTTGGCAGGTGAGTTGATATTTTTCTAATTGCCGAGACCAACTTTCCCTCATCTTACTTATTTGCTTCACCTCTCTCAACAAAAAACCACCGCCTGGCTCAAATTTTTTTGTTGCTTCGTTCATCTTGTGAAAAACCACCGCCTGAAAAACCATCCTACCGAAGTTGTTCGTTCACTCTGTCACCATTCTACCTAGTTTGCCCATTCACTCCGGCACTATCAACCTCTTCCTCCCTCTCTCCTCTTACCATTTGTGGCTGCTCTCGGTCAGTGGCGGCTGCCATATTCCGTCTTCCTCTCACCACCGTAAATACCACATTCCCTATCTCCTCGGAGTTGCCCGTTCATTCCCTAATTGTCAACCTCGTTTCCTGGAGCTCTCCCTTCAAAATTGTTCTCAATTGGTGTCGTTAGCCATTTTTTGCCTCTGTCATCTCACTACGCAACGTTTGTTTCTGGGCTGGAGGCTGCTCTACATACAACATTCTATTACTGTAAATGTGACTTCTTTGAAAGGTGACTTTTTTTAACTAAAAAATGAACTCTTTTACTACAATTTTTCTTTGTTTCTTTATTTATACTTGGGTTATGTTTCTCTATTTCCCAGTAACTACATTTTTATATCTTTCTCCTGCTTTTTTAGAGTTCTATCATTTTCTATGAAAGATTTGATATTGTGGTTGTAATAAAAAAAAAAATGGTTTGAATGCTGTTTAGAAGTTTGTCAGAATTATTATCTTCACATGGTAAAAAAATAAATCTGGTGAACAGTGCTTTGTTTCTTTGGCTTCTCTGTTTTGGCCTTTTGTATTTCTTCTTTCAAAGATCTACGTGTATTCTTGAATATGTAGTTGTTAAAAGTTAATCACAACTGATCATTTGTAGTGAAATGCATGAACACAGCATAGAAATACATTAACACATAGCAGGAGCATATTTACATTTTCATTAATCAAGCAGCATTGCAGCACAAACACATTAGCTTGAAGTATACAAATACATAAATACAGCACAGAAACACTTGAACACACAATAATGAAATATTAACATACATTCACTCTCAAAATATTACTAACATATTTTTTTCATTATAAAAAATTTTCCTTATCTTTTTTATTCCTTATTCCCTTGTATCTTTGTATTTGGTTTTTATTTCTGGAGAGGTTAGGCCTTATTCTTTTCTTGACCCTCATCTTTTTTACTTAAAATCTGCAATGATTATCTCATTGTGTGTTCTTGAATTAGCTTGATTCGTAGAATCAAATCTTTCAATGTCTTTAATGGAAGTAGGATAGAAATTTTATATGTGCTAATTCAAGCTGTTTTTACTATTTTCTTTCTGTTTCTAACAATATATATTCTACACATCATGTGAAGGCACTCATGTGTATAAAGTTAGAATTTTGATTTTTTTTTTATTCCATATACCTGTTATTTAGAAAGATATCTTTGATCACTTAAGAAAAGCAATCAATTAGTAATCTTAATTTAAGTGTATGCCTCTGAACATATTAAGTATGCTTCGTAAAAGATATCAATTACTGACTAATTACAATTTTCCATATATAGCCGACCAAACTAATAAGGTACCTTTGGCTAAAGAGATAGAATTTCAAAATTCAACAAGGTTTACTTTCCCAAAAAAAATCAACCAACAACAGTAAAACACTTTGCAAAAGTTTATTTGTGCATTTATTATTAATTTTTTCTTTTTTCAAAACCACATGCTTATTCTTTCATAGCCATAGATAATTTCTCAACAAACTTTGAAACTAGTGTATTTAGTCACCTTTGTGCAAACCTTACAAAAATAGACAATTAGATACTTAGGTGCTAGCATACGGTGATTTAAAATCACAACTGTCAAACTTATGAGTTATTCATAAATTTTATTCTCCAAATATAGCACATGCCATAGTTTAAACATAAATTTCTCACAAAGCATACAATTTCTCAAATGCTAACATGATAAATAAACCATGACGGCCTCATACTATACATACTCTAGTTACATTATGTGTTGCTTGAAGATGGAAACATTCTCCTTATTGCTAGAACTTAATTATCTTGCTACACCATGAAGAACCGAGTCAAGTATGAATATGCCATATCGTATGATGCCATAGCTTTGAACTATATATTATTTTCCCTTCAAACTTTAAATTGGATAGCCTTGAACTAGATATTTGGTTCCCTAAATATTCATTAACCATTTATGCAAAGAATTTGTGGTACTCAATTTGCATTCCAGTGTTCCTAGATTTATGATTTATAATAAATGATGCAACTTGATGACTGACTACCCGCAATTTGCTTCCATCTTATTTTTAACTGGTACAAATATAGAATATATTTGAAGGTTTAGGACAATATATAAAGAAAAAAGAAGAGATGTGGAATAAGAAAATGAAGGCTTAGATGAATACTATTGTTGCCTAACGAAGAAAGATACACCTGTTTTAAATTTCATGGAAGTGTTCATATTTCCACTATGAACACTTCAAAAAAAAAAAAAAAATAGAAGAATAGGGTTTTGCTCATCTTTTTTATTCCTTATTCCTTTGTACCCAAGCATAATTTGATTGTGGCAGGATTAGAATTCTAGAAAGGGATGTTGAGCTTAGTTTTTATTTTTAAAGAAAGTTCCTTTGGCTCTTTTTTGCCTATTGGGTAATCATGTATTTAATAGTTAAGAGTAGCATTTGTGGAAAATTCCTTGAATTTCTAACCGGTGATTGAGTTAATGAGCCCTTAATTTGCATATTTTGCATTATTATTATTTCTACTTCTTATGTAATTATGCCTTCAGCTTTCACTCTTTCAATAATTAAAGCTACTGCTTTCAATGGATATTATCTTATATTTCTATTTCTTAGTGCTACAATACCCTTTTAAATATGATTACCGGCTACAGTTTTTGCATAGTTTTACAATATATGCTTATGTTCTATAAATTTGTTCTATTTCTGTTTCTCTTATCTTAAATGTTAAGCTATTGTTTAGTTGCCCAAGGTTTGCTTACATAGAACATTGCACTACTTATGTAATAGAGGTTTTCCTCATATATGTTCACTTCTAAAAGCATCTCTAATTGAAGAACGTCCAATTGATTCTAGTTCCATTAGTTGACAAGATAAATGATATTTTGAGGTGTTAGAATTATTATGTGGCATAATCATGTCACTCCTGAGGAACAAGGTTATTTGCTATAAATAAATTGGATTCCATTTGTACTTCTCTAACTGAAGATGTGGGTGGGGAGGTGATGATAGCTTGACAAAAAAGTATGAGGGATTCATGATATGAATCAAAAGATATCTTGATTCAATCTCTGACATTTTCTCACAGTAATTATATTATAATTTTACTAAAAAATATGTAGATGCATTTCTGCTTACCAATTACTTGATTGTTCAATATTTTCTTAGAGTACATTATAATTTTTAAGAGAAATAAAAATTACCTAATTTTGAAATATTCATAAGCAATTAGTTTATCTAATCATTGTTAACAAAATTTATTCCATGTTTCTGTTGTAGGGAGACACCCAGTAGGGAGGCAGAGCCTGTCGCACACAGGTAATAGTTTGGTTATAACATCATCTTTGTGCTTAGCGTTAGTTAACATTATGTATTTATGTGGGATTTTCATGCAATGATGATGTTACTTAAAAAATTCTAATGTGCTTCGACAGGCCCGCGAGCAAGCGAGAGTCACATGGAAAGCTATGCCTGCTGTTGGGATGCAACAATGGGAGAATAGGTAGAAAGCTACATTCCAGCAGTACAAGGAAGCTTCATCAGGCGCTAGTACTTCTGCAAGAACTAGCAGTCATGTGGGGGCTGTTGGGAATATGCCCTCTTAGACTAGTTTTTTGATGAAAATATCGAATATGTTAATAAAAGAATTTATTTGTCGAAAATCGTTTGTGAAATAATTTTTTTTATTTGTGTACATTTTCGTTTGGAACAGACCCATTATGTGTAAATAAGTGATCCATGTGAATGAAGGTCTTTTACAGTAAGGTATAGATAATGGGTTATTTAAACACATAAACATCTGTTCTTAACCGATTGATGAGAATGTGAATCTCTTCATGTTTAGATTATTATGTTATGAATTCTATATGGGGAATGGCTTACCTTTAGCCAGTGAGTAGTCCACCAACTTCATGACATAAGCGTATTTTTAATACGTATAACAGGATCTGTAGTAGTGGTTTTTAAAAAGTACTATATGGTAGAAACCTAGACTACTACTGCTACAGCATGGACTAGTACTCTATAACTTGAGTATGGGTTGGTGGTCTGGCGAAGCTGGAAGCATATGCTTTGATATACTATAGTTGAGATTCTATCGGAGGGCCAATATACTTGTATGTTGGGTATGTGTGACTAGTTAGTTAAGATAGACTTGTACAAGATAATTTCTACACTATATCACCCCTTGTGGTTGTCCGAATGATCTAAATATCCAGGGCTCTGGGAAACATGACTTGGATGTTTGCTTTAGGGTCGCTCCCTTGGAAAACGGAAACACTCCAGAAAATCGTGGATTATTGGACTAGAAGCCTAATGATGGTAGATGTCTTTTAAAGAGGTGTTAGTACACTTCTTCCTCTCAAAATGTACGGCGATGTGTAGAGGGGTATTTTAGTCATTTCACTTGTAGGTCGAAGACTTTGCTAATGCAGTATTGTCCTTGGGGTCAATATTTTCTTATGGTAATATTAGAAAATATTTAAAATGCAGAATGCATCTATTTATATAGTATGGGTATTTTGGTCATTTTAGTATCCAATGCGATGTGTCTTTTTGGTCCTCGGAATAGCCCGTAAGTCCTAATTAATTTTTGGGTTGAAAAAATGATCTTAGTTGAGTGAGTTGTATTTTATTTGGGAAATCTAATTTATTATTGGATTGGAATAAAATAAATGGAGAGAAATTTATTATTTGGTTTAATTGGTTAATTAATTATTCAAGACCTGGGTTCAGTTTGAATAATTAGAAAAATTAATCAGGACTTAAACTAGAAAAAAATAATTATTACTTAATTATTTATTGGATTATTTATTTAATTAAATTCCAAGAAATAAATAATTAAAGTTTAATTATTTTTTTGTTCATTGTGGTCCATTAATTATTTATTGGGCTATTTATTTAATCCCAAGAAAAATAATTAATGTTTATTATTTTGGGCTTATTGGGTCCAAGGAAAATAATAAATATTATTTTGGCCCAATAGCCTGGACCATAGGATTTTTTCGAACACAGTTTATAAGAGTTTAGGGTGAAGTCGAAATTTATTTTGTAAATAATATTCGGGTATAAAATTCCGAGAATGTTTTTATCAAAGTAATTATTTTTGGTTTCATGACTCTTGGCTTTCTGTGTGGAAAAATAAAATAAAAGAAAAAAAATAAAAAAAATGTCTCTTGGCTCTCGGTCTCTCATGTGGCATTTGGTATACAGGCTTTTGGTTTTCTGGCATGTGGCTTTTGGTTTTTATAAAACAAGAAGCCATGCTTTGAAATGAGTATGGCCAGTGAGCTGAAAACGTTTTGATCAATTTTCCTTCAACCCTTTTGTGCTCACCAACTAGAAAATTAGGCAAGGAATATTCCGTGAGCCGGAAAGCAAGCATTCCACCGGAGCGTTCATTTTCCGCCAGAGGAGAAGGAAGACAGTGCACTGGAAGTTCATGGACGCATGAGGAAGAAAGCTGTTTGTCAACTTCAAGCATTTCTTCATGTTCTTCAAGTTTTAAAGGCTCCAAGAGGTATGTTTCAAGCCCACCATGATGTTCTCATACTCTGATATTATGTTCTTGTTCTCCATTTCCATCCACTGCACATGCTCTGTAAATTTTCAAATTCCTTCAAGTGGTATCAGAGCAAGAATTTAATTGACTTCGAGAGCATGTTAGTTAATAAAAATGGAGAAGAACATTGTTTGGCGCATAATTATGTGATCCTTCGCTTGAAATGGTATGGGACATGGCCTTTGTAAATTTTCATAGAGTTTACTGTGAAATTTTGATTTTGAGTTTGGATCGTGTAAACCTAATTTAAATGGGTATAGGTGGTTGTTGTTTTGGTTTAGATGGGTTTTTGTAATGAAAATGGTCTATAGAAGCCAAGAGAAGTAATTTGCAGAAGAAATCGCAGAAACTGGACGCATAAAGGATTCTGGAGAAGAAAGATACTATTCATAAGCCGCCAATCTAGTCGAGCCGGATTGCATGAAATCGAGCCATTTCGTTGTAATTGAAACTTCAATTTTGCGTAGGTCATTCAGCGGTTCGAGCGCGCAAAAATGGATCAACACGCGGGTCGATCGCGGGTCAACAGCAGAGATAAAACGGGCCGGATCGCTTGCTCCACGGGTCAAGGCGCGGATCCAGCATGCATGCGTGTGGCGCGTGTGAGGGGCAGCCAACCGGTTTGGGCGCGGGTTCTCGGGTGGGTGGCGGCTTCACAGGTCGTCGTAGCTGGTGATCTGGTGCGCGCGGTTCATCGCGGCCGAGGTGGACCGCATGCCAAATGGGCCCGGATCCGGTGCGGCCGATGCAGTGGACCTCCAGTCAAAAAAAATTTTTTAAAATTTTTTTTAATTTGGGTCCCATACCTGGCGAAATTAATATTTTTGCAATAGTTTATATTCTTGGAATATATTTGTATGAAAAATATTAGTAAAGGATTTTAGGATTAAACAAGATAATTAATTAATTAATTAATGTGTTTAATTCTATTATTTGGACACATAGGTTTAAAAATAGAAAAGCATGAAAACGTTTACTGTTTTCTGACATGCTATTTATTTTATGTACCTATGTACGCGGTTTCTCAAAGACCAAAGTCTTTGGGAATATATATGCAAGGAAAAACATTTTTCTTTAAAAAAATTAAATGGTTACTTTAACTTGAACAAAAATTAATCCTTGGCTATTTTCTTAAAGGATTTAATCTTTGGCATAGAAAATATATTGGATTTAGATATTTTTGTAAGTTAAAATAGAAAGCCATTTTATTTTATTTTGCAAAAGAAAATTGTTTTGTTAAGTAAAAATAGAGGCCAAAGTCTTGATAAAGTTTTAATTGGAAAATTTTTGAAATCATTAAGTTTTAACTTAAATGAAATTAGTCCATGGATAAATTCTCTCAAAGGATATAATCCTTGGCATTGAGATTTTAATGGACTTGGATATTTTATTTTTAAGTTAAAGAAGAACTTAATGGAAATTTCAAAAGGATATTTTTTCAGAAAACTTTATTTTAAAAGACTAAGTGGGAGAGGGGTTCCAACGGCCCCACGGCTTCCATCACGGTCCTTATTAGAGATCATGGATCCCCTCGCGTCACCCTGTGAGTGAACCCGTATAGGATGGAGATACCACAAGGATCTAGATCTAATGGAATGATGTAATTAATGACCCGAGACAAGTACTATAATCGGCCAGCCCACGTTGAAGGTAATAGTGCAAGGAATGTCTATAGGAAATAGAGAGGAAACGGCCATCCCACGATAAAGTTATCCTCTAGATCATTATCTAGAAGGGAAATTGATTTGTGGTGGTTATTACACTTAGCTTAGGGAACTGTTAATCTTCCAAAGAAGCTATGTCAGTTTTCCTAAGAGCCAAATTAATTTCTGTACACAAATTTATTTTCACAAACTAAATTCTTTCTTTTATTATTCGATTTTTCGGAAATGGTGGGAGGTTCTTTTAGTCCTTTGGCCGTTATTCTCCATGAGAATAAGTTAACGGGACCAAACTATGTGGACTAGAAGAGGAACCTGGACATAATACTCACAGCTGTGGAGTATAAGTATGTCATTTACAAGACCTACCCTATAATCGGGAATGGTTCCACCGACAATAGAGCGAGAGGCTGTGAAGGCATGGAAGAAGGCTAATGAAATAGCACGTTGCTAAATACTAGTCTCCATGTCTAATGTGTTCCAGTCTAAACACGAGCACATGGCTTCTGCGTATGACATTAGTCATTCATTGGCCACTATGTTCGCAGATAAGAGCTGGCCCACAAGGCAAGAGGTTCTTCGAACTATTATAAACTCTAAGATGGCTGAGGGAGCATCAGTCAAGGAGCATATGCTCAAGTTGATTACTGCTTTCGAAGAGGCAGAAATCTTAGGGGCTATCATTGACCCCGAGAGCCAAGTGGACATGGTTCTCGAGTCTCTACCGAGTTCCTTTACTTAGTTCAAACTAAGTTAAATATGAGTTTGACTGAGTTGATGAAGGAACTCCAGATAGCAGAGAAGGTCATGAAGCCACATTCAATGGCCCTGATTGCTAAGTCTTCTTCCTCAAGAATAGGGTCCAAGCCCAGAAAGTTTAAAAGGAAGAATGGAAACGCAGTAGCCCAGCCCAAGACCCAGCCCAAAGACAAAGCAAAGGGCAAGTGCTTCATATATGGGAAGAAGGGACACTGGAAAAAGGAGTGTCCAGATTTTCAATCCAAAAAAAAGAAAAACCCCACATGTAATGTTCTCTATCTAGAGTCTATATATGGTTGGATCAACTTCTACTTGGATTGTTGATTCAGGAGCCACTGATCATATTTGTAACTCCTTCCAGGGGTTTAGAAAGATGAGAAGACTCAAGAAGGGTGAACATGGATTACGTGTGGAAATGGAGCACAAGTCTAGGCCCTTGCAGTGGGAGAGCTGGATCTTGTTTTTTATTGTAATAAGAAAGTGATTTTAATAGATATTTTATATGTATCTGGTTTTATCAGAATTTGATTTTAGTTGCAAAACTTAAAAATCAAGATGACTCTTGGCTTTCTGTGTGGAAAAATAAAAGAAAAGAAAAAATAAAATAAAAAATGTCTCTTGGCTCTCGGTCTCTCATGTGACGTTTGGTATACAGGCTTTTGGTTTTCTGGCATGTGGCTATTGGTTTTTATAAAACAAGAAGCCATGCTTTGAAATGAGTATGGCCAGTGAGCTGAAAACGTTTTGATCAATTTTCCTTCAACCCTTTTGTGCTCACCAACTAGAAAATTAGGCAGGGAATATTCTGTGAGCCAGAAAGCAAGCATTCCACCGGAGCGTTCATTTTCCGCCGGAGGAGAAGGAAGACAGTGCACTGGAAGTTCATGGACGCATGAGGAAGAAAGCTGTTTATCAACTTCAAACATTTCTTCATGTTCTTCAAGTTTTAAAGGCTCCAAGAGGTATGTTTCAAGCCCACCATGATGTTCTCATACTCTGATATTATGTTCTTGTTCTCCATTTTCGTCCACTGCACATGCTCTGTAAATTTTCAAATTCCTTCAGGGGCATTGATGAGAGTTGCTACAAATGAAGAGCACGAACGCTTATGCCATGACCTGTTTACCTAGGCCTACCAACCACTGAAGGCCTCCCCTGACCTATCTGTGCTGCATAGATTTCCTTGCCCTTTGCTTCTCCTAAACTGATTTGTTAGATTATATTGGATGTTGCTGTGGGATGTATATTGGACATTAACTAAGGATGAAGTCATTCTATTTATCTAAGGATTTATGAATTGTTGTTGACGGATTATTTGTATTCATGTTTAGAAATCTAGGACTAGTATAAGGGCTTATAACTGTATGTACTGTTGTTGGTTGTTTGGTGGATATTTAGTGAGGGTGAATGGTTATTGGTTGTGAAGGATTTGTTGTTTGTATTGTTGTTGATGTGTAGGAGAAATGGTGATAGATTATTATCTAACTATATTTATGTCTCTTCATATGGTGTTAATCGAACTTGTGTTGTCAGTTTATGTGTTTGTTTATAGTGTTAATGTGGTTGTGTATGGTGTTCATGTGTTTGTGCCGCATGTTTATGTAGTAACTAGTGCAGGTTGCTTAGGGATTGTGTTCATGTGGTTATGCAAGGTGTTCATGTATTTGTGTTAAATGTTCAAATGTTTGTGTGGTGTGTTCATATAGTAACTAGTGCAAGTTTATTATATGCTTAGGGACTGTGTTCATGTGATTGTGTAAGTTGTTCATATATTTGTGTTAGGTGTTCATATGTTTATATGGCATGTTCATGGTGTAACTAGTGTAGGTTTAGAGTATGTTTGGGGACTGTATTCATATAGTTCTGTAATGCATATGTGTTAGGTGTTTATGTGTTCATATGCTTGGAGATTATGTTCATGTATTTATTTCAAGTGTTTATATATTTGTGTGGTATGTTCATGTAGTGCCTAGTGCATAACTGTGTTCATGTCGTTGTGTAATGTGTTCATATATTTGTGTTTCTTATTCATGTAGGTTTTTTGGGTAGGTTGTTTCTATCTAAAAATATATTTTTATTTTTATAGATCTTAATACCTGAGGATTAGCATCAATGATGAACTCCAAAATTTGTTATCCTTGCACTGTGATTTGCTTTTCTTATTGTGGGTGCTTTCTAATTTCTAGTTTGTAGCTTTATTGGCACTACAATTTTCGAATCTTTTGGACCTCTGGACCTATTCATTTCATTGACCGTGTAATGCAATTTTCTAGATTACGTTCCATACATTTAGGCTTGGAAATTATTATAACTTTCCTAAAATACTGGTGGATATGTGCCAGTAGGATACGTTTTGCGCCAATAGTAACTTAGCTTATTACTTTTATTGAAAGGAATTACGTGATATCTTCATTCTTGAATAGTTACATGGAACATTAAAACAGTCACACAAATAAAACTTTGAATTACATAGTTCTTCAGTTCTTTCTCCTTTGCATACATTTTTAAGAGGATCATTGGCTGATGTGGAAAAAGATAAGAGTTTATCTAATTCAATTCACTTTTATGAATTGGTCCCTTTCTAAAGTCATGGCACAATAAAAGCTTCATCTTGTCCTCAAAATTGTACATGCTTAAATGAAACATTACCAATCAAATTTTAATACTATATTTTTTGTTAGATTGCACTTCCATATGTTCAAATATTATGTCAATTTATGACATAGATTGGGAGGAACCTATAGGTAACAATGTTAGAGAACAATCATATTCACTAAGTGCATATTCAAATATCAAAGGAGTTGCCATATAATATCCAAGAAAAGAAAGATGATTTAAATGCACCAACTACTTAAATTTAACTGCTATATTTTCTGTAAGGCCCTCTCATGTGAGCATTCGAACCACGTCAACATCTTTGGCTAGTGGGCAAGCAAGTACTAAGTGCAAAGCAAAGCCACTTGTAGCATCTCGCCTACATCAATTTGGTCGTAGTTTTTTCCCACCTCTCTATCCATCAAAAGTTCAAATTTCTTCTCTTGCATTACTTTCTTAAACTGAAATCAAGTGCCAACTTATTAGTAGCATCACTTAAACTCATTATGGCACAAAATATTTTATTGTCTTAATAGTAATTTTAATAAGAGAGGGAATATAACCTTGTGAACTGACAAAATGGTAAGCTATTAGCAAATATGTTTTGATTGTAAGCAAAAATGCATTTTAGTTTTGAAGTAATTTAAAAGCCATGTTCATGCAAATGCAGACAGAGTATATTCATTTAGTAGGGCCAAAAAAACATACCTACTCAAGCATGACTCATTTTTTATATGTATTTTTCAAAATTCAAGAGCTTTAATTCTAATTATATACCAAGAGAATACCAAAATCAAATATATCGGTTTTCTCTGATAATTGATCAATGGAGAGGTACTCTAGTACAATGTGGCCAATAGTGCCATGAATAGCTCTTGTAACAGGAGAATCAACATGATCAGGGAGTTTTGCAATACCAAAGTCACCAAGAACAGGCTCATAGTAATCATCCAAGAGAACATTGGCAACGTTCATATCTCGGTGAATTATTTTTTGGATCACATTGTTCATGGAGGTAGAGAAGACCCCTTGCAACTCCAATTACAGTTCTCTTTCTAGTATTCCAGTCTAGAATAGGTCTTCCTGAAATAATCAAGATAAGAAATTTTTGTACTCAGGACATTCTTCACATTGGAAGCTTGATGCTAATCTTATTAATAATGGCTTATTACTAGATCAACAATTTTCTATTTACATTCAGCATATACATAATACTTCTGGCAAATCTTCAAAACAATATCTACGCTTTATAAAAATAATTCTATCTGATAACAGAGGGATTAATAAGTAAGGATACAATTGTACAACCATTCCCTAACTTGAGATAATACTTTTAATTCTTTTCAGCTAACTTACAGGTGGCTAAAAGTATTTTTATTTTCAAGTATAAATGTTGGCTACCATTGATTGCCCATTCGTGCATTCCTTCTTCTCAATTAATATCACATCCTCAAAATATTTCAAAGAATATTAAACTGAAACCTAACTTAGTTCAATTTAAAAATGTGAAAATTCTCCACTTTTAAACTTTAGCAAAATTTCTCCACTCCTCTTCATCCCTAGTGTCAAAGTTCATCTGATATCCCTAGTTGGGAACCATTAGCTGACACAACAAGCTTATGTTATCTATTAAATAATTTAGCCACAGTATTAGGTTCAGAATTTTTAAACTACTTTACCGTACAAGAATGAAAGAAAGAGTCACATTAAGAAAATGTTTACCAATAAAGGAAAATTAGGTGGCTTTATGTTCCCAATTACTTAAAAATTCCATCAATTCTTTCAGCTACTAAGAAGTTGAGAGTTCATTACCAAAACAAGAACAATTTAAGAGACTGAACTCAGCATAGAGAACACATGAACAGAGAACGGGTGGTTAGCAAATAAACAGAGAATACATGAACTTAGTACACATACACATAAACTAGTGATATAAACACATAAACAATCAACAAAAAGACGTGAACACAATCAAATGGGTGGTTAACAAATTATCAGAGAATACATGAACTCAACACACATACACATAAACTAGCTACACAAACACATGAACAATCCACACAAAGACGTGATACAGTCAAACGGGTGGTTAACAAGTGATTAAAGAATACATGAACTCTGCACACATGCACATCAACTAGTGACACAAACACATGAACAATTCACACAAACATATGAATACAATCAAACGAGTGGTTAATAAATAAACAGAGAACACATGACTCAGCACACATACACATGAACTTGAAACACAAACACATGAACAATCCATACAAAAACATGAACATAGCCAGTCACACCATAATCATACTATCACAATAACCGTTACACAACACTAACATCTAACACGGAAACGAATATCAACTTAAAATTCCAAATTACATTAGAAGCATCTTCAGATAAACATACTTAATTGCTACTGCAAGAAATTGACAGAAAAATTTTAAAGAAAAATTTTTTACTGCAGCTCTTCAAAGAGAAAAATACCGTTAGTGTTGAATACCAATAACCTCATATGTCTGCATCAGGAAAGCTTCCATTTTTCAGTGCTTATGATGCTTTGTCCTTCTCTCCCTTTCTTAGATTTGTTGACCCATTTTGCAGCAACAAGCCGATGACCTTCTTCAGATTTCAAGGGATTTCACCCATTTCTGTTGTTGTAAGAAAAAGATTTCTTGTTTGAAGAAACGAGAGAGAAACAAGGTAGAAGCATATGCATATCAGGAAAGCTTTTGTTTTTGTTTGCCTTGCTTAAATTAGTCTTGTAGGGAAATTTTGGCGGGATCTGAAAATTTGAGAAAATTAAGCAAAAGTACAAGCTATTGGGAGTTGTGCCAAAATGACATCGTTTGAACCTTTTTTTTAGATACATGAGGTGACTTCTCTTGTACCACATGATTCAAACACTAATACATCTTGACTGCAAAAGAATCGCGCAATTTCCAAGCCCAAATTGCGCGGCCTCCAATCCATTCAAGTCGACGGTAATAGTCCGCCGTGGTATCGAGTCCAATTGTCTTGCTTCACCAGCCTTCGTGGCCGGGGCATATAAGAGTCAAAATAAGGCTGCTTCGGCTTTTTTTTTTTTTTTTTTTTAAGAGAAGCCATCAGCGTCGTTGTAAAGCAATAATAAGTACATCTGTACAACATGCATGCTTGGCTAAGCCATCCGTCAAATAAGGCTGCTGCTTGTTATCCCCTCTTAAATATTCCATTCAGAAAACCGATACTATTATCAGATTCCCAGGGACCCACCAGTGTCGAGTTTGCCTTCTTATCATGACCCCAATAGTCACCCCTCAAAACACAGCATCAATTCTCAGCTCAGCAGTCCCAATTTAGCAAGATCCATGTCTTCTTCACCTTCCACCACCGCTGCAGGCAAAGGTAGAGGCACGGCAGTCACCGCAGGAGTCCATCCAGACATCATCCAAACACATATCTTGAAAAGACTCGACGGCCCAACTCTTGCTTCCTTCAGTTCTGTATCAACGCAATTTTACAGTGATTGTATGGAGGAAAGCCTTTGGAAGACTCTTTGTAACTCTAATTGGCCTTCCACGACGGATACACGAGTTCAAGGAATTATCGCTGCATTCCCCTCCGGCCACCGATCATTCTACTCTGATTGTTACTCAACCGTCCGGTGCCTCCACCATAGGCAACAACAGCACCTCTACCACCATCTCAAGTCTAAGCCCACTACTGATCAACAGGAGTCGATACAAACGACAGAACTGATATCTGCAGTTGACATTCACTACGGGAACGAGCTAATATACTCGAAAGTGGCTGTAACAGGGACTTCGAATTGCTGGTTCAATTCTTCTCCTCTTAGACTTGACCTTCTAAAGACAAACGAGATAGTGCAAACACCCCTAAAATGCAATGGGGAGGAGAGCGTCGCTAAAATGGAGAAGAACATGAGATTGAGCTGGATATTAATAGACCCTGTGAAAAAAAGGGCAGTTAACTTATCAAGCCTGAGGCCAGTGGAGGTCCGGCAGAATCAGTTTACAGGGAAAATACTGGTAGATTATGCGACTATTGTGCCTGCTAGAGTTGGAGGAAGGTTTGTGAAGTGCGGAGTGGATGTCACCTGTGAGGTGAAGGATGGAGTCTTGCACCTCGGGGAGATAGGCATGCACGTGGAGGACATCGAGGGAAATATATTGAGTGGGATGGATAGTTTGGAAATTTTCTGTGCCGCGATGGAGGGTAAAAGAGTAAGTTACAAAATAAAGGCGGAGAAGAAAATGTATGAAACGTTCATGTTGTGGAGAGATTATTATCTTTCCAACCTATTTGTATAGAAAAATGCTTCATGGCATTATCAATTGGCTCTTTGAGTTGGTATACGTTTTGAGTTGAGCTTAATTTATAAGTTAATTTCAACAAACACTTTTACTTTGAACCAAAACACAGAGAATGTTTGAGGAGAAGTGACCCTTTTTCACCTCCCTAATACCAATAGGTTACTTGGTCTCAGGAGTAGTTGTTAGGAATTATTTTATGTACCACTACGGAATAAATAAGTGATGTGAAATTGTATAATAAATGAATTAATAAATAAAAATAAAGAAATTATAAATCTAACACAATATAATGGATTAAAAACAAAAAGGTGTCAAGAATCTTCTTGTAAGAAACTAAGACTAATAATATGTTTGATCTGACTATAATTAGTTTTACCAAAAAAACTATAATAGCCACCAACGGACTTAATTTCTTACCGTTAAACCTTTGCTAAGAAGACATACAATTTGTAAGAGCCCTAATTCCAGGTTTCAACTCCATGTTTCCTAGCCTAATTACCCAAGTTGTTGTGCAAGTCAAGACAGAATTAATATCTTGAATTTGAAGGGATGGAATTATAGGAAAGGAAATAATAGAGGATAACATTTCCAATTAAAAAAAAAACATAGGGACGAAGAATAAAATTTTGAAAAAAGTCCCAATTTTTCTGGCAAATAAGTACTTTCGAAAGTTTTGGAAAGTGCGGACAAATCCCAATTCAAGTAGGCCTTGATTCTTAAAGCCTAGAGAACAATTTTGTTGGCCCATTATAGAAATCGGGTTAGTGTTTAAATGATTTGTGGGTATTTTGGGATGACAAATGCTTATGCTTTTAATGGCAGCGCCCAAAGTGAAATGTCTAATTGGCAAACCTTCATATTGATTTTTAACAGATATCAAAGAGCCCAACAAGAATGACCAAAGGCTCACTCCTTATTTGATAGTAATAGTTTAATTAAATATTTAAAATTAAACTCCCCGCCCCCCAATATATACCGTATGTAAAAGATAGGGTTTCAAATGAATTCAATTAGCTTCTATTCATTTTCCATTTTTATTGTACAGACTTTACCAATTTTTTTAAAAACATTACTAACATATTCTCCAAAAGCAAGGAGAACTTTGTAAGAAGGAACTTTATGTAAATAGTATTCTCTCCATTTCATATTATTTGACATTTTAACCTTTGTATTTTGTTTCATAATATTTAGCTCTTTATACATTTATATACCTCAATGATTAATATTTTTCAATATTATCCTTAAATTTAGTCAAATTATATTTAATGAAAAGATAAAAAATCTCGTAAATAATTACTCATCCTTATATTTATTAGGGTAAATTTAGAATATAATTAAAAAATATTTATTAATTTCAATATTCTTAATGTGTGTATAAATAACCTAAAAAGCCAAATAATATGAAATGGAGGGAGTATAGATTAATAAAGTTTAATCCTATTAACGAAAGATTATGTGTGTGTATGTGTATCTATATATGTAAGTATTTATTGAAGCTTCTACTATTGACACATGTCTATTGAATTCTTACAGACTATGCCAATTAGTATCCGTTGTCTTCTGGAATTCCTACACACCAAACTATGCCAATTTCTTTCAATGCTTACAGTCTATAACTCTGGCTCTATGCAATTCCAAGATATATCGCCCACAACTCTGGCTTTGTGGAAGTCCATAACTCTGCGCAGAAAACTACTCCAATTTCTGTCAATACTTACAGTCCATCACTTTGGTTGTGTATAATTAGGGGGATTTGACCAAATCAGGTCAAATTTAGAATCACGCAACGCGAGGGGGCAGCCATGTTCAGAGGGTTCATCGCGATTGGCGAGTGCGATGTAGCCCCCTACTTCGCGATTGGAAATCGCGACTTAACCTCAATCTGCCCAAGGCTGCCCTGGTCTACCATTCACATGCCTGACTGAAAAAGTTGCGCGATACTGTGCACAAAGACGCGACTGTCAGTCGCGAGGTTGCCACACCGCTCGACTGTCAGTCGCATGGCCCAACCGCAGGGAATCTATGTTACAACAGAGATTCTGTTGACCAAATTCACAGGTGCAATTTAACCGGGGGTTTCCACTGCTATATATATACATACAAATTGCAATTCATTCATTCTCCCATTCTCCTCCTCTTCAATCTCTTCTTTACATCCGATTTCATTCCTCATTCTTTCTCTCCTGCACTCTTCCTAATTTGTAGCGCACAAAGTATTTTGCCTTCTTCTCATTGCACTACTATTCTCCTATTCCTTTTTTTCTTAATTTATTTGGCAAAAAAATTATTTTGTTATTGTGAAAGGAAGCATATTTTTGGAATAAAGTATTGCTGCAGAATCTGTTCCAGATAAAAAGAGTTACAACCGAAATTATTATTCGCATAGTCACTGACAGAGTTCTCCGCATATACCGGGTTTTTCTTTTTAAACAATAAATTATTTCAATTCTATATTTATTTGTCATTTAATTGAATATAATATTATAATTTATTGTTTGACTATAGACTGTATATATTTGAGATATATTAAATAATTTATAAATTTATTTCTTGTATTTATGTGGAATAATAAAATTTTATTAGATGTTGTTTTGATTTGTATTCTCTTATCTTATGATTAATTATGTGAAATAGCATAGTATGGCATAAATAGTAAATGAAATTTTAGTAATAGTTATTGTTGTGGATAGATTTTTTGTGTTCTATATCTTTGATTTTTGTGCTAGCCTTTCTTTACATAATTAGTTTATTACGCAAACTAATTAATTAATTATACATTATATATTTTAATTTAATTTAAACGGGATAATTAATTAATTATTTTAGTTAATATTTTAATTAATTAATACTTGGCATTTTAATTATACTTGATAATTTAATTAGTTATTTATTTTTAGTAAATTTAGCTAATTAATTATACTTAAATATTTTTTAGACTTTACACATTTTTAAAATATTTTATTATTTTAAATATTTTATAAATTGATAGATAATTAAAATGTTTTTTTATTTTAAATATTTACATATTTCAGATATTTTGGTAATTTAATTAATTATAAAATACTTAATTAATTTAATTAATATCGGATGTTTTTAATTAATTATTTTTAATTATTTTAGTTAATATTTTAATTAATTAATACTTGACATTTTAATTATACTTGATATTTTAATTAGTTATTTATTTTTAGTAAATTTAGCTAATTAATTATACGTAAATATTTTTTAGACTTTACACATTTTTAAAATATTATATTATTTTAAATATTTTATAAATTGATAGATAACTAAAATGTTGTTATATTTTAAATATTTACATATTTTAGATATTTTGGTAATTTAATTAATTATAAAATACTTAATTAATTTAATTAATATCAGATGTTTTTAATTAATTATTTTAAATTATTTTAGTTAATATTTTAATTAATTAATACTTGATATTTTAATTAATTATTTATTTTTAGTAAATTTAGCTAATTAATTATACGTAAATATTTTTTAGACTTTACACATTTTTAAAATATTATATTATTTTAAATATTTTATAACTCGATAGATAATGCTGTTATATTTTAAATATTTACATATTTTAAATATTTTTGTAATTTAATTAATTTTAAAATATTTAATTAATTTTTATTAATACTTGATATTTTAATTAATACTGGATATTTTAATTAATTAGTACTTGTAATTTTTATTAATGTTTTAACTAATTAATGCCTGACATTTTTAATAGATGTTTTAATTAATTATTTAATTTTAGTAAAATTAGATAATTAATTATACTTGACATATATTTCTTTATAATGATGATCGATATATTATGATAGCTTTTTTTATATTTCTTTAAATTTTTTAATAGACAAAATACTTCTAATTTTATATAGGTACAATGTCATTAGAACAGTCTGTTAGGTTACGATTGTATTGGGATTGCGATATTGTACGTACAGAACACGACGATTTTTTTAATGGTCCTTGTCAAAAAGCATTGGTTGTGAGAAATCGAGTTAATTTCCTCGGTTTAGTCAACAAAATATATACAATTCAAGGATTTGATACGGCTTCTGTTCAGTTACGAATCACAATGAGAGAAAATATTGCTATTGGTATGACAATAAGGTCTACAACAACTTTCATAAATGATGATGAAGATATGGAAAGTTTGTGGTGTTATTCATCTACTGTGCAGGAACAACCAATTGATCTGCATATTAGTCATGAGATCATTCAGATGCCGAATATAGCAAGAACAGAAAGTCAAGAGCAAAACAACCAAGCAAATGCCATTGGAACTTTCACTGAATTATTGAACTCAGCTGCTCATGAGAACATGCCTAATTTTGATTTAAATCTACCTGCACCTGTTGACCTCAATACTCAACCCTTCCAACCAAGTGCTACGACACAACTATTTTCATTTGCGAAAATCGGTGTACCTTTAAATGTAACTCCAGTTGATGAATGGGTTGCTCGAGAGCGCAATTAGGTTGGTGCACTGGAAGCGACGGTAGATGGTTTAAGACCTACCTCTGATATTGATGGGCCTACTGCAGAAGATACTCCCAATGAGGATGAGGACCACGAAGGAGATGATGATACTGAAGAACAGATTCCCGATCACTTCATAATGCAGCAAGAGCCTGGAAGACCCACTGAATATGAGTGTTTATATAATCCACCATATGCAGTGTACCTTGATAGGTTGGATGCTGCCCAGGAAATAGACAACGAAGCTGATGGATTTATATCAAGCAGCAGTGTGATGGATTTTTGGTCAGAACTGAATAATGATTTGAGAGTTGGCATGTGGTTTAGGGATAAAGATGAGTTACTTTGGGTTGTTCAATCATGGTCAATTAGGATTAGACGTGAGTTTAGGATAGTGGAAAGCAAGAGTGCACTATGGATTGCCGAATGTAAAAATTCAACTCAGCAGCATCCTTGTCCTTGGAGAATCCGTGTAAGAAAGAAAAAGAGTCATGGCTTATGGCAGATATCTCGTTAGAATGGAGATCATATTTGTCTAGTGCAAACTGTGGGCGGGAACCATCGCAACATGAGTGCAAAATTTATGGCGAAGCATATTATGACGACGATTCATGATAATCCAGAGATTAAAGTCAGCGAGATAAACAGTCATATTCAAAATACACTACATTTTACTCCGTCCTACAGAAAAGGGTGGAACGTTCGGAGGTTTGCTATTGAGATGATATACGGAGATTGGTCTAGTTCATTCGACCAGCTACCGCGGTATATGCTAGCATTGCAGGATGCAAATCCTGGTTCCGTCGTGGCGTGGTACTTCTTACCCACCGGATTGAGTGGGGCCAGGACATTTGGATATGTTTTTTGGACATTCAAACCATGCATTGATACGTTTCTTCACATGAAACCGGTAGTCAGCGTTGACGGGACATTTCTTAGGGGTATATATAAGGGAAGATTGTTAACAGCAGTGGGTCAAGATGCCAATAATCATATACTGCCCCTTGCATTTGCAGTCATCGATGAAGAAACGAATGACAGTTGGAGTTGGTTTTTGTCCCTACTCAGAGAGCATGTGGTAAAGGATCGAAGAGTTTGTTTAATATCAAACAGACACATCGAGATAAAGTATGTTGTTGATTGACTACCCAACTGGCAGGAGCCAATGGCAGTGCACAGATATTGTCTGAGACATATTTGAAGCAACTTCAACGCAAAGTTCAAGAATCATCAGTTGAAGAAGTTGATGTATGTAGCTGGGACTCAAAGGAAAGAGCGCAAATTTGTGAAGATTATGGAAGAAATAAGTTTGCTAAACCCGCAAGCGAAGGCTTGGATAGATTTGATCCCGAAGGAGCAGTGGACGCTTGCTTATGACGGCGGATATCGATTTGGTAATATGACAACTAATCTTGCCGAATCATTTAACAGTGTTGTTAAAGCCATACGTGCTCTGCCCATCAAGGTGATTGTCGAATCGTCTTTCAAAAAAACGGTTAAATACTTCAATGACCACAGAGAGGAAGCTAATCATGGTAGATATCACTTTCCTTCTCGGATATGGTCCAAATTTGTGAAGAATGAGCTAAAGGGGAGAAGTCACCATGTGTAAGCTTAGGATCAGGGTCGGGGCATCTTTAGTGTTTTATCACCATTTCGTGAGCATGGAAAGGGGAATAATTCATAGCAGGTTGACCTTGGTTCAAGGATTTGTAGCTGCTGCAAATGGTAAATTTACGGAATACCTTGTTCGCACGCATTTGCAGCTTGTCAACAAATAGGGTTGAATGTTGGGGATCTCGTATCACCCTTAAACACCACAACATGTTACCAGATGACTTATTCAGGACAATTTAGGCCCATTCCACACGAGGATTACTGGCGCAATCCTCCTTTTACGTTGGCTTCAAATGTTCATCGATTCAAGAATCGTCATCGTGGACGTATGAGGACGTCGCGCATCAGAAATGAGATGGATGAGCATAACCCTAACTCACCTCCTCGGTATAGAAACTGTCATCGTGCTGGGCATAATAGGAGAAATTACCCTAACAGTGCACTTCATGGTTCATGATGTGATGGTTATTTAGGGTAGATTGTATGATTAGAAATTATTGTATTATGTATAATTATTTGTGTATCAACTTTAATTGTTGGTGTATTATTGAAAATTATTGTATCTTAGTATTGTTTTAAACTAATTGGTACATACAGTTTTTATCGTCTATATTTCCTTTGCTTACTGTATGGCTTTATCTGATATTATACTTTCTTTTATTGAGAGATAAACTTATTACTCCTCTAAACATGTCGTTGTTTCAGGATAATATGACCGAACCTACGGCTGATGGAGTTGATCCTGGGCCTATTATCCCGGATGTGCTGACACAGCAGCGTAGACATTGATCTACTTATATTTGGGCAGGGCAATTAGAAGAACAAGTATTGTATGCAAGGCGTCATGACAGTGCATTTTGGGATGCTAGACCAATCGATCCCCGTGTAGTATAACTTATGGATGTAGCTGGATTTGGTGGAATCATCCGTCTACCGTATATAAAAATTGATCATCTGCTTATTACAGCATTAGTGGAGAGATGGCGCCAAGAGACACACACATTCCATCTACCAGTTGGTGAGGCGACTATTACACTGCAGGATGTGGAGGTTTTATTCGGTTTACGCATTGACGGTGATCCGATCATTGGTCGTGGGTTCAATTGCTCACAAGAGGAGTTGTATGCCTTGTGCGATGCGCTACTTGGTTTTCGACCCACTGGCACGGAGCTAGACGGATCTCGGTTGAGATTAAGCGCAATCGAGCGAGCCCTAACTCAACCACTCCCACCAGATGCAACTGCAGATATAGTTGCTCAGCACACACGGTGTTGCATCATGCAGCTTCTTGGCGAATTCCTTTTCTCGGACAAATCTGGAAGTCGTGTTCATTTGCGCTTTCTAAGATATATCCGTGAATTAGAATTGTCGGGTACCCTTTGTTGGGGAAGTGCGGCACTGGCACATTTGTATCGTTGTATGTGCAATGCTACTTCATACACGGCACATCAAATCATTAGTCCCTTACTATTACTTTAGGTACGTAATAACGTTAATTACGAGATCTAATTTTAAACTTATTAATATTTTATTATAAAAATAATTATGATATCTAATTATAAAATTATTATTACTTCTGTAATAGCTATGGGCATGGGAGCGCAATACTACAATCAGACCTGATAGAGTACGTCCAATAGAGAATGTTGCACAACATGCGCTCAGAGGAGCAGTATGGCAGGGTCCATTAGAACTTTCTCGCACGCCAACCCATGTCTTGATTACGTACAGAGATCAATTGGATCGAATGCGAAACAATCATATAAGTATTATATTTTTGAATGTACATTCATATAAGTTTTATAAATTGTAATTATTTTTTTATACTAAATTCGAGTTAATTTGTACAGTTTATTTGGCAACCATACAATGAGCACACGTTGGCATCTCTTCCTCCATATTGTACGCATGGACGACAGATCTGGGCATCTGTCACATCGCTATTATTTTGGGAGACGATAGAGCTGCATCGACCCGATAGAGTTAGGCGACAATTTGGAATGCTGCAAATAATTCCTAATGCTGTTGACACCGGATCGAATTTGCACCGGCGTGACCTGCGTACTACTGGTGCTGGATGGGATGAGGTTGATGCGCTACACCGTAGTAACTGGATAAATCGGCATGCATACGTTATGACAGGGCAGTTCACTTTTGGGCAAGCGGTGGTTTCACCTGATTATGCTGCTTGGTATTGGACTCGCACCCGATGATTGATTGGCAATCCAACAATACAACAACCGAATCCTATGGGTTACCAATCTACTAGCTCAACACTTGAAGTATATGTAAGTAAATTTTTTTCTAGTGCACAAAGTTTATATATAAATTATAATTTTTATATATATTTTTAATGACGTTTCTGAAAATGCATATGCAGGCCGACGCGTTACACAGAATCCTGCAAATAAGTAACGAAGCATCCCAAACTGATGATACATCATACTCTCAACAAGTCTACGGAAGAATATCAGATATTGCCCGGCGTACATTGACTGCTGGTGGCGAAGTGGATCGTCTGAATCGCATGCCGTACGAGCCATCTAGACGATCATATTCTTCTGACCCAATACCACAGATTTCTCAACAAGTCCCTCGAGAAGTACCAATTCGAAGGGAAAATAGGCGGGTACGTTGGCGTGCTGCAGCGGACGAAGTTCCGCAATAAGATCACTACTCACCTGTGCCGGCAAATGAAGGTGATTATGTTGCAGATGATCCTGTAGCGATTGCTGATTTCATTACCCCACAGCACCTAGTATTCGATACTAGGCGCCATTCTTCTGTTGGCGAGTATGATGTTGGTCCATCAAATGAGTGGTTTCCTCGACAGCATATGCAGTTTGAAGAGGATGCAGGTCCCTCATTTCCCTACAGAAGAACACGATGAGGGACCATCTGAACCACAACCTCAAGAACAACCTCCAAGACGAGTTCAGCCCCCGAGGAACCGTTGAGGATTTCATTGTGGGACTAGCTGCCATCCATTTTTTAGATGATTTCATTGTAATATGACTGCTTGATATATAATTATTTTTTTCAATAATTCATTTATAAAATTTTACATTCTATTTTGAAATTCATAATTTTTTGTTTGAAATTAAAAAACGCTTGATAATTCGCGAAATATTTCATCGTTATTATTCATTAAAATATAAATTATTATTTTTGTAATTTATATAAGTTTTTATTTATTATTGAGATTAAATTTTTTATTTTTTACAGATAAATAATAATTATAATTAAATACTATAAATTATACATTTAAGAATAATTAAATTTAAAATTATTTTTAAGAGAATTATAAATAATATTTTTATATTTTATTTTATAGATAATTTTCAAAAATTATATAGAATTTTTTATTTTAAAAAAATTTTAAAACTTATTTAAAATGAATAAAAAAATAAAAAAAGAATTAAAACAAAACAAAAAAATAGCGGGGAGTAACAAATTAAAACAAACAAAAGTAGCTTCGCGAGGCAGTCGAGTTCAACCCCCGAAGAACCGTTGAGAATTTCATTGTGGGACTAGCTGACATCAATTTTTTAGATAATTTCATTGTAATATGACTACTTGATATATATATATTTTTCTCAATAATTCATTTATAAAATTTTACATTCTATTTTGAAATTCATAATTTTTTGTTTGAAATTAAAAAATGCTTGGTAATTCGCAAAATATTTCATCTTTATTATTCACTAAAATATAAATTATTATTTTTATAATTTATATAATTTTTTATTTATTATTGAGATTAATTTTTTTATTTTATTACAGATGAATAATAATTATAATTAATTATAGTTAAATATTATAAATTATACATTTAAAAATAATTAAATTTAAAATTGATAGAAATTATACATTATAGATAATTTTTAAAAGTATATAGAATTTTTTATTTTAAATTTATTTAAAACAAATAAAAAATTAAAAACAAAAAACAAAACAAAACAAAACAAAACAAAAAATGAATATCAAAGGAATAAAAAAAATTTTAAAAAGGTAAACTCGCGACTGGCAGTCGCGAGGCACTTGGGACAAAAAAAAAACAGAGCTGCGATATAGACGGGCAGCTTGGGCAGGGGCAGTGGACATCGCTGTTGCAAACTACGAAGTCGCCACTAACCTCGCTGTTGGCAACAGCGAGGAACCCTGTGAACAACCCTGTCGACTCAATCCGTCCCCCTCGCGTTGTGTGTTTTCAGTTTTGACCCGATTTGGTCAAAAACCCTATAATTAGAGTTCAGAACTCTAGTTTTGTGAAATTCCGTGATTCATTATTTGAGCAGATAACAAAACGTCTCAGCATAATTATTGGCTTGCCAAGTTTTCATATTGATTTTACATAGAAGATGAAGCATCATAGCACTGAACAGATCAATTGACAATACACGAAAATCCATATACAGTTATGGGAATTGCAATGATCTATTACTATTTCTCAATTACTAAAAGTTTCAATGCATAAATTTTGCACCTTGAAAATCCACCGATCATAGCCTTATCACATCTTATTGTATTTAAGCTTTGAGCTCGCTTTATTCTCTGTGTATGTGTGTGTGTCTCTCTCCCTCCTTTTCCTCTTATTGCAATCCGAAGGTAAGTTCTAATTTTCTTCTCACCATTTGATCTGGATGATCTGGATACAATATCATTGCATAAAGTATTTGGGTTTGAATTAGAAGTTCTATTTCAGTATTCAAGGTTGCATCTGAAAGACTATTGCTTGAATTTCCTGTGTTCTTTTGTTTTCTTGATTATTCAATCCCTGTTTTTTCATTCATTTGATATGCTAGGGTTCTAATATTTTTCATATTGCTTGACACTTTTTTTTTTTTTTTTGGCTTTTTGTAAAGAACATGGGATTATGTTTTCTCTCACTGCTGAAGCCCATGTTTTTTGTTTCTTTGGTTGATAGTTTTTTGTTCTTTTTGTTGAGATTTGTTCCCTTATTTAGTTTCACAATCTTAGGGATTACCTCCTTAATTTACTAGATTGTACATAATTGATAGTTTCCTAGATTGTAATATTTGATTCCTTAATTACGTCCATAACTTTAGGCTAGTATGTCTATATATTTGAATAGAATCATTCATTACGATCATTATCAATAGAATAAAAAAAAAAGGCTTTGTCCTAATTTCTTTCAAGTTGATATCAGAGACTACCTTTTTTGGTTTCATTCTTTACAAAAATGAGTGGAAAAAGTGAGGTTGGTTCAAAATCAATTCCTATTGTTGTTCAATCCGAAGGTGTTTTCAATGTAGGAATCACTCTTGAAGAATCAAATTATAATGTATGGCCTCAATTGATGGAGATGCATATCGCTGAAAGGGAAAAACTCTCCTTTATCGTAGGCAAAACAAAGCCTTCTCTTGAATCTGAAGATGGATATGAGAGGTGGTATGCTGACAATCAAAAAGTAAAAAGATGGTTGTTGATGTTCATGAGCCCAGAAATTATGAAGAGGTACCTACGCGTGCCAACAGCCCGTGAAATTTAGAGTGCTTTATCAAAGGCATTCTATGATGGAGGTGATGAGTTGCAGGTTTTCACCCTTAATCAAAAGGCTTTATCCATCAAGTAAGGTGGAAAGTCTCTTCAAGAATATTATGGGGAATTAATTGAAGTATTTTAAGAGTTAGATCATCAGAATAAAGTTGTTATGAAAGATCTTGATGATGTTGTTGCATACCAAAAGTTGGTTGAACGACTAAGAGTGCATATGTTTCTTGCTGGTTTAGCGGAGTGTTTGAATAAGTTCGTGGAGAGATCTTGCATAAAGAATCAGTCCCAGATCTAGAAGAATCTTATGCACAAATCCAGAGAGAGACGGCATGCCAAACGGCTGTAGACAAAGAATTTTGGGATAAAATATATTTTCAAGATTAAAAGAAAATTACATATTTTAGTCTTGATTAATTAAAATAAATTCATGAATAAATATAATTATTCTTGAATTAATATAATTGAGTCATCATTAAAAGCCCATTAAATCCAATAGATTATGAACTATTGAAATTTGGCTATTATTAATGGTCAATTTTACATTAAATCCAATATATTATGGATTAAATAGAATTGGACTAGGCCCTAAAGTTGGACTTTTTGAAAATCTCATAACCCAAATATAATGTGGATTAAATGAGATTAGGCTAAAACATAAAATAAGCCCAGGTCATCTTAAACCCAAGTCCATTAGGGTTTGTTGGGAGGTTTCTTCAAAATCCCACATCGACTATTTATACTAAAGTCAAGAGATTTTTTACCTATAAATAGGGTCTTCCCTCAATGGTTCAAGACACCCCAGATCCTCAACCTCAAGCTTCAGCAAACAAGAAGCTTCATCAAGTTTCAAGTATTCAAGCTTCATCAAGTTCAAGGTTCAGAATCGTCATTAAATCAAGGTTCAGAATCTTCTTCAAATTTCACGGCGTTCATCTTGCACCGCATCAAACAAGTCTCAAAGGCTTGGTAATCAAGTGTTCATCATCAAATCCCGTTCGATCTGAAATCAAGCTCTTCAGCCCTTGAATCAATGTTTTTCAAAAAGAGAAGAATCGGAGGACTTATCCTACAATTTAGGACTTCTTCAGAGATTTGTAACCACTTTTCATATTTACTAAATATTTTAAAAATTTTTGATATTTTTCTTGTCTTATTTGCAGACTTGAAATTTGTCGTTTACAAATTTCTGGCACGCCCAGTGGGACAATCTTTACCTCTCATCTCTTTTCTTCAAATCAATCCCAAGTTCAAGTACAAACACAAATCAACACAATGGCCCCAAAGGATAGCAAAACTACTTCTGCTCTTTCAAAGGCTGCTACAACTGTTGGCAAGGCTCTACAAGCTTCAAACCAAGGCATGCTGATAAGAAGCAAGACTCAAGCTCTTTCACAAAGTGAGGCTCAAAACTTCAGCATTGTCTCATTCCCTACAACTACAAAATTGAAGCAAGATGCTGCTTCTACAATGCGCAAGATGTCACATTTATTAGAGAAGACCAACATTTCCAAACAAGCTGACCAAAGTTCAAGTACTGGCTCTGCGCCTCAATCCTCCCATGGGGACCTCAAATCCAAAGCTTCATTCAATGAAGATTCTATTGCTTCTTCTGTGGCACCGGTTATGCTGACGAGCACACAAAATCTGGAAGAGCAACTTGTGCACCTTACAAAATTGGTGGAGGGACTCGCCAAATGCTCCCAAGAGCAAGATCTTACCATTGCGCATCTCATCAATCATTTTGAGAAGACTAGCGAAACAAGTCAAGCTCCTCTAAAGAGATCTGAAGTGCAAGAAGAAGTGGAAACTTCTAAGAAATCACAGGATATTCAGTTATCCTCCGAAGGTATGATTCCTATGGAACAACTCAAAGACTTCATCATGGGTATGATTAAGGATAAGTATGAAGGAAGTAGTAAATCCACCTTCACTTATGTAAAGCCTTATTCGCAAAGAATTGATAATATGAGAATGCCAGCTGGATATCAGCCACTAAAGTTTCAACAATTTGATGGCAAAGAAAATCCCAAGCAACACGTTACTCACTTCATCGAGACATGCAACAATACTGGAACTTATAGGGATCTACTAGTGAAGCAGTTTGTACGATCCCTCAAAGGAAATGCATTTGACTGGTACACCAATTTGGCACCTGGTTCCATCAACAGTTGGGAACAACTTGAACAAGAGTTTTTCAATAGATTCTATAGCACTCGTAGAATCGTCAGCATGGTAGAGCTTACCAACTCTCGTCAATGAAAAAACGAACCAGTGGTGGACTATATCAACAAATGGAGGAATTTGAACCTCAGTTGTAGAGATCATTTAAGAGAACCATCTACAATTGAGATGTGCATTCAAGGCATGCACTGGGGACTCCAGTATATCCTTAAAGGGATCATGCCAAAGACTTTTGAAGAATTGGTGACCCGTGCTCATGATATGGAATTAAGCATCATTGCACATGAGGGTAAGGCACCTGTCTAAGACCCTAACAAAGGCAAAGAAAAACAAGATTTTAGAAAAGGGAGCAAACCTTTTTCTAAAACTGAAGTAAAGGAATCCATGGCCACAGTCGCGGCTCTAATAAAAATTTCTTTAAAGGTAACTCAAAAGGTGACCAAGAAGATGGAACCTCCGCAGGAAAGGAAAAAGGTAACTTTAGAAGAAAGGCAGTTTAAGGAATATCCTTTTCTCGACTCTGATGTTTCTTCAATGTTCGATGAATTATTAGCTGCTAAAGCTATAGAGTTGCCGAAGGCAAAGCGTCCAAATGAAGTTGGACGAATAAATGATTCCAATTACTGCAAGTACCATCGGTTGATTGGTCATCCAATTGAGAAATGTTTTGTATTTAAGGACAAGATCATGCAGTTGGTCCGTGAAGGACATGTAGTCCTTGAAGAAGACAAAGCATCTGCAAATTTAACAACTGTTGTCATTCCTCCCGTTGAACTCGATATTTTGGAGGTTAAATTTGAAAGTTTTGATCCTGTGAAGTATCAAAACTGTTGTATTTAAGGACAAAATCATGTAGTTGGTCCATGAAGGACATGTAGTCCTTGAAGAAGATAAAGCATCTGCAAATTTGACAATTGTTGTCATCCTTCCCGTTGAACTCAATATTTTGGAGGTTAAATTTGGAAGTTTTGATCCTATGAAGGTTGAAGTTGACAGACAAGTCTTTCCTACCAAAGCATATCAACAAGAAGTTGAAGAACCTTCTGTCCATGGCGAAGATGAAGGTTGGACGCTTGTGACAAGAAGAAAAAAACGCATCAAAGCCTCAAGAGGTGGAGCTTCACTGGTAAGAAGCAGATTCACAAAGAAAAATGTGAGGAAAGTCAAAAGTAAGAAGACCAAATATGCATCAACAGTAGATGATTCTTTCTTGAAGAAATCTCCAGCACCTCTCACACTAAAAAATTTTATACCAAGGGAATTTGCTGAAAAGTTCAACATTGTTTCATGCTATGCCATACATGATGAGAAAAGTAAAGAAGACAATGATGAGTGTATAAATAAAGGAGACCTGGAGAGAATTGAAGTTTCAGTAGACCTTAGTAGCTATATGGTTGAGATCACATTTACTGATGATGATTTGCTGCTTGGCTCAACCCTCACAACAGACCGTTATTTGTGACTGGCTACGTGCAAGAACAGAGGGTAAATAAAATACTGTTAGATAGAGGATTGGCAGTAAACATCTTACCTCTACGAATATTAAGAGAGTTGGGTATTTCTATGGATGAGTTATCCCAAAGTTGCCTTATAATACAAGGCTTCAATCAAGAGGGGTAACGAGCTCGTGGTACTTTCCGATTGGATATATTAATTGAAGATATACTTTCAACTGCTCTTTTCTATGTTATTGATGCCAAGACCTCCTACAACATTCTGCTAGAAATACCATGGCTTTATGATAATGGTATAATGCCATCAACCCTGCATCAATATTTCAAATTCCGTTGAAATAGCGTGGTGAATAAAATAGATGCTGATGATAAACCATTTACTGTTGCTGAAGCGCATATTACTGATGCTAAGTACTGCATTGAGAGGGATGGTGAATCAACTAAGATCGATTTATCAAAAGAGAAGGAAGATAAAAAAGTTACTTTCTCCAAAGACATTAAAGCTACAGTATGTGCAGAAAGCTCTACCAAGCAACCTGTATGCAAAAAGCCACTAGGGGGGCTCACTTTGCCTCTTACAAAGGTTAATCCTATCAAGTCATCAAATACTCCTATAAAAGGATTTGTTCAGCCAAAGAAAGAAGCAAAAGTAGAGCATGGTGAATTACCGACCTCACATACGGAGGAAGGATTTGACCCAAATGCCTATAAACTCCTAGCAAAGGCTAGATATAATTCACAAAATCAACATTTGTTGGGAAAGCTTCGTGCTGATATTAACAAGGAAAATGGTCAAAGCTCAGGATCTAGCCAAAGCATGCTAATAGGAAAAGAGTGTATTGGCTTGCGTTACAAACAAGCATCTCCCATCCAACTCAAGATTAAAAGGGCCAACGTACAGTATATTACTGTAGAAGATGAAGTGACGTCAAAACCGCGATCTGTTTTTGATAGGATAGGAGATACCAATTCACGTCCATCTATCTTCACTAGGTTAGGCCCAAAGAAAAGAAGAAAATCTGTTTTCAAGAGGCTTGGAGTCACAGTCACTTTAAAGGCAAGATATTCCAGCAAAGTCTCCTCCAAGGCAAGAACGGTGGTGAATTGTAATAGAATCTTCAAAATAATAACACAAGTGACACCTAATGTGCCTTGTGATGAAGAAAGTGTAGCCTCTTGTAATCACATCACCATCTATAATGAAGAGTGTACTAAGGAAGAAGATGCTGAGCATGCTCCAGCAGAACTTGAAGAAGGCGTAAAGGTCATAATTGATGAACTCAAAGAAGTAAATTTGGGTACTATTGAAGATCCACGCCCAATTTACATAAATGCACTCTTATCGTCTGAAGAAGAAAAGGCCTATGTCGACTTGTTGAAGGAATTCAGATACGTCTTTGCTTGGACATGTAAAGAAATGCTAAGCTTAGACATCAAAATTGCTGTCCACCATTTAGTTGTAAAGGATGGGGCAACACTAATAATGCAAGCCCAACGGCGTTTTCGACCTGAGTTGGTTCTATTAATTAAAGTTGAAGTGAACAAGCTGATCGAAGCCAAATTTATTTGAGAGGTCAAGTATTCAACTTGGGCTACGAATATTGTCCCTGTAAGGAAGAAAAATGGACAAATTCAAATTTGTGTGGATTTTAGGAATCTAAATGATGCCTGTCCAAAAGATGATTGAACTAATGGTATATGCAACCACTGGCCATGAAGTTCTATCTTTCATGGATGGATCCTCTAGGTATAACCAAATCAAAATGGCACCAGAAAATGAGAAGCTTATTGCCTTTCGTGCTCCAAAAGGAATCTATTGCTACACAGTGATGCATTTTGGTCTGAAGAATGCTGGAGCCACATATCAAAAAGCAATGCAAAAGATCTTTGATGATATGCTACACAAGATCGTGGAATGCTATATAGATGATTTGGTGGTCAAGTCACCTAAATGAGCTGATCATTTTCAAGATTTGAGAAAGACTTTCGAGCGACTCCAAAAATATCAATTGAAGATGAATCCTCTTAAATGTGCTTTTGGTGTCACCTCTGAAAAATTCCTGGGTTTCATCGTTTGTCATTGAGGTATCGAAATAGACCAATCAAAGATCAATGCGATTATGAGAATTCCTGAGCCGAGAAATATTCATGAACTAAAGAGTTTGTAAGGAAAGTTGGCCTACCTCCGAAGGTTCATCTCAAATCTTGCCGGATACTATCAACCATTAGTCGTCTAATGAAGAAGGGTGTACTATTTGAATGGGATGAAGCATGCCAAAATGCTTTCTAATGTATCAAATCTTATTTGATGAAACCTCCAGTGCTTGCTGCACCTATCCCAAATAAGCCATTGATTTTGTGCATTGCTGCGCAAGAACGCTCAGTGGGGACATTGCTTGCTCAAGAAAATGACAATGGCAAAGAAAATGCACTCTATTACTTAAGTCGAATGATGACACCAAATGAATTGAATTATTCACCAATTGAGAAGCTTTGCCTAGCCTTGATATTTGCAATTAAAAAATTGAAACACTATTTTCAAGCGCATATTGTATGCCTTATTTCCAAGGCTAATCCTATAAAGTATGTCATGACAAAGCATGTGCTATCTAATCATTTAGCAAGGTGGTACATTCAACTCCAACAATTTGATATTGTCTTCGTCCAACAGAAAGCTGTCAAAGGACAAGTGTTGGCGGATTTCTTGATTGAACATCCTATCCCTGCTAAGTGGCAACTAAGTGATGAGTTGCCTGATGAAGATGTTCTTGTCATTGAGATTCTCCCACCATGAAGGATGTACTTTGATGGTGCAGCATGTTGTGAAGGTGTTGGAGCTGGTGTAGTATTCATTACTCCTGAAGAAGATGTATTACCATACTCTTTCACCTTGACTAAAAGGTGCTCAAATAATGTGGCTAAATACCAAGCCCTTATATTTGGATTAGAGTTGGCTGTTGATATGAAGCGACTACATCTCGAAGTATACGAGGATTCCCAATTGATTGTTAATTAATTACTTAGTGAGTATGATGTTAAGAAACCTGAGTTGATCCCGTATCATAATTATGTGAGACGACTTATGGAATATTTGGGTGATGTGATGATCGAGCATATATTAAGAAGCATAAATAAGAAAGCTGACGCGTTGGCAAAATTGGCTTCTAATTTATGTCTACATGATCAAAAAATTCAAATTTCGATATGTCAAACATGGATCATACTGCCTATTTTTGAAGATGAAGACGATGAAGGGCATGAAATCCATTCTGTCTTTGTCTATGAAATTAATGAAGAAGATTGGAGACAACCTTTCATAGATTATCTCAAAAATAGAAAGCTTCCGGATAATCCATGAAGACGGAGTGATATTCGCCGGCATGCCACCCGCTTCTTTTTCTATAGGGATACGTTCTTTCGACGTTCGTTTACATGTGTCTTCTTGAGATGTGGATCCCATCAATTTGGTCCAAAGCTTCATTTTCGTATCAAGAGAATGGGATATTATTGGCCTACTATGGTGAAAAACTGCCTAGATTATGCTAGGAGATGTCAAGCATATCAATTTAATGCCAATTATCTACATAAACTGCCTGAGCCATTGCACCCAACAGTTGCTTCATGGCCATTTGATACATGGGGATTGGATGTTGTTAGACCACTACCAAAGTCTTCTGTTGGGCATCTTTATATTTTGGTTGCAACAGATTACTTCTCTAAGTGGGCAGAAGCTGTAGCATTAAAAGAAGCAAAAAAGGAAAATGTCATTGATTTTATATGTGTAAACATTATTTATCGATATGGCATTCCTCGATATATTATCATAGATAACGGCAAGCTATTCTACAATAATTTGATGGACAAGTTGTGTGAGAAGTTTAAATTCAAACAGTACAAATCTTCTATGTACTATGCCCAGGCTAATGAACCTGCTGAAGCTTTCAATAAAACTTTATGTAATTTGTTGCAAAAAGTGGTTACTAAGTCAAAAAGGGATTGACATTTTCGTATTGGAGAGGCACTTTGGGCATATAGGACCACTTACCGCACTCCAACCCAAGCTACCCCATATGCGTTTGTATATGATGTGGAAGCTGTCCTTATACTAGAGCAACAAATTCCTTCCTTGAGGATCGCTATTCAAGAAGGTCTCACCAAGAAAAATAATGTCCGTCTCAGACTTAAAGAGTTAGAAGCACTTGATGAAAAGAGGTTAGAGGCACAACAAATGTTAGAATACTACCAAGCTCGTGTTTCCAAAGCCTTTAACAAGAAAGTGCTTCTTCGTTCCTTTCAAATTGGTGATTTAGTGCTCGCTGTGAAAAGACCAATCATCGTTGGACACAAACAAAAAAAGTTGACATCAAAGTGGGATGACCCATATGTTGTTCAAGAGGTATACTCAAATGAATCTTACAAGATAGTTGCTGAAGATGGATTGAGAATTGGACTGATCAACGGCAAATATTTGAAGCGATACTATACATAAATGAAGGCTCCTCAACTGCACGAGCATAAACTGCAAGTTACTCCTGGCCCGCATGAGTTTAAACTATGTAAAGACAACCACCAATAGTGTAGTATGTGGTTAAATTGCTGAAACACTCTATCAAGTCCAAATTGGTAAAAATGGATACTCCTAGCCCACATTAGTCAAAACTGTAGACGCCCCCTCCCAAAACCATACCCATCCATTTTGAATTACGTTTGACTTGATTCTTAAGTTATTCTTATGATACGTAGGTAGCTTAGAAGAAATTTCTAAGTTCAGTCGCATCCTTTCATCATTCTCCATTTTTCTCATTTGTTGCGATCAAGTGATGACTTACTGTGAAATCGACGTTTGCAATAAGTAAACAAAACATATATGTGCGAGAAAAAGTTGAGACAATATGAAAGAAGTATATTATTGATGCTAGTAAGGGAGCAACCCTATTTTACAAGAAAAAAAAAATACAACTGCTTAATGAACATATAAGGTGCTACGCGACATCAAGTAAAAAACTTGAAAATTTTCAAATCTTATTGCATTGCCACCAAATGTTCTCTTATATTCTTCAAGTTGACTTCATCCTCTTCATTTACTTTAGGGGCGTTTTGAAGCAAAGCAAGCTCTTCTTTGAAAGACAAGCAGGTGGACTCTACTTCTAAAAGCTGGCTTTTCTTTTCCTTAACAACAGTTAAATGTTTTTTATCCTCTTTCTTTAAGCGTTTAAGCTTCCTTTTGAGAGCAGTAATATTGGCTTTAACTCGTTGTGAATTGGCTTTACTTTCTTCAATTTGACTTGCGAGGACACACCATTTAGCCTCAACATCACCTAAGTGTTGGCTAGCAGCAGAAAGCAATTTTGCATGAGACTCCTTTGAGGCTTTCTCTGAAAATGTGGATCTAGCATTGTCAAATTCACGCACTCTAGCAAAGAAAGAACTCAAGCGATTATCTAATGGTGACAAGTCAACAATAGGATCCTTGCTCAATTCTTTAAGAATATAGCAAGCTTGATCCTCAAGTGAAGAAATCTGCTCGATAGGCGTTTGTCGAATTCTTTGATAAAATTGCCGCCATACTTCCATGACAAACTTCTTTTCGCAACTTGACAGTAGGGACTCTCCCGGGAAGGTAGAGATGGCTGAACAATGTTGATGAACTACTACCTTAGATGTCAAATCCTCATGTTGAGAGTAAGAGATGTCATTGCATGCTTTGAGCAGTGAAAATCATTGATTGAGTCTTGAGAATAAGCATCCTCATCAAGGGCTACAACGTTGTCCACCTAATGAAGAAGAATAGCAAAGAAGTTGAGTTAAAAAAAATAGGAATAAAAAAAAAGCACACAAAAAGGGAAAGCCAGTTTTACCTTGTCCTTGAAGGTCTCTTGATCCTTGGACTCTTGGTTTAAAGTTGTAGTTACTGCCTTCGTTCTCTTCCAACAATGGTCTCTACTACTAGAACTAGCTTCTTCAATTCGATTAAACTCCTTTCGTTTTGAAGATGATGAAAGTTTCTCTATAACTAAGTCATGATCCGAAGAAAAATGTCTACCATGTCTTGGAGAATTTTTTAACCCTTTTGAAGCATTGAGAGTGGTAGTATCTTGATGAAGTTTCTTCTCGGGGTAAGGCAAGTTCTCTACTTTTGAGAATTCAATATCGAGATGTGATCTTCAAGAAAGGTTCCATGCACTTGTTCCCACCATGTTTTATACTCTGGAGAATAGTGCTTCTTTATGCTATAAGGAGTGGCTGGAAATGTTACCTTGGCCATTGTTCCACGAAGCATGCATCTTACCCAAGGACGTAAGCCATCTATTAAGGCGGTCTTACGGGTGGAAATCTCAAAGTAGCCTGGGATATCTTGCAGGAATTCAAATTGGCAACTAAAATGATGTGGGCTATAAGGCTCAATGATGAAGTGATCGTCCTTCTGCAAAGTTAGAAGACTTGAATAAAGACTCAAGAAGTAAAGTTGTTCCTCCAAAAGGGCTACCTCATTATCAACAAAGTCATGTTTTTTGTGCTTGATAAGGATATTTGTAGCCGAAACAATGATCTCACCTCTATAAATCTACTTGCAGGCTTCGTCTTCACTAAAGTACTTTTCGCTACTTTTACCAGAATAACTCACCATTGGAGGGCTGTTTAGGCCTTGAGAGACTTCATAGTGAGTTTTGAAGTAGTGTGCAAGCCATCCGTATATATAATGAGTTGGGAAGTTAGATTTCTCCTCACTGGGATGTTGAGAGTTGGAAATACGATTCAATCCCCTATAAATGCTAGTTAAGACAGGAATAGCTAAACTAACTCGTTCCCTGTACGCCATCAAACTTGCCATTTTGACGGTACTTGGACGAATTATGTCTACTTCTTCATTAGGTAAGACAAAGACGCAAAGCCAACATGATAAAAATGTTGTAAGGAAGGTTTAATCTCTGTTATGGCTTCTAATGCCCAACTTTGAAAAAAAAGCTTCTTCTTCAGATATCCATGCAGTATGAGGTGGGATAACTCTACATGGATTATCAGTAAACTTGGGGCGTGATCTCCTTTCTTCCTTTCGAGGAGGCGATGTATACTTTATTGCTCTTTTGAACCAGAAGTCAACCCACTTATTGATGGAGACACCAGATTTATTGTTGTCCTTTTTGATCAAGTGGTATGCATGAAGGAGATGTTCGCAATTCCTTGAAAGTAATCGCTTGCCATCATGGTCCACACCCGTGAGTTCTGCAACATGAGGAACAACTTCATCGTAGTGAGTTTCAAGTATTGGTAAGCCTCCAAGTTCGTGTAAGTCCCAAAGTGAAATAGACACCTCGCCAGTTAATATTAAGAGCGTGTTGGTGAGAGGACACACACCAAGCTTCGCAAAAGGCTTTGGGAACATTGGGATTGCAATCGTACGTAAAAAGCGATGCATAGACAGCATCATAGATCTTCACAGATCTTAAGTATCCTTCGCAACGACTTAGAACGTCGTGTGCCCACTCTCAATATCTCTCCCTAAAGCAAAACATGCCCAAGAAATTGAGTGGTGAGGTCCATTGAGTCACATTTTGAATCATTCGACGTCCAAGTGAAGGTAACACACTGGGATGAGCTTGAGGGTGATGATTTGAGGAAAGAAGAATCCATACTTTTGGGGAACGAGTGCCTTTGAAGTTGACTTCTATTAACTATTCCTTTACAAGTCGTTAGAGTATTGCCTTTGGAAGGGGCTTCGCATACTTGCCTGACTTTGCCTTATAAACTGTCAAAGTCATCCCTACTTCAGTTGGATCATTCTCGTAGTCATAAATGACTAGGAGTTGGCCTGAAGACGATCGCAAATTTGAAAAGTATACCATGATTGGACCTAGTTGAAAAAAAAAAAAAGGTCCTAACAAAAAAAAGAGTTAGCTTTAAAAAATAATAATAATAACAATAATAATAATAATAAATAAAAAGTTAGTTAAAAAAAAAGATTGCGTTTACGAAAAAAGGATTCAAAACAAAAATTAGTTTAAAAAAATGGTTTAAAAAAAAAGTTAGTTTCACAAAAAAAAAAAAGAGTTTTTTAGTTTATGAAAAAAAAAGTTTTTGCGTTTACGAAAAAAAAAAAACTAAGTGCATAAACAAACAAAAAATGGAGATTCGAAAAAAAAGGGGGGAGGGGGGATGGTTAGTTGAAAAATGCCGTATGGTGGTGTCCATGTTGCAGCCAAGATAATGCCCCACTGAGCGAGCACATGGTGGATGACAAATTTCAAATTTCAAGCATGGTTGTCGTCTTCATGTATCAAAGAGTGCCTTTGAAATTTGCCATGCTTCGTCGATGTGGTTGACTTTAGCTTACAACCATGCTTGTTTTAAATTAAAAAAAGAAGAAGAATAAGAAAAAGAAGCTTACTCAGATGCACCCACGGAAACTGCACCCAACTGCAATGAAGATTGCAGGGATCTTCAATTGAGGATAATGAAGATTTCTTCAAATTGGTGTGGAAAATTGATGAAGATTGAAGCCTTTTTATAAGGGCCAAAAGTCACATCTTCCAAATCCTATAAGAATTCTAATTCATGAATAAAATATTTTAATTGAGATTTAAATTTAAATCCAAAAATTTTGATTGGTAGATTCAAGAAATATGATTCCTACTCAAAATTGGATTTCAAATCTTTTTTCCTTATAGGAATAGAAAAAGAATTATATTTTATTAAGGAGTTGAAAAAGGCTTTTATATTAATTTCTAATTAAATTGAGAAATTAATATTTTAAATACTTCAAGCCTTGTTTCCAAATTCTTTTAACAAAATATTTTTTCTCAAGTCTTGAAGTGGGGGCATTTGTAGACAAAGAATTTTGGGATAAAATATATTTTCAATATTAAAAGAAAATTACATATTTTAGTCTTGATTAATTAAAATTAATTCATGAATAAATATAATTATTCTTAAATTAATATAATTGAGCCATCATTTAAAGCCCATTAAATCCAATAGATTATGAACTATTGAAATTGGGCTATTATTAATGGTCAATTTTACATTAAATCCAATATATTATAGATTAAATGGAATTGGACTATGCCCTAAAGTTGGACTTTTTGAAAATCTCATAACCCAAATATAATGTGGATTAACTGAGATTGGGCTAAAACATAAATTAAGCTCAGGTCATCTTAAACCCAAGCCCATTAGGGTTTGTTGGGAGATTTCTTCAAAATCCCACATCAACTATTTATGCTAAAGTCAAGGGATTTTTTTACCTATAAATAAGGTCTTCCCTCAATGGTTCAAGACACCCCAAATCCTCAAGCTCAAGCTTCAACAAACAAGAAGCTTCATCAAGTTTCAAGCATTCAAGCTTCATCAAGTTCAAGGTTCAGAATCGTCATCAAATCAAGGTTCAGAATCTTCTTCAAATTTCAAGGCATTCATCTTGCTCCGCATCAAATAAGTCTCGAAGGCTTGGCAATCAAGTGTTCATCATCAAATCCCGTTCGATCCAAGATCAAGATCTTTAGCCCTCGAATCAACGTTTTTCAAAAAGAGAAGAATCGAAGGACTTATTCTACAATTTAGGACTTCTTCGGAGATTTGTAACCACTTTTCATATTTACTAAATATTTTGTAAATTTCGATATTTTTCTTGTCTTATTTGCAGACTTGAAATTTGTCGTCTACAACGGCATTAAAGGAGGACAGAGAGATTTCTAAAGCATTGGCAATGGTGTCTCGAAATAGACCGAATGCTACTAATGATGCTGAAAAGTATTGGACCCATTGCAACTGAGCTGGACATCTTAAAGATCATTGATTTAAGCTTGCGGGGTATCCAAATTGGTGAGATAATAATCGGGCACCATGAAAGAATGATTCTAAATAGAAGCCTGTTGTCGTTATTGCTAAAGAAGGCATAGATGATAATTTCATTGAAACAGCCTCAACTCTGGTAGCAGCCGTAAATGAATGCGGTAAGATTTCTACACCTATTTCTAATAGTGCATGGATAATTGATTTGGGTGTTACTGATTATGTTACATTTGATTTTAGACAAGTTAATGGTATTAATCCATCATCAAAAAAAATATATTTTTACTGCCAATGGTGGTAAAGCTCCAATTATTGGAAACAACTCTTTAGCCCTTACCAATACTATTCATCTTGACTCTATTTTGATTGTCCCATCCTTAAATTATAATCTTTTCTCAGTTTCTCAAATTACTAAAGCCTTATCTTGTGTTGTTATTTTTTTGCCTGACCATTATGTGTTTAAGGATATCCAAACGAAGAGGACGATTGGTTGTGGTACTAAGATAGGGAGGTTGTATTATTTGGACTTGAGGACCGACAAATTGGACTAGTTACAACAATTTTTAATAGTAGACAGTCCTAAAAGGGAAAAGAAAAGGTTTAAAGTTTATTGTGGCACCGACGGATAGGACATGCATCTTTTGAGTATCTTAAAAAATTGTTCCCTAATTTGTTTAAAAATATTGATGTTTCTAGCTTTCATTATGAAGTTTTTGAACTAGCTAAGAGTCATTGTGTCTCTTATCCATTATGTTTGAATAAAAGTCCACTTCCTTTTATGATCATTCATTCTGATGTATGAGGTCTTTCAAAAGTTTCCACTCTATGAGGATCTCGTTGGTTTGTTACTTTTATTGATGATTGTACTAGGATGACTTGGTTGTGGATTATGAAGTCTAAGGGAGAAGTCAATCGCTTATTCCAATGCTTTCATAAAATGGTTAAAACTCAATACAATGCACAAATTCAGGTTCTTCGTAGTGATAATGGGGGGGGGGGATATACTAGTTTTGAGCTTAAGTATTTTTTGGAGGAACAAGGAATTGTTCGTTAAACAACTTGTCCAAAGACACCTCAACAAAATGGGGTTGTTGAGAGGAAAAATTGTCATCTTTTGGAAGTGGTGCGTGCTTCATTGTTCGACGCTCATATATCGTCATCCTATTGGGGTGAAGCTCTTACCTCTGCAGTGTATTTGATCAATAGAATTCCCTCTCGTTCCATTGATTTTCATACACCACTTCAAGCTCTTAACAACTGTGTAAGTGTTCTTTCCATCCCAAATTTACAGCCTTATGTCTTTGGATGTATTGCCTTTGTCCACTTACATAGGCATCAATGTTCCAAGTTAGTCCCATGAGCATTGAAGTATGTGTTTGTTGGATATGCTATGTACCAAAAGGAGTACAGGTGTTTTCATCCTCCCACTGGACGAATGTTTGTCACAATAGATGTAACTTTCCATGAGCATTTAATGTATTTTTCCTCTGAGTCTGCACTTCAAGGGGAGAATCAGAAGGAAATTTAGACTCTTGACTATACTCATATTGAACTCGATTTGGGTAAAAAAGTCCTTGAATCGACAAGTATAAGTCCATTTGTTGAAAATACTGGTCCATTAATTGAGGAATCTGGTCCGAGTCCAATTGTGGAAGAAGGTCCTAGTCCATTTAATGAAGAAGTCAGTCTATTAGAAGAAAGAGTTGGTTCATCTAACTCCCTTTCTGAAGCACCACACCAATCGGAACTACCAAAGAAAAAGTTGCCAGAATGTGTCACTAGAGGTATTCCTAGACAGACTTATGAACTTAAAATATCCAATAAATTTAAATATCCTATAAGCTATTTTGTGTCTAACCAAAACTTGTCTGAATCAAATACATCTTTTGTGCATCAATTATCTGCTGTATCTATTCCTAACAGTGTGTGGGAAGCCTTAACTGACTCAAGGTGAAAAGCTACCATGAATGAGGAAATGAAGCCCTTGTAGAAGAATAAAACATGGGATCTTGTTGAATATCCACCTGGAAAGAAATCAGTGGGATGCAGATGGGTTTATTCTGTGAAACATAAATCTGATAGTACCATTGAACGTTTTAAGGCGAGATTGGTGGCAAAAGGATACACTCAAACTTATGGGGTTGATTACATTAGGACTTTTGCTCTTGTAGCTAAGATTAATATTGCCAGAATGTTACTTTCTCTAGCTGCAAACCTGGATTGGCCCCCGAAGTAATTTGATGTGAAGAATGCCTTCTTACATGGAGAGTTGACGGAAGAAATCTATATAGATCTTCCACCAGGATGTATGGTGCCAGAAAAGGAGAAGCGTAAGGTGTGTAGATTGAGGAAGTCATTGTATGGACTGAAACAATCTCCAAGAGTCTGGTTTGGAAGATTCACAAAGTCCATGAGAGCATTCGGATTTTGTCAAAGCAACTCAGATCATACCTTATTCTTTAAAAGGAATCAAGGTAAAATCACCGCTCTTATTGTTTATGATGATGACATGGTGCTTATAGGAAATGACATAGAAGAAATGAAGTTGCTGCAAGAGTACTTATCCAAGGAGTTTGAATTAAAAGATCTCGGCTCCTTAAAATATTTCCTTAGGATTGAAGTATCTCGATCAAAGAATAGAATATTTCTATCCCAAAAAAAGTATACACTTAACCTTTTGAAAGAGATGGGTATGTCTGCATGTCAACCGATTAATTCACCGATAGAGGAAGGATTGAAGTTGTGTGTCAAATCAGATCAAGTACCAGTTGATAAAGAGAGATATCATAGGCTTGTGGGAAGGCTAATGTACTTAGCACACATATGACCAGATCTTGCTTATGCATTGAGTGTTGTAAGTCAGTTTATGCATAATCCGGGAGAACAACATATGAATGCAGTCATGCACATTTTAAGATACTTGAAGTCTACTCCAGGAAAAAGGGATAATGTTCACTAAGAAGGAGGATTGACAAAGTGTAAGTGTTTATACAGATGCTAATTAGGCTGGAGTAATAGATGATAGAAGATCCACTTCTGGTTACTTCACCTTTGTAGGAGACAATCTTATTACATAGAGAAGTAAGAAGCAGAATGTTGTTGCTCAATTAAGTGCAGAAGCTGAATTTAGAGGAATGGCACTTGGACTTTGTGAAGCCTTATGGCTAAGACTTCTATTACAGGATTTGGGTTACTCGCCTAAACATCTGATTTAGCTGTTTTGTGACAATAAGGCAGCATATGATATTGCCCACAATCCTGTCCAACACGATCAAACGAAGCATATTGAAGTAGATAGATTTTTCATCAAGGAAAAGTTGGATGACAAGATTATTGGGCTGCCAAAGATTTGCTCAGAAGATCAGCTAGCTAATATTCTTACAAAGGCTGTCTCAAGACAAATCTTCATCAAGTGTCTTGGCAAGTTGGGCATGTACGATATCTATGCACTAACTTGAGGGGGAGTGTTGAAATTTGTTCCATTATTTAGTTTCACAATCTTAGGGATTACCTCCTTGATTTACTAGATTGTACATAATTGATGGTTTCCTAGATTGTAATATTTGATTCCTTAATTATGTCCATAACTTTAGGCTAGTATGTCTATATATTTGTATAGAATCATTCATTATGATCATTATCAATAGAATCAAATAATGCTTTGTCCTAATTTCTTTCAAGTCTTTTCTGGTTTAGAATTGTGAATGAATTAGTTCAATAGACATGAGTCATGGTTGTTCTGTAGGAATTGAGTTTCTTGAGTGGTAGTTTGCTCCACCGGAGCTTTGGAGCTTTGTTTGGTTTGCTAAGGTATGTTGATGACTTCAAACAAATAGAAATAGAGAATTTTTTGTCAGAAAAAGTTGAAACAAAAATGCATGCATTGAGCATCTGAGTTTCAGGTGAGTTAAATATGGCTATTGTTAACTAAAACATTGCAAATTAACCTAAAAATTTATGAATATTTTTCTAAACCTTGAGAAGTTTTGCTGTCTGTGAGAAGATTTGAGATAAGAGGACTGCTCTTAAACTACTTGGATCTTTGTAATGGATGCTTATATTTTGGCTCAGAAATGAAGAAAAAGCCAATCTTTGCAGTGTGCTATCAATGCACATTCTGAAGGATTGTAATACTTAGTAAAAGGAAAATAGTTTTCTAATTTGGTTAATGCATTGTATGACAATGGAACGAGGTGAAAGGATGAAAGAAGTAATACTAAAGATAATCTATGCTTGGAAGTTTGGATGTTATCAGGTGAAAATGATGTTCCTTTCACCAAAGACAAACTATATTTAGTAGAGGTTTATCTATTTGGAAAAAGAAGGCAAAAAATCAGATAGGGTAATAGCAATCAAAAGATGAGTTGCTGCACTAGCAAGTGAATTATGGTAATGTTAAAGGCATCAAAGCTCTTCGTAGAGATGGTGTTGGCCTTGAGGTAACTCTTTGAGAAAATAATTTTCTCTCCACTCATTTTGTGTGTATCTTTGCTAATTGATTCTCTAGGTTGAGTTGAATTTCGTTTTTTTTTTTTTAGAATTGATTGTTATTTTGGTTTTGTTTGTGTTAAAAAATTGCATTTTTATTCCAGTGAATTATGGTTCTAAAATAAGACACCTTATGTTTTCCCCCAAATTATACTTAATTGAGAAGCAAAGAGAAAAAAGAAGAGAAGAACAAAAAGCAAAAACTTTGCTTATACAGGTACTTTAATATAAGAAATGAAAACTGTTTTTCTTACAAAAAAAAAGGAAAATAACAATTAAGGAAAGGTAAAGTTACTTTCTTGAATCTATAATTTGCTACTTTTAACAAATGGTTGTAGTTGCAGTGGATTGATAAGGAAGGGAAGACCCCGCTAATTGTAGCTTGTAGGAACCCTGAGCTTTATAATGTTGCAAAAAATTGTATAGAATTGGGTGCCAATGTCAATGCTTATCGTCAAGGTAATGCATCTGTCGGTTCTAATTGTTTGTCTCCTATGAGACTCAGCTTCCTATTGTTTCCTGGAGCTAATTTCGTTTACACTTTAAGTTGTCTTTTCAGCTCCCATGAGCTGATAGATTCATGGTTGAAGTTAATGAATACATATAACTCAACTTCATTTCTGTTTCTTTTTTAAGCTTTAGTATTAATCCAGTTTCTAATATAAAATTGCCAATCTAATTATAGTTGTGTAAGAAGCCTTTTAACTCATCAAATTGATCTCTCTAGGTCGTCATGCTGGAACTCCTTTGCACCATGCTGCAAAAAGAGGCCTTGAACAAATTGTTAAGCTACTTCTATCTCATAGGGGTGCGTCCATTTTCTGTTTGATTGATTTTATTACTACAATCGTACAGAAGATACCAAGTTCATCAATGATATCATCATTTTTTCTTTTTTCTTTAGGGGGGGGTCAATTTAAATTTTCTCCCATTTCAGCAAATGCACCAGTGATGAATAATGATTGTCAAACTCCTCTTGATGTTGCTAGAGTTAAAGGATATAGCAATGTCGTCCGTGAAATAGAGGTACTCTTGCTCCTCTAAATGCCATTTGATTGTAGATTTTTTGCATTAACTGCCAAAGTAAAATAACGATGCTACTTATATCTGCTAATTTCCATAATTGTTGCATTTTGTTTACGCAATGCTTCTCAGTCCAATCTCTGCTTATTCTCTAGTTGGTTGCACGTGCATTATTGGCCAGGCTTTCTAGAACTACTTGCACCCCAACAACTTTCAAGAAAGTGTGAGTTTAACATTGATTTTACTTAAATAATTTTGATTACAGTAAAACAGTGACTTCAAACATATGTCATTTCAATCATTTAATTGCTATTACTAGACATATGCCATCTTAATCAAGAAACATACATATTGATTTTGGCATGATATTTCCTATGAAATCTGACTAATTTGCTTTGTAGTTTTCTATGCTTTGCAGCCAAGGCCATCGAAGAAGTAATGAATTTTCTACAAAAAGGAGGATAAGGAAAGAAGTGGAGTTATGCCATTTAGTTGGTGATGATTTAAACATAGGACTCTACTGGCATCTTCTTCTTCTTCACATCAATATGAGAATCTTTTGGATTTGCAAGAATTTGCTCCCTTAACTAAACATGAAAATGTAGCTTTGGTTTTGCATCCTTGGAACTGACATTTTTTGTTCAAGGCATTGGCGGGATTTTGCAAAACAAACTTTGTAATGGCACTGTAAACCTAGAAGTTACAGCATAGGTGAAAACAAAAGGCAATAGATAGGGGGAAAAAAAAAACCAACAACAGTGCAAGCCAAGAGGAGGAAAAATTAGGACATGTGCCTTATATGTTTTATCTCATATATATATATATATATATATATATATATATATATATATATATATATAACATTTTTTTCTCAATACTAGCAGCACATCATCGATGAAGTATTATTTCATAATCGGTTATATTTTTTTTTGATTGATAATTGATTGTAACTTGTACATGATATACAAATCATCACCGATTATAGAGTTAAGAATCATCGATTACAGTAACTTTTGTAAATGTTATTATCAACATATTAATTTAAAGACGATGTTGAACAACTGAGGCCTAATACATAAGTTTTATGAACTACTAGGAGCAAAAGTATGTTTAAAAAAAAAGATCCTTTTTTTCAAATATTTGATAAAAATATCCTTTTTATTAACTCCTGATAAGATGTACAAAATGTCATATGTACAAATTACATATGATCAAAAAAAGATACCTAAAAATAACATATGTAAATGACATAGCATATAATATAAAATATCGATATCCTGTACAATGCATGCACATCGTGCTAGTATTTCTTGAAAATTCCTCCCCTAGTTGAATTTCCAAAATAAAACACATGCCCAAGAAAAAAGGCCAGTTGGCACTGCCGCAGTGGTGAGCTGATGCAGAATCATGTAAAATTATTATAGTGCCCTTACAAAATTCAGTTTTTGTTCGATTTGGTCTTAAATATTCAAAATATGGTCAAACTAAATTCGACTTTTAATATACATAATTGAACCGAAACTAATTAACTCGTCTTGATTATACATAATTGACATACATGTTGCAATGCACAAAATATAAAGCGTGCTGACTTTATGAAAAATGTACTTGTTTAGTTATTCTTTTCAAAAAGATATAAATTTATATTTTATTTTATAAAAATAAATTTTATTTGTAAAATTTAACAAATTTATTATTTACATCAAATAGATCGCAATGTTAATCTTTTAAGTTTATAAATCATATTTATTTTTATTAAAATTTTAACATAATCTCAATTCAAGAATACGCTAAAGAAATGAATTTATTATTAAAAAAATACAATGTCGGAACAATTTGTCTTAGAGGAAAAAGTGCTACGTCTTGAGTTCGACATTGGTCTACGTTTATCTTTTTTCCCTTGTCCCCCCCCCCCCCCTCCCTTTCTAAAAAAAATTCAAAAAAAGAAAAAAACTATTAAAAAAATACAATTTTAGAATAAATATCTAGATCAAATTCTATCGCATTTTTATCTGTGACAGATTTGAGACAAAATAAGAGATGAATATTCAAATAAATTCAATCAATTCGAGGCGGATTATTAAACAAATGAATTCACTCAATTTCCATGTACTAAAAATTTGATAATGGTCAGCTAAACTGCAGAGATTTTTAATTATGAATCTGTTAAGATAACCCTATTTCATGGATATTTCATAATTTGACTAAGGAACTGGACATTGCTTTTACATGGAAAGTATTATCTTATACACCTGTATTTTTTGACTAAATAGAAAATAAGATCAGAAGAGAAATTAATTAGAAAATTCAAATCCAACCACCGTGTTGCTTAATTATGTACAATTACTATAGTGGTCTTAAAATTCAGTTTTTTTTTTTTTAATATTCAAAGTCTAAATCATACTAAATTCAATACTTGATATATAGAGCTAAACAGAAACCAAACTAACTCGACTTAAATTCCGACTTGACTTGAACACTTAACACCCCTTAAAGTACAGAATATTTGTCTTTTAAGTAACACTAATGTTACTTTTCTAAACTATTTTTGCCTAGGAAAGATATCGATTAATTTGAGTATTAGTCTGATTCTTTAAGCGACTTTTCAGTAATGACTGTAAGGGTATTTATGGTTTGATTCGATTTTAACATCATAGAACTCATAACTAAATAATATGGTACAATATTATACTTTGTCAATAACACACCGACTTCTAATAAATAATAGGTAGCAGCTAAAAAAAATACTAAACAAATCCATATATGTTATAAAAATAATAAATGATTGTTCATTTTCCAATCATATCCATTTATATTGAAGATAGATATAACTATTCGTTTTTTTAAGGTTATTAATGGATAAGAAAATATTGTATTTATTAGATTCATATCTTATTCTTTTAGATGATGTATCTAAACTTCTATAAATAGGAGTCTTATGTAAACGATTATAATTAATCAATTGAATTCAAGTGATTCTCTCATTTCTCTTCTTATAGTTTCTTTAATATCAGTTTTTATATTTTGTTTTCTTGATTATTGATTCTATTTGGAATCAAATTCACAATACGTTATCAATACGAGATTCTACCGAAGTTGTTCTACTAAAGTTTATAATCAAGTCAACACCATCAAAGATATTCTCTTGATATGTATAATCAAGTAGTCTGATTTTTGAAATTTTTTAAACAAAAGAAGAAAGGTACTCTTCCTATTTGATTTTGTATTAACATGGAAAATCTTACTAAACTTGAGTTTACAACTCTAGACATCACTAAAAAAAAATTATTTATCCTAGACACTAGATACTGAAATGCATTTAGTTGAATGGGTCTAAAAGATATCATTATAGAAGAAAATCCATCATCGTCACAAAATGATACTAAGTTATGATTTTTCTCCATCATCATCTTCATGAAGATTTAAAAGTGGAATATCTTACCGTAAAAAATCCACTTATTTTGTGGAATAATTTGAAAGAAAGGTTTGACCACCAGAAGCTGGTTGTACTTTCAAAAGCACAGTATGATTGGATGCACTTGCGATTACAAAATTTGAAATTCGTTAGTGAGTATAATTCTACGATGTTTAAAATTAGCTCGCACTTAAAATTGTGTAGAGAAAATTTTAGTAATGAATATATGTTGGAGAAAAATTTCTCTACTTTTCATACCTCAAATGTACTCCTACAAAAGCAATATCGAGAAAAAAGATTCAAGAAATATGTAGAATTGATATCTTATCTTCTTATAGTTGAGAAAAATCATGAGTTATTAATGAAAAATCATGATACCTAACCAATAGATTCTACTCCATTCCCAAAAATGAATGTTAAATCTCGTGATTTTAGCTCCAGAAGAGGTCGTGATCGTGATCATAGTCATGGCCATGGACATGCATGTGGTTATAAAAGAAATATTCATTATGATTACAAAAGTCAAAACAAAGTTACGGGAAAATAATGATAACCACCAGAAGTTGGCAAAAAATAATGAGAAAGGAAAAGGAAAAGCGGTAGTTCTTACAAATTATGAAGATAAATGTTATCAATGTGGCATGAAAGATCATTAGTCTCGTACCTATCACACAGTAAAACCCCTTGTTGATCTTTATCAAGCTTCTATTAAGAAAAAAGACAAAAATGCCAAAGCAAATTTTATTGTACAACATTCTCTTCGTGATGATGATGATGATACCAATCTTGAAGATGTTAATGTTGATGTAACTCATTTGGATGTGGCTAATTTCTTTGAACATCCAGAAGGAAGAATTGATAATTTGATTGGTGATGAAAGTGTCCAGAAGAATTAAAAGTTTACTTTTAATATTCTTATTTTATATTATATATTTTTTGCATTTTAATAATAGTTAGCATTTTAAGTTTTTATTTTATTATTTGAAGTATTTAAATTTATAAATATTTTATTATGCCCAAATGACTATTACTCCATTTACTAGAAAAAAAAATGGCATTAAAGATATATGCCTAATTGATAGTGGTACAACACACACCATATTGAAAGATAGAAAATATTTCTCTTACCTGAAGATGGGGGAAACAACTGTTAATACCATAAGTGGTAGTGTAAGATTAATTGAAGGCTCCGAGAGAGCTATTATTATCTGGAGGAACAAATATTGTTATTTATAAAGCGTTATTTTCTTTAAAATCTCAAAAAAATTTATTAAGTTTTAAAGATATTCGTCAAAATAGATATCATATTGAAACAATGGAAGAACATTTGTTTGAGTATCTCTATATTACTCAAATTATTTCGGGTAAGAAATCGTTATTAGAAAAACTACCACCTTTTTCATTTGGCCTATATAGCAAAAAAATATACGCAATTGAAGTGCATCATTCAGTAAACTAGAAGTTTATTGATCCTACTACATTTATCATTTAGCATGACCTTTTGGGTCATCCAGGAGCTATTATGATACGAATGATAATTGAAAATATGCATAGTCATCTTTTGAAAAGTCAAAAGATTTTTATATCAGATAAATTTTAATGTGCTGCGTGTTCTCAAGGGAACTTGGTTATTAAACGTCTCCAACAAAAATGCAGTTTGAGTCTCCAGTATTTCTGGAAAGAATTCATGGTGATATATGTGGACCAATTTATCCATCATATAGGCAATTTAGATACTTTATAATTTTAATTGATATATCGACCCGATGGTCACATATCGTTTGTTATCAACTCGTAACCTACGTTTGCAAGATTGCTTGTCTAAATAATTCGTTTACGAGCGCAATTTCCAAATTATCCTATTAAAATAATACATCTAGATAATATTGGAGAATATTATTCCCAAGCCTTTAATGCTTATTGCATGTCAATTGGCATTACTATTGAACATTCAATAACTCATATTCATACCCTAAATGGTCTAACTGAATCATTCATTAAAAGATTACAATTAATTGCTAGACCATTATTAATGAGAACAAATCTCCTAACATTTGCTTAGGGACATGTTAGTTTGCATGCTATAACACTTGTGCATATAAGGCCAACAAATTATCACAAATTCTCTCCCTTGCAGTTGGTATTTGGTTCAGAGCCAAATCTTACTCATTTAAGAATTTTTAGATGTGTTGTATTTGTACCGATAGCACCAAATTAACATGCCAAAATGGGTCATCAAAAAAGATTGGAGATATGTTGGATATGATTCTCCTTTTATAATTAGATATGTTGCACCATTAACATGTAAGGTATTTACAGTAAGATTTGCTAATTGTTATTTTAATGAAACTTTATTTCCTAAATTAGGAAGAGAACATGAACCACATAAAAAAGAGTTTGCTTGAACAACATCATTGAATTATTTAGATCCACACACAAACGCAAGTGAACTAGAAATGCAAAAGATAATTCATTTGCAAAGACTTTCAAATCAACTGCCATATTCTTTTGTTGATTCTACAAGGGTAAATAAATCACATATTTCAGTTATAGATGCTCATATTAGGATAGAAGTTCCAGATGGACAAAATGAAATTCCTATAACTGCTAAATCAAAAACACCCCAGCGTGGACGACCCCTTAGCTCAAAAGATAAACGTCCTAGAAAAGAAAACATAAGCAAATGATCAGAATGATCAAATTATAGAATTAGAAAATAAGGACCAAATGGCAACTGATGAAAAGTTCAAATATCTGAAAATAGTGAACAGAATAATGAAGTGTCCATCAATTATATGACTTTTAGCAAAACTTGGAATTGGATGGAAATAACTATTGATGATATTTTTGCATACAATATAGCACTTGAGGTGTTAAAAGATGATGAGGATCTTGAACTAATATTAGTTGAAGAATGTCGTCATAGAAATTATTGGTCAAAATGGAAAGATGCGATTCAATCGGAGTTAAACTCCCTTGCAAAGAGTAAAGGTTTTGGACCTATAGTCCGAACACCAAAAGGTATAAAATCAATTATATGACTTCTATTGGAAGTTGGAATTGGATGGAAATAGCTGTTGATGATATTATTGCATACAATATAGCATTTGATGTGTTAAAAGATAATGAGGATCTTGAACCAATATTAGTTGAAGAATGTCGTCATAGAAATGATTGGTCAAAATGAAAAAATGCGATTCAATCGGAGTTAAACTCCTTTGCAAAGCGTGAAGTTTTTGGAGCTATAGTCTGAATATCAGAAGGTGTACAATCAATTGGTTATAAATGGGTATTTATGCGAAAGCAGAATGAAAATAATGAAGTTGAAAGTATAAAGCACAACTTGTGACACAAGATTTTTGGCAAAAATCAGGTATTGATTATGATAAGGTATATTCATTCGTGGTAGATACAATTACACTCTGATACCTTGTGAGTCTAACAATACGTGAAAAGATTGGCATGCATCTAATGGATGTTGTGACTGTTTATTTATATGGGAACCTTGATAATGATATTTATATAAAAATCCCAAAAGGATTTAGTATGCCTAAAGCATATAATTCTAGTTCTCATGGAATTTATTCCATTAAGTTACAAAAGTCATTATATGACTTAAAGCAGTCTAGACACTTACGGTATAATCGTCTTAGTAAATATTTATTAAGATCATGATATAAAAATGATCTAATATGTCCATGTGATTTTTTTAAGAAATTTAGATCAGGTCTTGTTATACTTGCTATATATGTTGATGATATCAATCTTATTGGATCTTCAGAAGAGCTACAAGAGGCAAGAGATAGATTGAAGCAAGAATTTGAAATTAAAGATTTTGGAAGAACAAAATTTTGTCTTGGTCTACAAATAGAATATTTGAAAGATGGTATTTTTATTCATCAATCAACATATACAGCTAAAGTTTTGAAAAGGTTTTACATGGATAAAGTACATCCATTGAGTATTCTAATGGTCGTCAGGTCATTAGATATAAATAAAGACCCTTTTTGACCTCGAGAAGATGATGAAGAACTTATTAGTTCTGAAGTACCATATCTCAGTGCAATTTGTGCACTAATGTACCTTGCTAATAACACTCGACCTGATATAGTATTTTCTGTGAATTTATTAGTAAGATTTAGTTCTTCTCCAGTACGACGACATTGGAATGGTATTAAACATGTCCTAAGATATCTCCAAAGGACAATGGATCTCGAATTGTTTTACTCAATTAAAACCAACTCAATGTTAATTGGTTATGCAGATGTTGGTTATTTATTTGATCTCCATAAAACACGTTCTCAAACTAGCTATTTATTTACATGTGGTGGTACTACTATATTATGGTGTTCTACAAAACAATCTATAATAACCACTTTTTCAAATCATGCAGAAATTATTGCTATTCATGAGGTAAGCCAAGAATATGTATGGTTAAGATCCATAATCCAGTATATTCAAGAAAATTGTGATTTATCTTCTGAAAATGAAATTTCAACACCTTTTTATGAAGATAATATAGCTTGTATAGCTCAATTAAGAGGTAGGTATATTAAAGGAGATAGGACGAAGCATATTTCACCAAAAATTTTCTTTTCTCATGAACTCTAGAAGATAGGTGAAATAGATGTGTAACAAATTCGATCAAGTGATAATCTTGTAGATTTATTTACTAAGATATTGCTGATAGCTTCATTTGAAAAATTAGTACATAAAATTGGAATACGTCGGTTGAAAGATATGAAGTCATATGGAAGATGCTATCAAGAGGGGGAGTATGTACATTGTATTCTTTTTTCCTAACTAAGATATTTTTCTTCTACTAGGTTTTTTCTTGGTTAGGTTTTTAATGAGGTAGTATTCCCTCTGGAACGGGAAGTGTACTATTTTTCTCTTCACTAGGTTTTTACCCCACATAATTTTTCCTATGAAGGCTTTTAACGAGGTATTTTCCAAAAGTTTGAAAATAAACATCCAAGGGGGAGTGTTATGAAAATAATAAATGTCTGTTCATTTTCCGATATATCCATTTATCTTGAAAATAGATTAACTGTTCGTTTTTCTAAGGTTGTTAATTGATAAGATAAGATTGTATTTATTATATTCATTTTTTATCCTTTTAAATGATGTATCTAAACCTCTATAAATAGGGGTCTTGTTATGCAAACATAATCAATCAATTAAATCGAAGTAATTCTCTCACTTCTCTTCCTATAATTTCTTTAATGTCAGTGTTAATTTTTGTTTTCTTGATTCTATTTGGAATTAAATTCACTATAATAGAATAATTATTAATTAGGCTATAAGATTATTTCTAAATATTCCTAAATTTATTTTACAAAGAAAATTTTGGAAATATTAACATTGATCAATGATATTTACCTGGATCTCAAACATATTATAGTAAAAATATCCTACAAATTAAATTATAAAAAAATATAAATTACAATTAAATCCAAGTTCCCTATAAAGAAAGAATTTTAAAACTCCTCTAAAACTAATACAATATATTAGTTCAATTTGATTCGATTTAAATAATTTTTTAAATTAAACTAAATTTTCAATTTAATTAACCTCCAAACTGAAGCTAGACCAACTCAAATAAACAACTCTTAAATCAATTTGAATTTTTTTTGAAGAGCCCTACTGACACGGATCATTTACTTGCTTCAAGTTGTTAAAAACTAATGTGAACATGCACTTTTACTTTTAGCCAAAACCTTAAGTCAAAGAGAGAATAGATCCTTGCTGCTTTTCTCTCTAACCATTTTCTTTCCACCAAAGTTTATCTTCTTCCTATGACTGCATAGTTTCGGATAGGCATGGCCATAGTCGACAAACCTCTGGTTGGCGGTTAGTCAACCTCTGGTTGACGGTTGTCCAAAATGGTAAACTTCAATCGTAAACCGTTAATCTCTATTTCACGGTTTGGCGGTTGACGGTTACGGTTGTGGTTGGCTAACCTTCGGTTTGGCAATTTTTTAATTTTTTTGAAATTTTTTACTTTTAAAAAAGTATAAAAATAAGTAAAAAAAGTTACAAACAAAAAATATAAATTAAAAAAGAGTTTGAACTTAATTTTAATTTTATAAAATTAAGCTACCTACGTATCCTCTTAGGGTATAAACGAATCAAAGCTCTCGTAGTTCTCTTCCGTTTTTTACCTTTAATGGTCTTCACTTTCGGCTATTATAGTTCCTTCTATATCTACGTCTAAAAATTCATTGAGATTTGGCTGCACATTTTCTTGTTGACGATTTTCAACTCTAATCCAATCATCTAAACATGCTTGAAATTTCAAAACTTCTGGTGCCATTCTAAAGTTAGTTTTGAAGGTTTAAAATGGCAAAAATCATCAAATCGAAAACATGCTTATAAAACGAAAATTTTACTTCTGTGATTGAATGACCTTTTCGGCACTATAGAAGATGTCTGTATAAGGATGCTTGAAGCTATTGGTTCACGTTCTTGTAAATGTCGACTTCGTCTCATTCATGAGAAACTTTTGAGCTTCCGAAATGGTGCCCTTTCCACTGTCGGTGAAAGCTTAAAGGAGTTGGGTTTGCAATGTTTTTGGCTTCTATGATTTCTATGGGTTTGTTACGAATGAACCACCAGGAACTCATTGAAGGCTTGAGAAGGGGAAAACACAGAGCATGCAGCAGAAGTGAAAATAAAAAAACTGAAAAAATTGAAGAACTGGAGAACCCGAACAGAGCCGACGCCGGTTGTGCTCTGACAGGACTCTGAGGGTAAAAATTTCTAACATTTTCTTCTTGTTCTCAAAGATGGCTTGACTAGAATGTGTGCAACCAGGGTAGGCGTGCTGCTGGAAACCTCTGGTGCAATTTCTGCAAGCCTCCTACTCCATCTTTGCATGTAGGTGAATGTCAAACTCTCGATCTTCTAGTATATAGCCTGCCTAATTTCGTTTGGTGAACAACTCATAGACTAAGAAATATTTTTTGAAGAGAGAGAGAGAGACGTCCGATTTTTCACAGAAAAGAAGCCGTAAAAAAACGTTATGTCTAATCCTCCTGTTTAACCTAAATAAAACCCTAGGCTAAACTGGACTGGCTCATTGGATTCTTAGTTTAGCCTTTTGGACTTAATTAATTATTCTAATTAGAACCAAATAATTGGCCCAATTAATAATTAATTTTTCAACCCAAATAAACTAGTCCAATAGATAAACCTATATTAGTTTAGTCCCAAGTTAATCTTTAATTATTCAAACTGGGCCAAAACCCTGAATAATTAATTAACCCACCAAACTAATTTAATTAATTCTCTCTCTCTCCCTGGACCTTTATTTTATTCTAACCCAATAATTAAATCAGACTACTTAAATAAAATAAATTCTATTTAATTTAATTTAAGACCAATTCCTTAGCATGTATTTAATTATGACTCACAGTCTATACTGGGGACCAAAAAACACACCGTCTTAGCTACTAAAATGACCAAAATACCCTTGCCACATAAATAGCTATATTTTGCATTTTAAATATTTTCTAATATCACCATAAGGAAATATTGATCCCAAGGACAGTGCTGCATTAGCAAAGTCTCCGACCTACAGGTGTAATGGCTAAAATATCCCTCTATATATCACCGTACATTTAAAGAGGAAGAAGTGTACTAACACCTCTCTAAATGACATCTACCATCCTTAGACTTCTAGTCCAATAATCCACGACTTCTTGGATTGTTTCCGCTTTCCAAGGGAGCTACCCTAAAGCAAACATTCAAGTCATATTTCCCAAAACCCTGGATATTTAGATCATTCAAACAACCACAAAGGGCGATATAGTATAGAAACTATCTTATACAAGTCTATCTTAACTAACCAGTCACACATACCTAACATGCAAGTATATTGGTCCTACGATAGAACCTCAACTATAGCACATCAAAGTATATGCTTCTAGCTTCGTCAGACTACCAACTCATACTCAAGTCGTAGAGTACTAGTCCACGCTTAGTGGTAGTAATCTAGATTTCTACCTTATAGTACTTTCAAAAACCACTACTACAGGTCTTGTTTTACATATTTGAAATACGCTTATGTCATGAAGTGAGTGGACTACTCATTGGCTAAAGGTAAGCCATTCCCCATTTGGAATTCATAACATAATAACCTAAACATGACGAGATTCCCATTCTCATCAATTGGATAAGAACAAATGTTTATGTATTAAGTAACCCGTGATCCATACGTTATTGTGAAAGACCTCCATTCACATGGACTACTTACTTAAACACAATGGGTCTTTTCCAAACGTAATTGTGCATAAATAAAATGTAAATTCACATACGATTTTTGAAAATAAATTCTTTTATTAATTTTTTTTAAATATTCGATATTTACATCAGAAAACTAGTCTAAGAGGACATATTTCCCAACAATCTCCCACTTGCACTTTAAGAATAATTAAGTCCATAGATGCCTACCCCTATGGTGTCTAGGTGTCTCTTGAAGAATCTCTCAGCCAAAGGCTTGGTGAATGGATCAGCTAGATTGTTCTCGGAGGCAATCTATTCCACCATGACTTCTCGTTTCTAGATGAAATCCCGGATCAGGTGGTACTTCCTCTCGATGTGTTTCCCCTTCTTGTGGTTCCTAGGTTCTTTGGATTATGATATTGCTCCAGTGTTGTCGCAATACATCACAATTGGCCTGTCCATGTGTGGAACTTCCGGAACCAGACTGCTTCCTTGGATGCCTCCGAAGCTACCACATACTCAGCTTCCATAGTTGAGTCAGCAATGCAAGATTGCTTGATACTCCTCCATGAAATAGCTCCTCTAGACAAGGTGAAGACATATCCACTAGTGAATTTTCTTTCATCCTTTTCCGCCTGGAAGTCTGAGTCTGTGTATCTTGTAGGAACCAAGTCATCAGCTCTGTAAACCAGCATATAATCTCTCGTTCCCTTGAGGTACTTGAGAATATGCTTTATAGCTTGCTAATGAACTATCTCAATGTTTGACTGATATCTGCTAACCAAGCCTACGGCAAAGTAGATATCTGGCCTAGTACACAGCATGGCGTACATGAGACTTTCCACAGCCAAAGCGTAGGGAATCCTACTTATTCTGTCCTTTTCTTCTTGAGACTTAGGACAGTCCTTCGAAGAAAATGACAACCCATGTCTGCAAAGGATTAGAGCTCCCTTGCATGAGTCCATGCTATACTTAGCCAGCATCTTGTCAATGTATGTTAATTGGGATAACCCTAACATTCTCTGCTTCCTATTTCTAAGAAGCCTAATCCCGAGAATGTAGCTCGCTTCTCCCAAGTCCTTCATACTAAATTGACTAGACAACCAAACCTTTGTAGATGACAATGTCCCTACATCATTTCTAATACATAGAATGTCATCCACATATAGGACAAGAAAAACCACATTAATGCCTTCAAGTTTCCTGTACATGCATGGTTCATCTTCGTTTTGAATAAAACCATAAAACTTTACAGTCTCATCAAAACGAATGTTCCATGCTCTCGATGCCTGCTTAAGTCCATAAATGGACTTTTTAAGCTTGCAAACTATATGTTTTTGGCCTTCAGCAATAAAGCTTTTCGGTTGGGATATAGAGATGTCTTCGCTAAGATGGCCATTTAAAAATGTCGTCTTGACATCCATTTGCCATATCTCATAGTCATAATGACATGCGATGGTAAAGAGGATACAGATAGACTTAAGCATAGCTACCGGGGAAAAGGTCTCCTCATAATCAATTCCCTCTTTTTGAGTATACCCTTTCACCACAAGCCTAGTTTTGAAGGTTTCCATCTTCCCATCCACTCCCCTCTTCCTCTTGTATACCCACTTACATCTAATGGGTTTTATCCCTTCAGGTGAAGTTACAAGATCCCAAACCTGATTGAAGTACATGGACTCAATCTCGACTTTCATTACTTCATGCCATAGATTTGTATCGGCATCAGCAATAGCCTCCTCGTATGTAACACCCCACTACCTAGGCCCAACAGGGCCGGGGATGTCTCCCGTCCAAAGGATAAGGGGTCTTTATAACTAAGTTGCACAAACGAGAATAAAAAAATACTTTAAAATTAAAACTTGTTACAATCCAAGAATTCAAGACAAATCCATAAATACACTGATTACTCTCATCTCTCAAAGCAATACATAAAGAAAATAACACAAGGTCTTCCAAGCAAGCAACAAACTATCTACTCATCTTCACAGCAGGACCGACCTGAAAACATGGCAAAAGGGTGATGAGATAAAAATCTCAGTAAGTCCGTATGTACTTTGAGTGTTCAGGTAAAACAGTTCATGAATGCAGATTGTAAGACTTCATAAGAGATAATGCTGGCAAGCAATAAAGAATGTTAAAATAAAGAGTAGTGTTTTCTTCTTTTCAAACCATACAAGTGCACAATAAACACAACCACTTAAATGGGCGGTTATGGGTTACCACATGCTAGGCCCCATGTCCATATAACGGTCAGAATGCCACACTTTGTGCAGACTGACAAAAGGTAGGTGTACGGCCTACCAGGTAAGATACTCCTCCTTCTCTACACTCAAACAAACCGGTTGTCCATTCTGGCAACATACAGTCCACATGACTGAAACTTGCTAGCTCGAATCGGCATGACCTACTGGACTGACATCTTATCCGGGAATAACTTACCCCTCAGAGGTGGCCACCTACTGAGAGACCTATCCTAACCCTTCGAAAACTAGTCCTAGTAGTTTACCCTTATTGAGTAGTCAATGTTATTTGTCCCACTTGGGACAAAACGGATAAAACATTGCTTTATTTGGAAATAGAAATTAAGGGTTTCTGAAGTTCGTATCAAAGTTGCTTGTTTGAGAAAAACTGCTTGTTGATTTTCAAATAATTTGTTTGACTGAAACAAGAAAGGAAACAGTCCTTAATTGCCTTTACAAAAATGAGTGTTCATACACTTCGCATTTGGCTTACCTTAGTAACCTTTTTACATCAAACAAGTTTTATGCAGGAGCTTACCTGATCCTTGCTTGAGCTAAATCAAAGATCTTCCAAAGCTGGCCTAACGCCGCCTAGGGTAAACACAAGCCATAATTAAACTCAAGCCATATTTGCATCCATAAATAATCCTAACTCAACTTATTACAATCATAACCCTAATGTCCTAAGTTTTAAAGTTAAATGATATATATTTTATAAATAGGTCTAGCTTGATAACAAGATAACTAAGGATTGCAAAATAATTACTAATAAGTTATAGGTTTAAAATATAAACCTTTTATATTAATAAATAAACTAGATTTTATTTGATGAAGGATCCTAAGTCCTAGATGTTATTATTAAAAATAATAACTTATTACTATTCTCTTAATTAATAATAATTAATAGTTAGAAAATAATTGATAAATTAATAAGTAATTATATATTTTGATTAAAGAAAATAAATAAAATTTAATAGTATTTATGAATATAAGCCTTATAAGATTAATATTTTACCTATTATGATTATTTATATAAAAGACTTTATTTAATAATAATAATATTATTATTATTATTATTATTATTATTATTATTATTATTATTATTATATAATGTTTATATATTTTATTTTTAATAAAGATATCATTTATTTGGCTAAAATTTCACTATTTCATATAACAATCCAATTCCAAATCTCCCTAGGGTTTTCAAAATCATTGGGAGGAAATATAGTATTAGTAATAACATTGGGTTAATCAAAATTGCTTAGGATCAACAAGGTCGTGATCATAATTCTCCCATTGCCAACAATAATCAAGAACATAAATTCTAACACTAACCATTCAATTCATGAATAAAGACTTAAATCCATAGCTACCATCACACGATCTAACCTTCACTAAGCATAATCACAATCATGGCTTCAACAAGAATACAAGAACATAAAACTCTATTCACCAAAGGTGACATAATATCTAGCATACTTAACCATCCAACTCACTCAAGACATGAAAAACATGCATCGATCCACAAGAAATACTATAGCACTTAATCATGGCAAAACATCCTCAAACTCCAATCTCAACTCCTTCATTCACAAGCATATACTCAACTCCCAAACATATTCCATCCTTTTCCAACAACAACTAAGAGACATGGATCTAGAATTTAAAGAGAATGTTGAAGAGGTTTACTTGAATGATGACTACCTCGAAGAAGTCCCAAGAAAATCCTCATGCTTGGAAGGCTTGATCCGTCCAAGGAGGAAGAAGAAAAATGGCTATGGTTGGAACAATCATTTCGGCACAGAGAGAGAGAGAGAGAGAGAGAGAGAGAGAGAGCACTAGTACTTTATTTTAAAGATTGAAAAGGAATGAAAGATGAACATAATCATTCATGGTTACCTTGAGAGAGAGTTCTTGAATCCCCAAGAAAAATTCTGGTTTTTTATCTAATAGAATATTTTTTTTTTTAGTGTTTAATGTTATAAAATACAGCAATGGACTCTAGAGGGTGAGTAGATGTGATCTGGAGTTTTTGGGAGAGATTGGAGATGTTTAGGGTGGTCTTAGACTTGAAGAGTGGTGGTGTGTGTTCTTGGTATTCTTGGTGAAATGGAGAGAATGGAGAGAAAGCTGGACGAATTTTGCTGAAGGGGTTAGCCGAATGGTTAGGGAATTCTTGTGATTGAATTTTTAGATTAGGAAGAAGAGGGAAAGCTGGTTGTTTGAAATTCAAAAGAAGTAATTTACGGAGTGAATTAAGGTAGAAGATATGGTAAGAATGGTTTGGTTGATGGAGGTCTTTGGGAGCTTCAATGGCTGACTGGTTTGGCTGGGATTTTGCTGAGATGAATGATGTTTGAATGGGTTATACGATGGCCAAAATTCAAAGTGTAATGGTGGAAGATTCTCTGGTTGTTTGAAGCTTAATCCAAGGAGTTTTCATGGAGTAATTTGTTAGAATTTTGAATTTTAATTAGAAGCTTGATTGTAGTGATTGATTGAGTGATTTAAGGAGTAGCCATGGAGGTTCATTCGTGCAGATTAATGGAAGGGGTGAAGGAGTTCAATTCATGGCTGACTTATGTTAGTTTCACAGAAAGTTGAAGTGGTTTTTCGGATAAAGTTGGAGAAGGAACAAGGCTGGAATTTTTGGTTGTCCATTCGAATAGTTTGCTAGAATTTTTGTGCAGATTTTTCTGCAATGTTCGAGCCGACTTGCAGAAGGTTTGAAAGGGTATTGTAGGGTCCTTTAAGGCTGGTTTCCAGCCTTCTTTATGGAGGAAAGATAGAGATGAATTACTAGTTTGAAGGTTAGAAAAAACAGCTTGGTTTTTGGACTGCTATGTTGCGAATTCTGCCGAGAATTTTTTTCTGGTTTGCACAGCTTTGTGCAGTCCGAATTTTGGCCAAAGTTTTCAGTCTTCAAACTGACTAAATTGACTATTTTTCTGGCAGTATTTGAGTGAGAAATGTGGCTGAAGATTTCGAAAGTTGGATTGACCAAGAGGCTGGAAAAATTTTCCATATTACTACATGAAGAAGATGAACACTTATAGGGTGGAGTTTGAAGGTTCGACTATGGAAATTAATTCTCTTGGGAACCTTCCTTAACTCTTTTTCGCTATTTTCAGCAAAAACTCCATCCTCTAAGAATTATTTTCGAGATTCCAAGGTTAATAAACCTTGCTGAAATTTCTGCAAATAAAAATGACATTGGGATAAATTGAACAACTTAATTGATAAAGAATTAAGGTAGGCTAAAGAGTAGAAGGACATGAATCCTTCAAGAATTCATGCAAGGCATAAGAATAGGATTAGGACACTCTTTTCATGCCTACTCTAGGACAACACCCTAATTTCTATTCATGGGGCATAAGGCCGAAAATCCCAATCCTCAAGCAAAATAAAATTAATCATGCTAAAACTTAAATGATGGAATTTGAACTCAATATCTCAAGGATTAATTCCAAAGCCCTAACCACTACATCACAACAACTCTTGTTTTTATTTTCTCTCCTAAATATTCTTCCTATTTACTCCTCAAGTTATCTTTCTATTTTCACTTCAAGCAAAATTACCATTTTGCCATTCCTACTCAATAAGTACAATTAAGCCTTTTAGACTACAAATCACAATTTCAAAGCACATAAAATCATTCAAAAATATATTTATGCATGCAAAAAAATATGATATGCATCCCGATCCCCTTACTCTAGGGTTGGTTTTAGTTGGGGTTTCACATCGTATCTAGCGGGGTCTTGTTCCGATGGTCGGAGACTAACTCAAAAGCTTCTCCAGTCCATCTCTCTAGAACCCTAGACACTCATCCACTATAACGAGGCTCCAATTGTACAGGCTCTTAAGATTGTGCCTCTTCTTGTTCCATAATCGGGTCAGAAGAAGTTGATTCCGAAGATAACTTCTCCTCAAGTTCCAACCTAGTTGAACCTTTCGTGGAAGTCCTCTGATCATTCTCTAATTATCTAGCATTGGTACTTACCAGTACTTTCTGCTCTTTAGGATGATAAAAGTAACCACCCTTTGTCCTTTTTGGATACCCAACAAAATAGCATAATTCTGATCTTAATTCCAACTTATCTCCCTTGACTAGTACATAAGTTGGACAACCCAATATCCTGAAATGATTCAGACTTGGCTTACGCCCAGTCCACATCTCATAGGGAGTCCTAATTACTGACTTGAAAAGCACTAAGTTCAGAATGTATACCGCTGTTTCTAGGGCATATCCCCAAAAAGACAGTGGAAGAATAGCATGAGACATCATGCTTTAGACCACTTCCATCAATATCCTGTTCCTTTTCTCGGCTACTCCATTCTGCTAGGGTGTCCCTAGAGCAGAGAGTTGGGATACTATCCCATGATATATCATGTAGTCCTTGAATTCACCCAGGACGTACTCTCCACCATAATCCAATCATAAGGTCTTGATCAATTTACCTGTCCGATGCTCCACTTCAGATTTAAACTCTTTGAACTTGTCAAAAGAGTCAGACTTGTGTCTCATCAGGTAAATGTAAGCAAACCTTGTACAATCATCTGTGAAAGCGATGAAGTACTCAAAACCCCCTTTAGTTGGTGTAGATAAGGGACCATACACATCAGTGTGAACAAGACTCAATACCTCCTTGGCTCTATCCGCCTTAGGGGTAAATGACCTTTTTGGTCATCTTTCCCATTAGGTAGGATTAATACTGAGGCCAATTTTTCATTCTCAATAAGCCCAAAGGCCCATCATGGATTAACCTCTGAATCCTAGTTGAGTTGATATGACCCAACCTTAGATGCCAAAGATAAGAGTCATTGACATTGGTTTTTCTCTTCCTTGTTAAAGGTTTAGATTGAGTATTATTTAATTGATTATTAATAGGGTTTAAGAAAAATAGATTCCCATACATGTGCCCAGTACATAAAATTTTTCCATTTCTACTGTTAGAAATACCAAAATAGAAAGACACAGAATATCCTTGATTTATTAGTTTCGCAACTGAAATCAAATTCTGTCGAAATCCAGGTACATATAAAATATCTTTCAAAACTACTATTCTATTATAATAAAAAATAAGATCCAACTCTCTCACTGCAAAGGCCCAAACTTGTGTTCCATTTCCTACACGTAGTCCATGTTCACCTTTCTGGAGTCTCTTAATCTTTCTAAACCTCTACAAGAAGTTACAGATGTGATCAGTGGCTCCTGAATCAACAATCCAAGTGGAAGTTGATCTAACTATTAATATAGACTCTAGATAGAAAACATTACCTGTGGGGTTCTTCTTAGCTTGAAGATCCGGACACTCCTTTTTCCAGTGTCCCTTCAGTCCACATTTGAAGCACTTGTCCTTAGGTTTGTCTTTGGGCTGGGTCTTGGGTTGAGCCGTTGCGTTCCCCTTTTTCTTCTTGAACTTCCTGGGCTTGGACCCAATTCTAGAAGATGAAGCCTTAGCAATCATAGCCTTAGATTGTGGTTTCATAACCTTCTCCGCCATCTGGAGCTCCTTCATCAACTCAGTTAAACTCTTGTTTAACTTGTTCATGTTGTAATTCAACTTGAACTGAGTAAAGGAACCCAGTAGGTATTTGAAAACCATGTCCACTTGGCTCCCGGGGTTAATGACAGCCCCTAAGATTTCTGCCTCCTCGAAAGCAGTAATCATCTTGAGCATATGCTCTCTGACTAATGCTCCCTCAGTCATCTTAGTGTTAATGATAGTTCGAAGAGCCTCATGCCTTGCGGGTCGGTTCTTATCTACGAACATCGTGGCTAATGATTGAGTTATGTCATACGCAGTGGTCATGTGCTCATGTTTGGACTGGAGCATATTAGACATGGAGGCCAACATATAACAACGAGCCATTTCGTTGGCCTTCTTCCATGCCTTCTCAGCCTCACGCTCCTCGGTGGTGGAACCCTCCCCGATAATAGGGTAGGTTTCATAAAGGACATATTTATACTCTTTCGCTGTGAGTATTATGACCAGGTTCCTCTTCCAATCCACATAGTTTTGTCCCGCTAGCCTACTCTCTCGGAGAATAATGACCAATGGACTAAAAGAATCTCCCACCATTTCTGAAAAATCAAAAATAAAAGAAAAGAATTTAGTTTGTGAAAACAAAATAAATTTGTGCACTTTATCCTTATTATCAAAACTGATAATAATTAATTTGGCTCTAAGAAAAACTGACATAGCTTCTTGGGAAGATTAACAGTTCCCTAAACTAAGTGTGTTAACCACAACAAATTAATTTCCCTTCTAGGTAATGATCTAGAAGATAACTCTGAGGGAGACGAAACAGGGGAGCATGCACTAGTTACGCAAAAAAAAACAGAGAAAAATAAAACCAAGCCTTAAAGGCCATACGGAAGCGTGAAGATCATATCTTTGCACTCCTTAACCCTTCTAGGTTAAGTAGGAGCGGATTAAACGACTGGAATCGCCTCGCCTCGCTTCGCCCACTTGAAGAAGCTTCCAGTTGAACACCCGCTAGCCTTCTACTTCGCCTTATTTGCATCAACGCCAAGCTTTCCAACTCTCGGAATATTCCTCTGCCTATACTCTAGTCGGTGAACACTATGGTGAAGAGGAACCGTCTCAATTCTCCTTGATTCACTCGCTATTGGTTAGCAAAGTCCAATAAGAACAACAAGAAAAGGGAGACGTGAGAGAGAGCAGAGAGAGAGACGTGAGTTCTCTGTAAGGCTAGGGAGATTAGGGGTTATTTTCTACCAGAGACTAGTTTATTAGTTAGCTAAAACTGGGTTTCTCATTATCTGATAAACATATCCCCGGGATTTCAAAACACCCGGATGTTATCCTGAGAATCAATTTGGCCTAACCCTAAACTCCTCTTAACCATATCTAGAAAAAACCCTAAGGACCAAGCTATTGGGCCAGATAAATATTTATTATTTTTCTTGGACCCAAAAGGTCCAAAATAATAAATATTAATTATTTATTTCATGGGCTTATATAAACAACCCAATAAATAATTAATGAGCCCAAATGAACCATAATAATTAATCTTTAATTATTTATTTCTTGGGCCTATATAAATAACCCAATAAATAATTAAACATTAATTATTTTCCCTAGTTTAAGCCCGGGTTAATTTCTTAATTATTCATACTGGACCTAGGCCCTAAATAATCAATTAACCAATTAAACTAGATAATAAATTTCTCTCAACTCCTATTTTAATTTATTTATTTATTTTATTCCAGTCCAATAATAAATTAGACTTCCTGAATAAAATAAAATAAAATAAAATAAAATAAAATCCTCTTGAACTGAGACCAATTCCTCAACCCAAAATTAGTTAGGACTTACGGGCTATTCCGAGGACCAAAAAGACACATCACCTTGGCTGCTAAAATGACCAAAATACCCCTGCTATCTAAATAGCTATATTTTGCATTTTAAATATTTCTTAATATCACCATAAGGAAATATTGACCCCAAGGACAACGCTGCATTAGCAAAGTCTCCGACCTACAGGTGAAATGACTAAAATACCCCTCTACACATCGCCGTACATTTAGAGAGGAAGAAGTGTACTAACACCCCTCTAAATGACATCTACCATCCTTAGGCTTCTAGTCCAATGATCCATGACTTCCTGGAGTGTTTCCGCTTTCCAAGAGAGCTACTCTAAAGCAAACATCCAAGTCATGTTTCCCAGGGACCTGGACATTTTAGACCATTCAGACAACCGCAAGGGGCGATATAGTGCAAAAACTATCTTGTACAAGTCTATCTTAACTAACTAGTCACACATACTCAATATGTAAGTATATTGGCCCTACGATAGAACCTCAACTATAGCAAATCAAAGTATATGCTTCCAGCTTCGCCAGACCACCAACTCATACTCAAGTTGTAGAGTACTAGTCCACGCTGTAGCGGTAGTAGTCTAGGTTTCTATCATATAGTACTTTTAGAAACCACTACTACATGTCCTGTCCTACGTATTCGAAATACGCTTATGTCATGAAGTGAATGGACTACTCACTGGCTAAAGGTAAGCCATTCCCCATTTGGAATTCATAACATAATAACCTAAATATGATGAGGTTCCCAGTCTCATCAATAGGTTAAGAACAAATGTTTATGTGTTAAATAACCCGTGATCCATACCTTACTGTGAAATACCACCATTCACATGGATCACTTATTTAAACACAATGGGTCTGTTCCAAACGAAAATTGTGCACAAACAAAAAGTAAATTCACAAACAAATTCTGAATATAAATTCTTTTATTAAAATATTTAATTTTGCATCAGAAACCTAGTCTAAGAGGGCATACAATCCAACAAACTCCATCGAGGAGATGGCTGTTTCCTCTCATTTCCTATGGATATACCTCGCACTATGACCTCCAACGAGGGGCTGGCCGATCATAGTATGTGCCCCGGGTCATTAATTACATCCCTGCATTAGATCTAGACTCTTGTATTATCCCCATCCTATACGAGTTCATTCTCAGGGTGACGCAAGGGGACCCACGATCTCTAATGAGGATCGTGATGAAAGCCGTGGAGCCATTGGAACCCCTCTCCCACTTAATCTTTTAAAACAAGGGTTTTCTGAAAAATATCTTTTTGAAAATTTTCATTAAGTTTTCACTTTAACTCAAAAATAAAATGTCTAAATCCATTAAAATCTCTATGTCAAGGTTTATATCCTTTGAGAGATTTTTCCATGGACTAATTTTACTTAAGTTAAAAACTTAATTATTTAAAAAATTTTCCAATTAAAACTTTCTAGAGACTTTGGTTTCAAGTTTATTTGATAAAATATTTTTTCTTGTGCCAAAATAAAACAAAATGGCTTTCTATTTTAACTTACAAAAATATCTAAATCCAATATATTCTCTATGTCAATGATTAAATCATTTGAAAAAATATCTAAAGATTAATTTTTGTTCAAATTAAAATAGCCATTTAATTTGTAGAAAAATGTTTTCTTGTCAAAAATATTCCCAAAGACTTTGGTCTTTGAGAAACTGTGCACATATGTACATAAAAATAAATAGCATGCTAGAAAAATAATAGACGTTTTCATACTTTTCTATTTTTTAAACCTAAGTGCCCAGATAATAGTATTAAACACATTAATTAATTAATTAATGGTCTTGTTTAATCCTAAAATCCCTTACTAATATTTTTCATGCAAAAATATTCCATGAATATTAACTATTGTAAAAATATTAACTTCGCCTAGTATGGACCCCAAAACAAAAAGGAAAACGCAAGAAAAATTACAAGAAAAAAATAAAAAATTTCTCCTTGGCTCACTGCACCTGCAGCACAGAACCAAGACCCATGGGTGACCTAAAATCCAGATGCGAGTCCAGACCCTAGCTGGCGCTGGTTCGAGCGGCCTAGCTGGCGCCGATTTCTGTCTAGGCGAGTTCTTCTGCAGTTTTTTTTTCTGCGATTTTCTTCTGTGAATTTTCTCTATTTTTCTGTGCAACTTCTGGTACCATTGGCTCTTCGATTTCAATCCTAATACAATGAAATCAATCAAAACCAACAATCGCCCATACCCATTAATATTGGACTTACACGATTTGCTAAGAAAAATAGTAAATTACACATCTCCTATACCTCAATCCGAGAGGTTTAATAGAGAATCTATCCATACTAAAACAGCAAAGTATCACGGTTTAATCACACATATGTGTCCAGTTTTATTCAACTAGATGCATGCTCCCTATATTTTCACAAAACCTTCAAGCTCTAATACCAATTGAAGGCTTAAGAAGGGGAAAACACAGACTACGCAATAGAAGCAAAAACAAAAAAATTGGAAAAACTGAAGAACTGGAGAACCCGAACAGAGCCAACGCCGGCTCCGGCAGCATTAGCCGGCGCCGATTGTGCTCTGGTGAGACTCCGAGTATACCCTTTCGCCACCAGCCTAGCTTTGAAAGTTTCCACCTTCCCATCCGCTCCCCTCTTCCTCTTGTATAGCCACTTACACCCAATGAATTTTATCCCTTCAGGTGAAGTTACAAGATTCCAAACCTGATTGAAGTACATAGATTCAATCTCGACTTTCATTACTTCATGCCATAGATCTGCATCGACATCAGCAATAGCTTTTTCGTATCTAATAGGATCTTGTTCTTGATGGTCAGATACCAACTCGAAAGTCCCTCCTGTCCATCTTTCTGGAACTCTAGATACCTTCCCACTACGACGAAGCTCCGTTTGTACAGGTTCTTGAGGCTGTGCCTCTTCTTGTTCCATAAACAGGTTTGAAGAAGTTGATTCCGAAGATAACTTCTCCTCGAGTTCCAACCTTATTGAACCTTGAGTGGAAGTACTTTGATCATCCTTCAAGTATCTAGCATTAGTAATTACCAGTACTTTCTATTCCTTAGGATGATAAAAGTAACCGCCTTTTGTCCCTTTTGGATACCCAACAAAGTAGTATGATTTTGATCTTGATTCTAGCTTGTCTCCCCTTGATTAGTACATAAGTTGGACAGCCCCATATTCTGAGATGATTTAGACTTGGCTTATGCCCAATCCACATCTCATAGGGTATCTTAGGTACTGATTTGCAAGGCACCAAGTTCAGAATGTATGCCGCTGTTTTCAAGGCATATCCCCAAAAAGAGACCAGAAGAGTAGTATGAGATATCATTCTTCGAACCATTTTCATTAATGTCATTTTCTTTCTCTCAGCTACTCCATTCTGTTAGGGTGTACCCGGTGTAAAGAGCTAAGATACTATCCCATGATGTACTATGTAATCCTTGAACTCACCGAGGAGGTACTCTCCACCACGATTCGATCGTAAAGTTTTGATCAGTTTACCTATCTGATGTTCCACTTCAGCCTTAAACTCTTTGAACTTGTCAAAAGAGTCAGACTTGCACTTCATTAGGTAGACATAACCAAACCTTGTACAATCATCCATGAAAGTGATGAAGTACTCAAAACCCCCTCTAGCTTGTGTGGACAAAGGACCACACACATCAGTATGAACAAGGCCGAATATCTCCTTGGCTTTATCAGCCTTTTGGGTGAACGACCTTTTAGTCATTTTTCCGTAAAACAGGATTCACATTGAAACCAACTTTCTAATTTTAACGAGTCCAAGAGCCCATCATGGATTAACTTCTGAATCCTAGTTTAGTTAATATAACCCAACCTTAGATGCCAAAGATATGAGTCTTTGACATTAGTCTTTCTCTTCTTACTTAAATGTTCAAATTGAGTATTGTTTATTTAATTGTTTGTAGGATTGAAAAAGAATAAGTTTCATTCATGTGTCATGTACATAAAACTTCTCCATTTATACTAATAACAATACCAGAATAGAAAGAAACAGAATATCCATAATTTATTAGCTTTACAACTGAAATCAAATTCTGTCTAAAATCTAGTACATATAAAATATTCTTTAATATAACTACTTTATTATAATAAATAAACAAGATCCAGCTCTCCCACTTCAAGGGCCCATACTCGTGCTCTATTTCTTACTCGTAGTCCATATTCGCCCTTCTGGAGTCTTCTTATCTTCCTAAACCCTTGCAAAGAGTTACAGATATGATCAGTGGCACTAGAATCAACAATCCAAGTAGAAGTTGATCCAACTACTGAAATTGACTCTAGATAGAGAACAATACTTGTAGAATTTTTCTTGGCCTGAAGTTTTGGACACTTTTTTTCCAATGTGCTTTCTACCCGCACTTGAAGTATTTGCCTTTGGGCTTGTTGGGCTGGGCCGATGCGTTTCCCTTCTTCTTCTTAAACTTCCTGGGCTTGGGCCCAATTCTGGAAGAAAAAGTCCTAGCAATCATAGCCTTGGACTGTGACTTCATGACCTTCTCTACCACCTGGAGCTCTTTTATTAACTCGGTTAAACTCATGTTTAACTTGTTCATGTTATAATTTAACTTGAAATAAGTAAAAGAGCTCGGAAAATATTCGAAACCATGTCCACTTGACTCTCGGGGTCAATTACAACCCCTAAGACTTCTGCTTCCTCGAAAGTAGCACTTATCTTGAGCATATGCTCTCTGACTGATACTCCATCAGCCATCTTAGTGTTGATGATCGTCCTAAGAGCTTCCTGCCATGCGAGTAGGCTCTTATCTGCAAATATCGTAGCTAGTGATTGGCTAATGTCATACGCAGTTACCATGCGCTCGTGTTTAGACTGGAGCACATTAGACATGGAGGCCAACATATAACATCGAGCCATATTGTTGACTTTCTTCCATGCTTTCTCAGCCTCTCGCTCCTCAGCGGTAGAACCCTCCCCGATAACAGGACAGGTGTCAAAGAGGACATACTTATACTCCTCAGTGGTAAGTATTATGCCCCCAATTCCTTTTTCAGTCCACATAATTTGGATCCATTAGCTTATTCTCATAGAGAATAACGACCAAAGGACTAAAAGAACCTACACCAACCATTTCTGAAAAATTGAAAATAAAAGAAAACTCAGTTTGTAAAAAATAAAATAATTTGTGACTTTATCCTCATATTAAATTCAATAATAGTTAACCCTATTATCTTTAATATAATTAATTTGGCTCTTAAAAAAACTGACATAACTTATTGGAAAGATTAACAATTTCTTAAGGTAAGTGTATTAAACACCACAAATTAATTTCCCTTCTAGGTAATGATCTAGAAGATAACTCCATCGTGGGACGACCGTTTCTTCTCACTTCCTATGGACATTATTAATACTATAACCTTCAACGTGGGTTGGCCGATCATAGTACGTGTCCCGGGTTATTAATTACATCTATTCAGTACTTTTCGATCCTTGTGGTAGCTCTATCCTATATGAGTTCATTCCCAGGGTGACGTGAGGGGATCCATGATCTCTAATGAGGATCGTGATGGAAGGCATGGGGCCGTTGGAACCCCTCTCCCACTCAGTATTTTAAAATAAGAGTTTTCTTGGAAAATATCTTTTGAAAACTTCAATTAAGTTTTCTTTTAACTTAAAAATAAAATATCTAAACCCATAAAAATTTCTATGTCAAGGTTTATACCATTTGAGAAATTTTTTCATGGATTAATTTTATTTAAGTTAATAAACTTAATAATTTCAAAAATTTTCAATGAAATTTTCGAGAGATATTGATCTCGTGTTTAATTTAACAAAAGCACTTTTTCTTGTTAAAATTCAATCAAAATGGTTTTCTATTTTACTTCACAAAAATATCTAAATCTAAAATATTTTCTATGTTAAGGATAAAATCCATTGAGAAAATAACCAAGAATTAATTTTTGTTCGAATTAAAATTAACCATTTAATTTAAGAAAAATATTTTTCTTTGTCAAAAATTCCCAAAGACTTTGGTCTTTCAGAAAACGCACATAATATGTCCGGACTTGGGTGTAAAAATCATACAAAAACTAAGCATATTCTCAATCAAGTTTAAATTAAAACGTTCAACCCAAATCACACATATGAGCAAGTGCACTTATCATTAACCAAACATAGGGTTCAAACGAGTGTCGATCCTCAAGGAATAAGTAGACATTAATCACCTTTCTTTCATTATTTAACAGACTCAATAAAGTGAAATAAATAAATAAATAAATAAGGAAAATAAAAGAAAATAAAAATAAAAATATATACATGTCAAGGATGTAGAATTATGCAATTCAAACCATTGTTTAGACAACCATGATCTTAAAGAACCTAACCATTATCATAACTAATCATTTTTTTGGCATCATGAAGGATTAAAGTAGACTCACTTTTTTCCCAATCCATGAACCCCTATCTTCTAAGTAACTTGGCATCACATACTCTGCCTCAACCAGTCTTACTCAAAAGATGCATTAACCACAATCCTTAATTCAAGTTCCATTCTCAGGCAAACTTAAAACATGAAATTAACCAATGAATCCATACTCTGGCAAACATCAATTAACCTTTAATTACTCTGTCCTTAGCAATTAACCCCATTCTCAGACAAGTTAAAAGATAACAAATATAAAATCAATAAATTGACACCATCAACCCTATTCTCAAGCAACTTAATGGAAAACAATCAATTAATCTCTCAATCAACCCAAGTAATTAAATACCAAGAGTAACAATCAATTAATCAAAAGATCAAATACCTCTAAAAATCATGAATATCTAAAATAATGTCAAATTATAATAAAACAATTAACACATTATTGTTCAAGAAAAAGAAAACAAAGTAAAAGAAAGCACTCATAGACAAGCCTCCTTCTTCTTCATTTGAAGACCTTCTTGTACAATCCTCTTTGAATTGAAGAATTCCTCCTTTGATTAAGTGATTTTCTATGATGATCAATGAATTCTCCTCCTTTCCCTAGTGTTTTTCATCTATTTATAGGCTTAGGAAGTGCCTAAACTCATAGGTATAGTGTTCTTAGCCGAGTAGAAGTTGGAAGATACTAAAACTCCACAGATTATCAAAAACTGTGTAGAAAAAATCAAGCACCGCCTTAGCTTCAGGGCACAGCTAGCGCCACCTTGGCTCTCGGAGCCGGTGTCGGTTGTATTCTACTTCTCTACTTGTTCGTCGATTTTTCTCCGAATTTCACATGATGAAGACCAGAATGCAGTCGGCGCTACCTTGACTCATAAAGCCGGCACCGATTTGACTCTGTTTTGCTCTGTTTCACCAATTTTTCCTTAACTTCGAAGTTCACATCAACAGTGCATGGCCGGCGCCAGTTCTAGGGCCCTAACCGGCACCGCCTCTCTTCTATTTTACGACGTTTTTGTTTCGTTTTACCCTAAAAATCTGAAATAATGAACAAAATACCTTTTCAAAGGTAAAATCTCAAACATAAAGGAATATAACTAGTTATTAAACAAAATATATTACAAAAGAACCTCAAATAACTAGGAAAAGTATGACTAATTTAGCCCCTATCAGCACACATAGGGTACAAAAAGAAATAAGCATGTTGAAAAACTGTAAACGTTTTTATACTTTTCTATTCTTTTAATTTAAGTATCCAAATAATAGAATTAAACACATTAATTAATAGTCTTATTTAATTCTAAATTTCCTTTACTATTATTTTTCATGCAAAATATTCAAAGAATATTAACTATTGTAATAAAAATAACTTCGCCTGATATGGGACCAAAATAAAAAAAATTATTTCAGGTCCAGTGCACCCATCACATTGGATCATAACCCATGGGCAGCGATCCGGGCGGGTGCCCGCGACCCACCCACTGCCACAATCAAAATTGATGACCGCGGCAATCTCCAATTTGCAAATTGGAGAATTGCTTCCTTGCCAGGGGAGCCGGCTTGTGGCTCCAAGCCACGGCTTGGTGGCTCCACTCACAGACCAAGGCTAGTGGCTCGAAAATGGCTCGGCTCGGTCAGCTTGGTTGCTACAGTAGTCATCTTCTCCAGTGATTCCTCTGCGTTTCAGACGCTACTGGACTTCATTTTTTCCAATGTTTTCGATCAAAACTCATCCAAACAAATGCCTATGCCCTTAAAAATATTGGGCTTACACTATATCTATGAAAGTAATCAAAATACAGTGTTCTTATACTTTCACTCGCGAAGCTTGCAGGGAAACTATCCATTCCAAAAAATACGAAGGATCACAGATTTCATCCAAAACAAATATTTTCTTGTTTTAGTTAAGTCTAGCATGATTTCTACATTTGCCAAACCATGGCTCTGATACCAATTGAAGGTTTAAAATGACAAAAATCATCAAATCGAAAGCATGCTTACAAAACGAAAAATTTACCTCTGTGATTGAATGACCTTTTTGGCACTTTAGAAGATATTTGTATAAAGATGCTTGAAGCTATTGGGTTACGTCTTTGTAAACATCGACTTCGTCTCATTCACGCTAAGCTTTTGTGTTTTCGAAATGGTGCCCTTTCCACTGCCGGTGAAAGCTTAAAGAAGTTGGGTTTGCAATGTTTTTTGCTTCTGTGATTTCTAAGGGTTTGATGTGAATGAACCACCAGGAACTCATCACCCTTGATTTTCTTTTTCATTCCTTTTCATTCCTTCCGCAAGAGAGTGATACCAACAATATAAAAACAGAAAGCAGCCATGCTTTTTGTTATCCTTCACATAAAACAATACAGGATCCATCTCGTATTATTTATTATTTATTAATTAATTATTTTTTAAATTTTATTTTACCCTTAGTCTTATTTATTGGGCCAGATAAAATTATTTACTCTTAAACTTGAACACCCATAAATAATAAATCTCAATTATTTATTTTTTAGGTTTCATTAAACAACCCAATAAATAATTAACAAACTCAAATAGACCAATATAAAATATCAGGCATTTTATCTTGTTTATAGCTAGATTAATTTTTTAATTATTCAATTTGAGCATTGGGCTCTGAATAATTAATTAACCAATTAAGTTAGATAAAATATATACTCTTTCTCTCGGGCCTTTTATTTTATTTTAGTCCAATAATAAATTAGACTATTTAAATAAAATAAAACTTGGTCAATTAATAGTCAAGATTAAATAAAGTCAAAAATCAAAATAATTAAAATTACAAAATAGGGTTTTTATTTAAATAAAATCATCATTAGGTCATTAACAAAATCGATCTCCCACATTTGCCCCAAAAACATTGTTTTTCACTTAATAAATGCATAAAACACCTATTAATAACTAATTTCCCACACAAGGCATAGAATTAATCATAATAAAGTATCTCAATAAATTCAAAAAAGTGCATAAAAGTTTCCTATACAAATATTCAAACAAATATATATATAAAGTAGTGAAGAAATTTTATTTAAATAATTTCCATAATAAATGTGTAAACATTCATTCATAAAATATTAAAATAAATTCCAATATAAAATATGCTCATAAAATGCTATTATATTTGCAAATGAATGCATGATAATAAGAGTTGACCCCAAGGATAATGTTGCGTTAGCAAAGTTTTCGACCTACATGTGTAATGACTAAAATACTCATCTACGTATCGCCGTGTATTTAAAAAGGAAGAGTATACTAACACCTCTCTAATAAACATCTACCATCCTTAGACCTCTAATCTAATAATCCATGACTCTTGGAATGTTTCCACTTTCCTAGTGAGCTACCCTAAAGTAAACATTTAAGTCATGTTCCCCAGGGTCATGGATAATTAGATCATTTGAACAGTCACAAAGGGCGATATAGTGCAAAAGCTATCTTGTACAAGTCTATCTTAACCAACTAGTCACATATACCCAATAGATAAGTATATCGGCTATAAGAACCTCAACTACAGTATATCAAAATATATGCTTCTAGCTTCGTCAGACCACCAACTTATACTCAAGCGGTAGAGTATTAGTCCACACCATAGTAGTAATAGTCTGGGTTTCTTCTAAATAGTACTTTTAGAAACCACTGTTACAAGTCATATTCTACGTATTTGAAGTCTGCTCGTACTATAAAGTGGCTGGACTACTCACTAACTAAAGGTAAGTCATTTCCCATTTAGATTTCATAACATAATAACTTATACATGATGAGATTCTCATTCTCATTAATCGGTTAAGAACAAATATTTATATGTTAAGTAACACGTGATCCATACATTACTGTAAAAGACCACCATTCACATGGATCACTTACTTAAATACAATGAGTCCTTTCCAAATGAAAATCGTGCCCAAATAAAATGTAAATTCACAAACAAATTTTGAGAATAAATTCTTTTATTAATAAATTCAATAATTACATTAGACAAACTAGTCTAGAAGGCATATATTCCAATAAGTTTCACTCAAAATGTTTCCTCCCGTACTAAAAGCTTGTTCTACCACAACAATTGAAACGGGAACAGTAACAATCTCCTTATTCTTTAGTGCTACAACAGGAAATTTGCTCTCATTTTCTCTCCACCATTTCAAGATATCAAATATTTCACCTATTTCATTCCACTTCAAATTATAAGTTTGATATAATTCAAGTTCTGCCGTGGAACTTGAAGATCCTCTTAGTCGTTTTGACCTTTCTACCATCCTCTTAGTAGCCTGGTTAATTTTTGAAGATCTGGATATTGGAATATCAATATCTTGAGTTTCTTAGATAGCCTCACCATACTTTCTAGAATATTCATAATATAAGTCACGAAGAATATTCTTTACGTTAGCTATTATATGAAAAATATCAGGGCAACATGTAAGATCTTGAGTACTACTATCATCTTCATCATCACTATATTCAATATTATGTTTAGAAAATAAAAAATCATAATAATCAATACGATATTCTTGTAAATCCTCAATTCTCATACATGGATCAAGAGCAACTACTAAATTAATATCAAGTATATCTAAATAATATTTTAACCATTTAGTTTTCATAACATTAATACACGGAGATAAAAGAGCATCACTATAATATTCATTAATAATAGCACTAATATTAACACATTCTTGAATAACTAAATGTGTAGTAGGATAATAGACACCAAATAAATTATAAGTAGCATCATTAAATGTTTTTAAAACATGTAAAATACCTTCACAAACATTCCATTATTAAGGAAACAAATGTATTCCAACAGCTCTATTTGCACAAAAAAAAAAAAAAAAGCACATAAAAGCTCTTTATATGGAAAAGATACATTTAGCAATTCATATGTTGAATTCTATCTATTTGGAACATCTTTTGGAAATTGTTTTGGTTTCATGCGATTACGTCTACAAAATTGACTCCATTCTTTTTTAATTGTAGGTCTAAGCTATAAATAAGAAAAAGCAGCTCTTAGTGGTATAATATAAAAATCAAGACTTTTTAAACCATCTTATACACATAAGTTTAAAATATGACATATACATCTAATATGAAAAAAATTTACCTCCAAAAGTTGGTTGAATTAGATTTTTAAGATTAGTAATTGAGACAGTATTTGCACTTGCGTTATCAAAAGAAATCGAAAAAAATTTATTCACTAAACTATATTCTTCTAAAATAATAATTAATAATTGACAATATTTTTAGCAGAATGTGGACCATCAAAGGCCCTATAAGCAATTAATCATTTTTGAATATTCCATCAATTATCTACCCAATGGCATGCAACACCCATATAAAAATGAGTTTGCTGGTGATCACTCTAAATATCACTACCTAAAGAAATTTTACTAGGCAAATTTTAAAAAAAAATGAGTTAATTGATTCTTACTTTCCCTATATAATTTTTAAGTGCAGAGAACACGATTTGCAGTAGGATTTAAAGCATTTTGACAATATTTATTAAATTATAATTTTTCACCAAAACTAAATGAAAAATATTCTACCACTACCATTTTAACTAATTCTTCTCTATTTACTTTATCAGTATATTTAAATAAACCAACAGATGGAGTAGATGTAACACTAGTGTACCCAGTAATTTGTTGTTGTTTGGAATCCAAGCCAAATTCTTGAGGATGGTGCCTTCTTAGATGTTGAGAGAGAGTGCCATAACCCATTCCTGGTTTGAATGCATATAATTTAGGAACACTAGTGCAAAATGATGGTGAATGCAGTAATAGGGAGCCATGGATGGATAAAAACAGAGACAAAAAAAATTAATTAAACGCGAGCCATAAAGGCCATGCGGAAACGTGAAGATCATACCTTTGCGCTCCTTAACCCTTCTAGGTTGAGTAAGTGCTGATTGAACGACTGGAATCGCCTCGCTTTGCACAGTTGAAGGAGCTTCCGGTTGAACACCCACTAGCCTTCGACTTCGTCTTGTTTGCATTAACGCTTAGCTCTCCAGCTCTCGGGATATTCCTCAGTCTAACCTCTAGTCGGTGAATACTATGGTGAAGAGGAAGGGTCTCAATTCTCCTTGGTTCGTTCGCTATTGGTTAGCAAAGAACAAGGGAAAAACAAGAAGAATGAGAGAGCTTTTTTTTGAGAGAGAGAGACTCACGTGAGTGTGGCTTTGGGAAAGGAAAAATTAGGGTTTTTTTCTTTTCAAAGAGTTGTTTATATTTAGCCAAAATTAGGTCTCTCAATCTCTGATAAACATCTCCCCGGGATTTCAAAATACCCGGATGTTATCCTGAGAAACAGTTTGGCCTAACCTTAAACTCCTCTTAACCGTATCTGGAAAAAAACCCTAAGGTCCAAGCTATTGGGCCAGATAAATATTTATTATTTTTCTTGGACCCAAAAGGCCCAAAATAATAAATATTAATTATTTATTTTCTGGGCTTACATAAGTAACCCAATAAATAATTAATGAGCCCAAATGAACCATAATAATTAATCTTTAATTATTTATTTCTTGGGCCTGTATAAATAACCCAATAAATAATTAAACATTAATTATTTCCCCTAGTTTAAGCCCAGGTTAATTTCTTAATTATTCATACTGGACCTAGGCCCTGAATAATTAATTAACCAAATAAACTAGATAATTAATTTCTCTCCACTCCTATTTTATTTATTTTTATTCCAGTCCAATAATAAATTAGACTTCCTGAATAAAATAAAATAAAACAAAATAAAATAAAATCCTCTTCAATTGAGACCAATTCCTCAACCCAAAATAGTTAGGACTTACGGGCTATCCCGAGGACCAAAAAGACACATCGTCTTAGCTGCTAAAATGACCAAAATACCCCTACTATACAAATAGCTGTATTTTGCATTTTAAATATTTCTTAATATCACCATAAGGAAATATTGACCTCAAGGACAATGCTGCATTCGCAAAGTCTCCGACCTACAGGTGAAATGACTAAAATTCCCCTCTACACATCGCCGTACATTTAGAGAGGAAGAAGTGTACTAACACCCCCCTAAATGACATCTACCATCCTTAGGCTTCTAGTCCAATGATCCACGACTTCCTGGAGTGTTTCTGCTTTCCAAGGGAGCTACCCTAAAGCAAACATCCAAGTCATGTTTCCCAGGGCCCTGGATAATTTAGACCATTCGGACAACCACAATGGGCGATATAGTGCAGAAACTATCTTGCATAAGTCTGTCTTAACTAACTAGTCGCACATACCCAACATACAAGTATATTGGCCCTATGATAGAACCTCAACTACAGCAAATCAAAGTATATGCTTCCAGCTTCGCTAGACCACCAACTCATACTCAAGTCGTAGAGTACTAGTCCACGCTGTAGCGGTAGTAATCTAGGTTTCTACCATATAGTACTTTTAGAAACCACTACTACAGGTCCTGTTCTACGTATTCAAAATGCGCTTATGTCATGAAGTGAGTGGACTACCCACTGGCTAAAGGTAAGCCATTCCCCATTCAGAATTCATAACATAATAACCTAAACATGATGAGGTTCCCAGTCTCATCAATAGGTTAAGAACAAATGTTTATGTGTTAAATAACCCGTGATCCATACCTTACTGTGAAAGACCACCATTCACATGGATCACTTATTTAAACACAATAGGTCTGTTCCAAACGAAAATCGTGCACAAACAAAAAGTAAATTCACAAACAATTTCTGAAAATAAATTCTTTTATTAAATAATTCGATTTTACATAAGAAATCTAGTCTAAGAGGGCATACAATCCAACAATCTCCCACTTGCACTCTAAGACTAGGTAAGTCCATAGGTGCCCACCCCTATGGCGTCTAAGTGTCTCTTGAAGACTCTCTCGACCCAAAGGCTTGGTGAATGGGTCTGCTAGATTGTTTTCTGAGGTAATATGTTCCACCACGACTTCCCGTCTCTGGATGAAATCCCGGATCAGGTGGTACTTCCTCTCGATGTGTTTCCCCTTCTTGTGGTTCCGAGGCTCCTTAGATTGCGACACTGCTCCAGTGTTGTCGCAATACATCACAACCAGCCTATCCATATGTGGTACGACTCCAAGTTCTGAAAGAAACTTCCGGAGCCAGACTGCTTCCTTGGACGCCTCCGAAGCTGCCATATACTCAGCTTCCATGGTTGAGTCAGCAATACAAGATTGCTTGATACTCCTCCATGAAATTGCTCCTCCAGACAAGGTGAAGACATATCCACTAGTGGATTTTCTCTCATCCTTATCCGCTCGGAAGTCCGAGTCCGTGTATCCTGTAGGAACCAAATCATCGACCACAGTAAACCGACATATAATCTCTGGTTCCCTTGAGGTACTTGAGAATATGCTTTACAGCTTGCCAATGAACCTCTCCTGGGTTTAACTGATATCTGCTAACTAAGCCCACGACAAAGCAGATATCTGGCCTAGTACACAGCATGACGTACATGAGACTTCCCACCGCCGAAGCGTAGGGAATCCTACTCATTCTGTCCTTTTCTTCTTGAGACTTAGGACAGTCCTTCGAAGAAAATGACAACCCATGTCTACAAGGGATTAGAGCTCCCTTGCATGAGTCCATGCTGTACTTGGCCAGCATCTTGTCAATGTATGTCGCTTGGGATAATCCTAACATTCTCTGCTTCCTATTTCTAAGAAGCCTAATCCCGAGAATGTAGTTGGCTTCTCCCAAGTCCTTCATACTGAATTGACTAGATAGCCAAACCTTTGTAGATGACAATGTCCCTACATCATTTCCAATTAGTAGAATGTCATCCACATACAGGACAAGAAAAACCACATTGATGCCTTCATGTTTCCTGTACACGCATGGTTCATCTTCGTTTTGAATAAAACCATAAGACTTTACAGTCTCATCAAAACGAATGTTCCATGCTCTTGATGCCTGCTTAAGTCCATAAATGGACTTCTTAAGCTTGCAAACCATGTGTTCCTGGCCTTCAGTAATGAAGCCTTCCGGTTGGGACATATAGATGTCTTCGCTAAGATGGCCATTCAAGAATGCCGTCTTGCCATCCATTTACCATATCTCGTAGTCATAGTGACAGGCGATGGCAAGGAGGATGCGAATGGATTTAAGCATGGCTACCGGGAAAAAGGTTTCCTCATAGTCGATACCCTCTTTCTGAGTATACCCTTTCGCCACAAGCCTAGCTTTGAAGGTTTCCACCTTCCCATCCACTTCTCTCTTCCTCTTGTATACCCACTTGCACCCAATGGGTTTTATCCCTTTAGGTGAAGCTACAAGATCCCAAACCTGATTGAGGTACATAGACTCAATCTCGGCTTTCATTACTTCATGCCACAGATTTGCATCGGCATCAGCAATAACCTCCTCGTATCTAGCGGGATCTTGTTCCTGATGGTCGGAAACCAGCTCAAAGGCTTCTCCAGTCCATCTATCCGGAACCTTAGACACTCTCCCACTACGACGAGGCTCCATTTGTATAGGCTCTTGAGGTTGTGCCTCTTCTTGTTCCAAAATCGGGTCAGTAGAAGTTAATTCCATAGATAACTTCTCCTGCAGTTCCAACCTCGTTGAACCTTTAGTGGAAGTACTTTGATCATCTTTCAAGTATCTAGCATTGGTACTGACTAGTACCTTCTGCTCCTTAGGATGATAAAAGTAGCCTCCTTTTGTCCCTTTTGGATACCCAACAAAATAGCATAATTCTGATCTTGGTTCCAACTTGTCTCCCTTGATCAGTACATAAGTCGGACACCCCCAAATCCCGAGATGATTCAGACTTAGCTTACGCCCAGTCCACATCTCATAGGGAGTCCTAGGTACTGACTTGGAAGGCACCAAATTCAGAATATATGCCGCTGTTTCCAGGGCATATCCCCAAAAGGACACTGGAAGAGTAGCATGAGACATCATGCTTCGAACCATTTCCATCAACGTCCTGTTCCTTCTCTCAGCTACTCCGTTCTGCTAGGGGGTTCCTGGCGCAGAGAGCTGGGATGCTATCCCATGATGTACCATGTAGCCCTTGAATTCACTTAAGAGGTACTCTCCACCACGATCCGATCGTAAGGTTTTGATTAATTTACTCGTCCAACGCTCCACTTCAGCCTTAAACTCTTTGAACTTGTCAAAAGAGTCAGACTTGCGTCTCATCAGGTAAATGTAACCATACCTCGTACAATCATCCGTGAACGTGATGAAGTACTCAAAACCTCCCCCAGTTGGTGTAGACAATGGACCGCACACATCAGTGTGAACAAGACTTAACACCTCCTTGGCTCTATCCGCCTTTGGTGTAAAAGACCTTTTGGTCATTTTTTCCATCAGGCAGGATTCACACTGATGCCAACTTTCCAATCTCAATGAGCCCAAAGGCCCATCATGGATTAGCCTCTGAATCCTGGTTGAGTTAATATGACCCAACCTCAGGTGCCAAAGGTATGAATCGTTGATATTGGTCTTTCTCTTCTTAGTTAAAGGTTTAGACTGAGCGTTATTTGATTGTTTGTTAATAGGGTTTAAAAAGAACAAATTTCCATACATGTGCCCAGTACATAAAATTTCTCCATCTCTATTGATAGAAATACCAGAATGGAAAGATACAGAATATCCTTGATTAATAAGTTTTGCAACTGAAATCAAATTCTGATGAAAACCAGGTACATATAAAATGTCTTTTAAAACCACTATCTTATTACAATAAAAAATAAGATCCAGCTCTCCCACTGCAAGGGCCCAGACTTGTGCTCCATTACCCACTCGAAGCCCATGTTCGCCCTTCTTGAGTCTTCTTATCTTCCTAAACCCCTGCAAGGAGTTACAGATATGATCAGTGTATCCTGAATCAACAATCCAAGTGGAAGTTGATCCTACCATTGATATGGACTCTACATAGTAAACATTACCTGTGGGGTTTTTCTTGGCCTGAAGATCTGGACACTCCTTTTTCCAGTGTCCCTTCTTTCCACACTTGAAGCACTTGCCCTTTGGTTTGTCCTTGGGCTGGTTCTTGGGCTGGGCTGCTGCATTCCCCTTCTTCCTCTTGAACTTTCTGGGCTTAGGCCCAGTTCTTGAAGAAGAGGCCTTAGCAATCATGGCCTTAGACTGCGGCTTTATGACCTTCTCCGCCATCTGGAGCTCCTTCATCAGTTCAGTCAAACTCATGTTCAACTTGTTCATGTTATAGTTTAACTTGAACTGAGTGAAAGAGCCCGGTAGAGATTCGAGAACCATATCCACTTAGCTCTCGGGATCAATGACAGCCCCTAAGATTTCTGCCTCCTCGAAAGCAGCAATCATCTTGAGCATATGCTCTCGGATCGATGCTCCCTCGGCCATCTTAGTGTTTACAATTGTTCGAAGAGCCTCCTGCCTTGTCGGCCGGCTCTTGTCCGCGAACATAATTGCCAACGATTGACTTATGTCATATGCGAAGCCATGTGCTCGTGTTTTGATCGGAGCACATTAGACATGGAAGCTAACATATAGCAACGTGCCATTTCGTCAGCTTTCTTTCATGCATTTTCAGCCTCTCGCTCTTCAGCGGTGGAACCTTCCCCGATAACAGAGCAGGTTTCGTAAAGGACATACTTATACTCCTCGGCTGTGAGTATTATGTCCAGGTTCCTTTTCCAGTCCATATAGTTTGGACCCGTTAACTTATTCTCCCTGAGAATAATGGCCAATGGACTAAAAGAACCTCCCACCATTTCTAAAAATCGAAAATAAAATAAAGAAATTAGTTTGTGAAAACAAAATGAAATTTGTGCACTGAAAATAATTTGGCTCTTAGGAAAACTGACATAGCTTCTGAAGGATTGAACATAACAGAGCATACAACCTTCAGTGAATAAAAATGGAAGAACATGGCATATATCATAGTATTGGCATAGCACGGTGGGATAAAAACATACCTGTTGGAGCCTTTAAAACTTGAAGAACATGGTTGAATGATTTGAAGCCGAAACGACTTCTTCCTCTCCAACGTCCGAGTGCATCTCCGAGTGAAGCTTCCTTTCTTCCATCTCCAGTTCTTTTTCTCCTCCGGTGGAATCTAAGCTTTTTAATTCACGGAATATGACCACTGCCTAAATCCAGTTGGTGAGCACACAATTTTGGAAGAGAAAATGAAGATCACTCAGATGTCTTTCACACTTTTCACTTTTTTCACTTTCCTTCACTGCCTCGGTTGGCATTTATAAGCACTGGCTTCATGAACTAAACCCAGAAGCCAGAAAACCAAGAGACACAAATGTCTTTTGGTTGGCTTCCTTTGATTTCAAAACCAAAAGCCAGAAGAAGGAAAATCAAGGGACACGAGAGAGACAGAGAGCTAAGAGACATCCGGAAAATATATTTCTATTTTTTCCTTTTCTTTTATTTTATTTTTTCTCACAGAAAGCCAAGAGTCATGAAACTAAAAATAATTATTTTGATAAAAATAATATTCCTGGGATTTTATACCCGAATATTATAAACAAAATAAATTTCGGCTTCACTCTAAACTCTTCTAAACTGTGTTCGAAAAAATACTATGATCCAGGCTATTGGGCCAAAATAATATTTATTATTTTCCTTGGACCCGAAAATTCCAAAATAATAAACATTAATTATTTTTCTTGGGATTAAATAAATAACCCATAAATAATTAATGGACCCAAATGAACCAAAAAATAATTAAACATTAATTATTTATTTCTTGGGATTTAATTAAATAAATAACCCAATAAATAATTAAGTAATAATTATTTTCCTCTAGTTTAAGTCCCGGTTAATTTTTCTAATTATTCAAACTGGACCCAGGTCCTGAATAATTAATTAACCAATTAAACCAGAGAATAAATTTCTCTCTATTTATTTTATTCCAGTCCAATAATAAATTAGACTTCCCGAATAAAATAAAACTCTCTCAACTGAGATCATTTTCTCAACCCAAAAATTAATTAGGACTTACGGGCTATTCCGAGGACCAAAAAGACACATCGCCTTGGCTACTAAAATGACCAAAATACCCCTACTATATAAATAGATGTATTTTATATTTTAAATATTTCTTAATATCACCATAAGGAAATATTGACCCCAAGGACAATGCTGCATTAGCAGAGCCTTCGACCTACAAGTGAAATGACTAAAATATCCCTCTACACATCGCCGTACATTTAGAGAGGAAGAGGCGTACTAACACCTCTCTAAATGACATCTACCATCCTTAGGCTTCTAGTCCAATGATCCACGACTTCCTGAAGTGTTTCCGCTTTCCAAGGGAGCTACCCTTAAGCAAACATCCAAGTCACGTTTCCTAGGTTAGATCATCCGGACAACCACAAGGGGCGATATAGTGTAGAAACTATCTTGTACAAGTCTGTCTTAACTAACTAGTTGCACATACCCAACATACAAGTATATTAGCCCTTCGATAGAACCTCAACTATAGTATATCAAAGCATATGCTTCCAACTTCGCCAGACTACCAACTCATACTCAAGTCATAGAGTACTAGTCCACGTTGTAGCGGTAGTAGACTAGATTTCTACCATATAGTACTTTTAAGAAACCACTACTACAGGTCATGTTCTACGTATTCGAAATACGCTTATGTCATGAAGTGAGTGGACTACTCACTGGATAAAGGTAAGCCATTCCCCATTTGGAATTCATAACATAATAACCTAAACATGATGAGATTCTCATTCTCATCAATCGGTCAAGAACAACTGTTTATGTGTTTAAATAACCCATGATCCATACCTTACTGTGAAAGACCTCCATTCACATGGATCACTTATTTACACACAATGGGTCTGTTCCAAACGAAATTGTACACAAATAAAGAAAATTATTTCACAAATAAATTCCGACAAAGAAATTCTTTTATTAACATATTCGATATTTTCATCAGAAAACTAGTCTAAGAGGGCATATTCCCAACAATCTCCCACTTGCACTCTAAGACTAGGTAAGTCCTTATGTGCCCACCCCAATGGCATCTAAGTGTCTTTTGAAGACTCTCTCAACCAAAGGCTTGGTGAATGGATCTGCTAGATTGTTCATAGAGGCAATCTGTACCATCATGACTTCCCGTCTCTGGAAATCTCGGACTAGGTGGTACTACCTCACTATATGCTTTCCCTCTTTGTGGTTCTAAGGTTCCTTTGAGGTACTTGAGGATATGCTTTACAGCATGCTAATGAACCTCCCCAAGGTTTGACTGATACCTGCTAACTAATCCTACGTCAAAGCAGATATCTGGCCTAGCACACAACATGGCATACATGAGACTTCCCACAGCCGAAGCGTAGGGAATCCTTCTCATCCTGTCCTTTTCTTCTTGAGACTTAGGACAGTCCCTTGAAGAAAGAGACAACCCATATCTGCAAGAGACCAGAGCTCTCTTGCATGAGTCCATGCTATACTTAGCCAGCATCTTGTCAATGTATGCAACTTGGGATAATCCTAACATTCTCTGCTTCCTATTTCTAAGAAGTCTAATCCTGAGAATGTTGTTGGCTATTCCCAAGTCCTTCATACTACCTTGACTAGATAGCTAAACCTTTGTAGACAACAATGACCCTACATCATTTTCGATGAGTAGAATGTCATCCACACATGCAAGATAAGAAAAACCACATTAAACCCCTCAAGATTCTTGTACACGCATAGTTCATCCTCGTTTTGAATAAAACTATAAGACTTTACAGTCTCGTCAAAACGAATGTTCCACGCTTTCGATGTTTGCTTAAGTCCATAAATGGACTTCTTAAGCTTTGCAAATCATATGTTCTTGGTCTTCAGCAATAAAACCTTCCGGTTGGGACATATAGATGTCTTCGCTAAGATGGCCATTTAAAAATGCCGTCTTGACATCCATTTGCCATATCTCGTAGTCATAATGACATGCGATGGCAAGGAGGATACAAATGGATTTAAGCATGGCTACAGGGAAAAGGTTTCCTCAGAATTGATCCCTTTTACCACAAGCCTAGCTATAAAGGTTTTCACCTTCCTATCCGCTCACCTCTTTCTCTTGTACACCTACTTACACCCAATGGGTTTTATCCCTTCAGGTGAAGTTACAAGATCCCAACCTTAATTGAAGTACATAGACTCAATCTCGGCTTTCATTGCTTTATGCCATAGATTTACATCGACATCAACAATTGCCTCTTCGTATCTAGTGGGGTCTTGTTCCGATGGTCAGAGACCAGCTCAAAATCTTCTCTATTTCATCTATCTGGAACTCTAGACACTCTCCCACTGCGACAAGGCACCATGTGTACAGGCTCTTGAGGCTGTGCCTCTTCTTGTTCTACAATCGGGTTAGAAGAAGTTGTTTCCGAAGATAACTTCTCTTTGAGTTCCAACCTAGTTGAACCTTTTATGGAAATACTTTGATCATCCCCTAAGTATCTAGCATTGGTACTACCCATTACTTTCTGCTCCTTAGGATGATAGAAGTAACCTCCCTTTGTTTCTTTTGGATACCCAACAAAATAGCATAATTCCGATCTTGGTTCCACCTTGTCTTCCTTGATCAGTACATAAGCTGGACAACCCCACATTCTGAGGTGATTCAAACTTGGCTTACACCCAGTCCACATCTCATAGGGAGTCCTAGGTACTGATATGAAAAGCACCAAGTTCAGAATGTATGCCGCTGTTTCTAGGACATATCTCCAAAAAGATACTGGAAGAGTAGCACGAAACATCATGCTTCTGACCATTTCTATCAATATCCTGTTCTTTCTCTCAGCTACTCCATTCTGCTGGGGTGACCCCGGCACAGAGAGCTGGAATACAATCCCATAATATACCATGTAGTCCTTGAATTCACCTAGGAGGTACTCTCCATCACGATCCGATCGTAAGGTCTTGATTAATTTACCTGTCCGATGCTCCACATCAGCCTTAAACTCTTTGAACTTATCAAAAGAGTCAGACTTGCATCTCATCAGGTAAACGTAACCAAACCTTGTACAATCATCCTTGAAAATGATGAAGAACTCAAAAACACCTCTAGCTGGTGTAGACAAGGGACCACACACATCGGTGTGAACAAGACTCAGTACCTCCTTGACCCTATCCGCCTTAGGGATAAAAGACCTTTTTGTCATCTTTCCCATTAGGCTAGATTCACACTGAGACCAAATTATCAATCTCAATGTGCCCAAAGGCCCATCATAGATTAACCTCTAAATCCTGGTTGAGTTGATGTGACCCAACCACAGATGTCAAAGATATGAGTCATTGATATTGGTCTTTCTCTTCTTAGTTAAAAGTTCAAATTGAGCGTTATTTGATTGATTGTTAATAGGGTTTAAATAGAATAGATTTCCATACATGTGCCCAGTACATAACATTTCTCCATTTCTACTGATAGAAATACCAGAATGGAAATCTTCAGAATATCCTTGATTTATAAGTTTTGCAACTAAAATCAAATTCTGACAAAAAATAGGCACATATAAAATATCTATTAAAACACGTTATTATTACAATCAAAACAAGATCCAGCTCTCCCACTGCAAGGGCCCAAACTTGTGCTCCATTTCCACACGTAATCCATGTTCACCCTTCTTGAGTCTTCTTATCTTTCTAAACCCCTGGAAGGAGTTACAGATATGATCAGTGGCTCCTGAATCAACAATCCAAGTGGAAGTTGATCCAACCATTTATATAGACTTTAGATAAAAAACATTACATGTGGGGTTTTTCTTGGATTGAAGATCTAGACACTCATTTTTTTTCAGTGTCCCTTCTTCTTATATATGAAGCACATGCCCTTTGCTTTGTCTTTGGGCTAGGTCTTGGGCTGGGCTACTGCATTTTCCTTCTTCCTTTTGAACTTTCTGGGTTTAGATTCAGTTCTTGAGGAAGAAGCCTTAACAATCATGGCCATTGAATGTGGCTTCATGACCTTCTCTACCATCTGGAGTTCCTTCATCAACTCAGTCAAACTCATATTGTAATTTAGTTTGAATTGAGTAAAGGAATCCAGTAGAGATTCGAGAACCATGTCTACTTGGCTCCCGTGGTCAATGATAGCCCCTAAGATATCCGCCTCCTTGGAAGCAGCAATCAAATTGAGCATATGCTCCCTGACTGATGCTCCCTCAGCCATCTTAGTATTTATTATAATTCGAAGAACCTCCTGCCTTGCAGGCTGGCTCTTATCCGCTAATATAGTGGCCAATGAATGACTAATGCAGAAGTCATGTGCTCGTATTTAGACTAGAGCACATTAGACATGAAGACTAGTATATAGCAATGTGTTATTTCATTAGCCTTCTTCCATGCCTTCACAGCCTCTCACTCTATTGTCGGTGGAACCATCCCCGATTACAGGGTAGGTCTCGTAAATGACATACTTATACTCCACGGCAGTGAGTATTATGTCCAGGTTCCTATTCTAGTCCACATAGCTTGGTCCTGTTAACTTATTCTCACGGAGAATAACGGCCAATGGACTAAAAGAACCTCCCACCATTTCCAAAAAATCGAATAATAAAAGAAATGATTTAGTTTGTGAAAATAAATTTGTGCACAGAAATTTGGCTCTTAGGAAAACTGACATTGCTTCTTTGGAAGATTAACAGTTTCCTAATCTAAGTGTAATAACCACCACAAATTAATTTCCCTTCTAAGTAATGATCTAGAGAATAACTCCATCGTGGGATGGTCGTTTTCTCTCTATTTCCTATGAACAGTCCTCGCACTATTACCTCCAACGTGGGCTGGCCGATTATAGTACGTGTCCCGAGTCATTAATTACATCCTTCCAATAGATCTAGATCCTTGTGGTATCCCTATCCTATACGGATTCACTCCCAGGGTGACGCGAGGGGACCCACGATCTCTAATGAGGACCGTGATGGAAGCCGTGGGGTCGTTGGAACCCCTCTCCCACTTAGTCTTTTAAAATAAAGCTTTCTGGAAAGATATCCTTTTGAAATTTCCATTAAGTTTTCCTTTAACTTAAAAATAAAATATCCAAGTCTATTAAAATCTCAATGCCAAGGATTATATCCTTTGAGAGATTTCATCCATGGACTAATTTTATTTAAGTTAAAACTTAATGATTTCAAAATTTTCCAATTAAAACTTTACTCGAGACATTGGTCTCAATTTTACTTAACAAAACATTTTTTCTTGTGCAAAATAAAATGGCTCTCTATTTTAACTTACAAAAATATCTAAATCCAATATATTTTCTACGCCAAGGATTAAATCCTTTAAGAAAATATCAAAGGATTAATTTTTGTTCAAGTTAAAATAACCATTTAATTTTTAAAGAAAAATGTTTTTCCTTGCATAAATATTCTCAAAGACTTTGGTCTTTGAGAAACCGCGCACATAGGTACACAAAATAAATAGCATGCTAGAAAACAGTAAACTTTTTCATGCTTTTCTATTTTTAAACCTATGTGCCCAAATAATAGAATTAAACACATTAATTATTTAATTAATGATCTTGTTTAATCCTAAAATCCTTTACTAATATTTTTCATGAAAATATATTCCAAGAATATAGACTATTGCAAAAATATTAACTTCGCTTGGTATGGGACCCAAATTAAAAATTTGGAAAAAGAGAAAAAAAAAATTTTTTTGATTGGAGGTCCACTGAACCCGCCACACCAGATCCGGGCCCATTTGGCATGCGGTCCACCCAGGCCGCGGTGCACCGCAACGCACCAGATCACACTCCAGCCGCAGGCCATGGAGCGACCCGCGCCCGCTTCCTCTCAGCACGCGACCCGCGTGTTTTACCGATTCGGCCGGCCCGACCCGCGCACAACCCGCGCGCAATTGCAATTCAATTGCAACGAAATCGGCTCCAATTTCAACAAGAAACGGCTCGGCTTAGCAGCTCCGTCGACATGGCTTGTGACACATGAACAGTGTCGGCTCTGAGGCTCAGCTCGGCTTCACAGCGGCTTAGGAATAGTAATCATCTTCTCCAGAAACGTTTTTCTGTGCTCTGTCTGCGTAAATGGCTCTTGGGTTTCTTCTAATGGCTTCTTTGGAAATTTTTCATCACAAAATCTCATTCAAAACAAAACCACAACCGCCTACTCCCATTTAAATTGGGTTTACACGATCAAACCCATTAAACCAAATTTCACAGAATGCTCTGTGAAAATTTGCAGACAACTATTCCCATACCATTTCTAGCGAAGGATCACATATTCAAGCTCCAAACAATGTTCTTCTCCATTTTTATTAACTAACATGCTCCCTAAGTCAATCAAATTCATGCTCTGATACCACTTGAAGGATTGAACATAACAGAGCATACAACCTTCAGTGAATAAAAATGGAAGAACATGGCATATATCAGAGTATTGGCATAGCACGGTGGGATAAAAACATACCTGTTGGAGCCTTTAAAACTTGAAGAACATGGTTGAATGATTTGAAGCCAGAAACAGCTTCTTCCTCTCCAACGTCCAGTGCATCTCCAGTGAAGCTTCCTTTCTTCCATCTCCAGTTCTTTTTCTCCTCTGGTGGAATGCTAAGCTTTTTAATTCACGGAATATGACCACTGCCTAAATCCAGTTGGTGAGCACACAATTTTGGAAGAGAAAATGAAGATCACTCATATGTCTTTCACGCTTTTCACTTTTTTCACTTTCCTTCACTGCCTCGGTTGGCATTTATAGGCACTGGCTTCATGAACTAAACCCAGAAGCCAGAAAACCAAGAGACACAAATGTCTTTTGGTTGGCTTCCTTTGGTTTCAAAACCAAAAGCCAGAAGAAGGAAAATCAAGGGACACGAGAGAGACAGAGAGCCAAGAGACATCCGGAAAATATATTTCTATTTTTCCCTTTTCTTTTATTTTATTTTTTCTCACAGAAAGCCAAGAGTCATGAAACCAAAAATAATTATTTTGATAAAAATAATATTCCTGGGATTTTATACCCGAATATTATAAACAAAATAAATTTCGGCTTCACTCTAAACTCTTCTAAACTGTGTCCGAAAAAATACTATGATCCAGGCTATTGGGCCAAAATAATATTTATTATTTTCCTTGGACCCCAAAATTCCAAAATAATAAACATTAATTATTTTTCTTGGCATTAAATAAATAACCCAATAAATAATTAATGGACCCAAATGAACCAAAAAATAATTAAACATTAATTATTTATTTCTTGGGATTTAATTAAATAAATAACCCAATAAATAATTAAGTAATAATTATTTTCCTCTAGTTTAAGTCCCGGTTAATTTTTCTAATTATTCAAATTGGACCCAAGTCCTGAATAATTAATTAACCAATTAAACCAGAGAATAAATTTCTCTCTATTTATTTTATTCCAATCCAATAATAAATTAGACTTCCCGAATAAAATAAAACTCTCTCAATTGAGATCATTTTCTCAACCCAAAAATTAATTAGGACTTACGGGCTATTCCGAGGACCAAAAAGACACATCGCCTTGGCTACTAAAATGACCAAAATACCCCTACTATATAAATAGATGTATTTTATATTTTAAATATTTTCTAATATCACCATAAGGAAATATTGACCCCAAGGACAATGCTGCATTAGCAGAGCCTTCGACCTACAAGTGAAATGACTAAAATACCCCTCTACACATCGCCGTACATTTAGAGAGGAAGAGGCGTACTAACACCTCTCTAAATGACATCTACCATCCTTAGGCTTCTAGTCCAATGATCCACGACTTCCTGAAGTGTTTCCGCTTTCCAAGGGAGCTACCCTTAAGCAAACATCCAAGTCACGTTTCCTAGGTTAGATCATCCAGACAACCACAATGGGCGATATAGTGTAGAAACTATCTTGTACAAGTCTATCTTAACTAACTAGTCGCACATACCTAACTTACAAGTATATTAGCCCTTCGATAGAACCTCAACTATAGTATATCAAAGCATATGCTTCCAGCTTCGCCAGACTACCAACTCATACTCAAGTCATAGAGTACTAGTCCACGTTGTAGCGGTAGTAGACTAGATTTCTACCATATAGTACTTTTAAGAAACCACTACTACAGGTCATGTTCTACGTATTCGAAATACGCTTATGTCATGAAGTGAGTGGACTACTCACTGGATAAAGGTAAGCCATTCCCCATTTGGAATTCATAACATAATAACCTAAACATGATGAGATTTTCATTCTCATCAATCGGTCAAGAACAACTGTTTATGTGTTTAAATAACCCATGATCCATACCTTACTGTGAAAGACCTCCATTCACATGGATCACTTATTTACACACAATGGGTCTGTTCCAAACGAAATTGTACACAAATAAAGAAAATTATTTCACAAATAAATTCCGACAAAGAAATTCTTTTATTAACATATTCGATATTTTCATCAGAAAACTAGTCTAAGAGGGCATATTCCCAACAGCTTCTTGGGAAGATTAACAGTTTCCTAAGCTAAGTGTATTAACCACCACAAATTAATTTCCCTTCTAGGTAATGGTCTAGAGAATAACTCCATCGTGGGATGGCCGTTTCCTCTCATTTCCTATGGACATACCTCGCACTATAACCTCTAACGTGGCCTGGCCGATCATAGTACGTGCCCCGGGTTATTAATTACATCATTCCATTAGATCTAGATCCTTGTGGTATCCCCATCCTATACGGGTTCACTCCCAGGGTGACGCGAGGGGATCCACGATCTCTAATAAGGACCGTGATGGAAGCCGTGGGGCCGTTGGAACCCCTCTCCCACTTAGTCTTTTAAAATAAAGGTTTTCTGGAAAATATCCTTTTGAAAATTCCATTAAGTTTTTCTTAACTCAAAAATAAAATATCTAAGTCCAATAAAATCTCTATGTCAAAGCTTATATCCTTTGAGAGATTTCCTCCATGGACTAATTTTATATAAGTTAAAACTTAATGATTTCAAAAATTTTCCAATTAAAACTTTCTAGAGACTTTGGTCTCAAGTTTATTTGACAAATCATTTTTCTAGTCCAAAACAAAACAAAATGGCTCTCCATTTTAATTTACAAAAATATCTAAATCCAATATATTTTCTATGTCTAGGATTAAATCCTTTGAGAAAATATTTAAGGATTAATTTTTGTACCAATTAAAATAACCATTTAGTTTTTAAAGAAAAATATTTTTCCTTGCCGAAACAAAAAGTTCCCAAAGACTTTGGTCTTTGAGAAAAGCACACATAGGTACATAAAAAAATAGCATGCTAGAAAACAATAAACGTTTTCATGCTTTTCTATTTTTTTAAACCTAAGTGCCCAAATAATAGAATTAAACACATTAATTAATTAATTAATTATCTTGTTTAATCCTAAAATCCCTCACTAATATTTTCCATGCAAATATATTCCAAGAATATAAATATTGCAAAAATATTAACTTCACCTGGTATGGGACCCAAAACGAAAAAGGAAAAAAAATAAAAATAAATTGCCCAAAAATGGCTGGCGGTCCACTGCACCGGCCGCACAGGATCTGTGCCAGAATGGCCTGCGGTCCACCGCAGCCGCAATGAACCACGCCGCACCAGATGGCACGCTAGCCACGACCCGTGGACTTCGCCCGGTTCTCCTCTGCTGCCGACCCGCGATCCAGCCCGCGAGCTGCCCCGGTTGGATCTTCTCTGACCCGCGCACGAACCCGAAAACCAAACAAATTCAATTGCAAAATTTGCAACTGAATTCGGCTCAAATCACCTCCCAATTGGCTCGGCTTCGCGGCTCCAGAAGCACGGCTCCACTCACTGAACAGAAGCGGCTCGGCTCCTTGCGGCGGCTTATGAACAGTGTCATCTTCTTCGTCTTTCACCGCGCGAATTTGCAGAGCATTTTTTTTTCGATTTTTCCTGTCTTCTTTGGCTTCTTTGGACATTTTTACTTATAAAAACTCATCCAAAACATAACCACAACCGCCTATACCCATTAAAATAGGGTTTACACGATTAAAACACCAAAGCCAAAAAATTTACAGAGGGTCCTATGCTTCCACTGTGAAGCTTACAAAAAGCCTATCCTATACCAAAACAGCGAAGGATCATAGGTATAATCATCTTCTCCATTTTATTAACTACCATGCTCCCTATATTGATCAAAACCAATGGCTCTAATACCACTCTGATGGTGAATGCAGTAACAGGGAGCCATGGACGGATAAAAATAGAGACAAAAAAAAAATTAATTAAACGCGAGCCATAAAGGCCATGCGGAAACATGAAGATCATACATTTGCGCTCCTTAACCCTTCTAGGTTGAGTAAGAGTGGATTGAACGACTGGAATCGCCTCGCTTTGCACAGTTGAAGGAGCTTCCGGTTGAACACCCGCTAGCCTTCGACTTCGTCTTGTTTGCATTAACGCTTAGCTCTCCAGCTCTCGGGATATTCCTCAGCCTAACCTCTAGTCGGTGAATACTATGGTGAAGAGGAAGGGTCTCAATTCTCCTTGGTTCGTTCGCTATTGGTTAGCAAAGAACAAGGGAAAAACAAGAAGAAGGAGAGAGCTTTTTTTTGAGAGAGAAAGACTCACGTGAGTGTGGCTTTTGGAAAGGAAAAATTAGGGTTTTTTTCTTTTCAAAGAGTTGTTTATATTTAGCCAAAATTAGGTCTCTCAATCTCTAATAAACATCTCCCCGGGATTTCAAAATACCCGGATGTTATCCTGAGAAACAGTTTGGCCTAACCTTAAACTCCTCTTAACCAGTATACGGAAAAAACCCTAAGATCCAAGCTATTGGGCCAGATAAATATTTATTATTTTTCTTGGACCCAAAAGGCCCAAAATAATAAATATTAATTATTTATTTTCTGGGCTTACATAAGTAACCCAATAAATAATTAATGAACCCAAATGAACCATAATAATTAATCTTTAATTATTTACTTCTTGGGCCTATATAAATAACCCAATAAATAATTAAACATTAATTATTTCCCCTAGTTTAAGCCCAAGTTAATTTCTTAATTATTCATACTTGGACCTAGGCCACTGAATAATTAATTAACCAAATAAACTAGATAATTAATTTCTCTCAACTCCTATTTTATTTATTTATTTATTTATTTTATTCCGATCCGATAATAAATTAGACTTCTGAATAAAATAAAATAAAACAAAATAAAATAAAATCCTCTTCAAGCGAGACCAATTCCTCAACCCAAAAATAGTTAGGACTTACGGGCTATCCCGAGGACCAAAAAGACACATCGCCTTGGCTGCTAAAATGACCAAAATACCCCTGCTATATAAATAGCTGTATTTTGCATTTTAAATATTTCCTAATATCACCATAAGGAAATATTGACCACAAGGACAATGCTGCATTCGCAAAGTCTCCGACCTACAGGTGAAATGACTAAAATACCCTTCTACACATCGCCGTACATTTAGAGAGGAAGAAGTGTACTAACACCCCCCTAAATGACATCTACCATCCTTAGGCTTCTAGTCCAATGATCCACGACTTCCTGAAGTGTTTCCGCTTTCCAAGGGAGCTATCCTAAAGCAAACATCCAAGTCATGTTTCCCAGGGCCCTGGATAATTTAGACCATTCGGACAACCACAAGGGGTGATATAGTGCAGAAACTATCTTGCATAAGTCTGTCTTAACTAACTAGTCGCACATACCCAACATACAAGTATATTGGCCCTATGATAGAACCTCAACTACAGCAAATCAAAGTATATGCTTCCAGCTTCGCTAGACCACCAACTCATACTCAAGTCGTAGAGTACTAGTCCACGCTGTAGCGGTAGTAGTCTAGGTTTCTACCATATAGTACTTTTAGAAACCACTACTACAGGTCCTGTTCTACGTATTCGAAATGCGCTTATGTCATGAAGTGAGTGGACTACCCACTGGCTAAAGGTAAGCCATTCCTCATTCGGAATTCATAACATAATAACCTAAACATGATGAGGTTCTCAGTCTCATCAATAGGTTAAGAACAAATGTTTATGTGTTAAATAACCCGTGATCCATACCTTACTGTGAAAGACCACCATTCACATGGATCACTTATTTAAACACAATAGGTCTGTTCCAAACGAAAATCGTGCACAAACAAAAAGTAAATTCACAAACAATTTCTGAAAATAAATTCTTTTATTAAATAATTCAATTTTATATCAGAAACCTAGTCTAAGAGGGCATACAATCCAACACAAAAATAACATTTGGCTTTCATTTCACTGGATGACATTTTTGTAAGAGTAAAATGCTTGGTGAATATATCAGCTTCTCTTTTTCGCACATTCTTTGATGTGGCATCGTAAATCACTTTCTTGAGGATGTTGTTGTTGAACTTCAACTTCTTCATCATTAACTTGTATTGGTTGATCAGTTGTTGAAGGAGAAAATATTGCCGGAAAAAAATTTAGATCAAAACTAGAAGTGGATTGATAGCCAGATGGAGTAGTAAAAGTCTCCAGTTGAAAATATGGATTAAAACTAGCACTATCACTCATTTTTTCCTTACCCTTAGAGATACTAGGATGAGACATTTTTTTGCAAAAAATATATATATAACAATAATATATATTGAGAATTAGAAATTGAAAGAGTTAAAAGAGTTGAGAGAGAGTTGAGAGTTGAGAAGTAAGAAGTGAAAATTCAATGAATTTATGCCTATTTATTGAGAAAGTGAAGAGTTAAAAAAGGGGGGGAAAGCTAGCCATTGCGTCATTGACAACGGCTAGAAAGGAAGCCTTATGCCGTGGGCCCACATGGCATTATGCCGGCGCATAATGCCATGTGGGCCCACGGCATAAGGCTTCCTTTTTCTTTTTTAAAATTTTAAAATTTTAAAATTATTTTTCATAGACACGTGTTAGTGTAATATGTTGACATGTGTCAATTAAAAATTTTTTAAAAAATAAAATCGATGATTTAAACCACTAATTGACAGTTGAGAAAAATCCCAACTTAAATCGGACTGTTAGTCACGGTTCACAATTTGAACCGTAAATCTTAGTTAATGATTTTTGAACTGTTAACCTTGATTTTAATTCACGGTTCAACCATAAACAAATTGAATTGGGGTCATGCCTAGTTTCGGACAGATCGAACCTAAAATCTTAGGCAAAGTTCTTACCTTTTTTTTAATACACAAATCATAAAAAAAAAATTCTTTCATTTTATTTGTGAAGATCTAAAATTTTTTGACATGATTTCTTTATTAATCTTTTTAAATCGATAATAGTTACTTTATTTTTTTAGAGTTAATTCCTTACTCAAATTTGATCTGACCTTCTCTCCTCTTCTCATCTCTTTTCTAAATAATTTTTAAAATTACCAATAAATTTAAAATCTTCTAAACTATTGTACAAAAAACAAAATGAATTTGGACTTCTCATATTAAAACTTTTCGAGAATGATGACAAGGAAGTTAGAATTATTGTTGTGTTTGTTTTATTTTATGTATATTATAATTTATTTACCTAAGATTTAAAGTATAATATTTTTCTATTAGTATAGGTATATTAACCCATATGTATAATTTATTTTTATGTTATGAATAATTGATCTTACTTAAGAAAAAAGGACAAATTTTGAGTCAAAGAAAAGCTTTATAAGAAGCCACTTCTGACCTTTGATTTTCTATAGTCAGTCTCCAGGAGTGGTTGATAGAGATAAACACATTTCGATATCAAGAACAGGATAATATTTAGACATTGATAGCTATAATAAATTATTATATTAAAATTTTATATTATATTTTCTAATATAGGTACAAATTTTTTAAGCACGTGATTAAAAATTTTTGCCTCAAAGCAGTATCTCTCCTTCCCTTAAGAAAAGCATTTCCAAACTCGACAAAATAGTTTATCTTAAAACTATATTAGCCTCTTTTCTTTTTTTTTTCCCCCCTTTTAAGAATAACCAACTTGACCAAGAAAATTCGATTTGCAAACCAAAAGTGTCAACAAATTTTGGTTTTTTATAGAAAATTTTCCTTGTGGACTACGAATTTGGGATGGATTATTAAACAGATGAATTCAGTCAATTTGTTGGTACTAAAAGTTTTATAATTGTCAGCTAATTAAACTGCAGGGAGTTTTACTCATGAATCCGTTAAGACAACCCTTTCATGGATATTTCATAATTTGACTAAGCAACTGGACTTCGCTTTTATATAGGAAGATAGAATGTATTTTCTTATACAAATGTTTTGTTTTTTTTTTTACTAAAGAGAAAATAATATCAGAAAAGAAATTAATTAGAAAATTCGAGTCCTACCATTTTTTCTTTGCTTTTGCCTATTATAAGCGTAAGTTTTATACTGTAATAAGTCGATATGATTTGGTTTGAAAATTTAAATTTGGCATTTATAGTTTGAATTTGAGTAAAACTGAATGATACAAGTCTTGTAGAACTATTCTTCCAAGTGGATCATTTTATCAGAATTTGCCTTTTTTTTAATGTAAAAATAAAAATAAAAAACACCGTGGGGTCATAGCATTTTCTTTCTTTAGAACACCTTGTAATAATAACTTAGGGTGTATTTGGATTGCAATTTTTTTTAGAAGAGTTTGTTTGAATTAAATAAAAATTTTTAAAATATATATAACAACTAATGTGGAGTCAAAAAGAGCTAAAAGTTTTTTAGGTTTGTAATAATAATAATAATAATAATAATAATAATAATAATAATAATAATAATAATAATAATAATAATAATAATAATAATAATAATAATAATAATAATAATAATAATAATAGTAGTAGTAGTAGTAGTAGTAGTAGTAGTAAATGACACAAATTACTCCTAAACTTAACAAAAACGCGTTGTTTGCCCCTCAACTTCATTTTCGTAAACTTTTACCCTTAAACTATATAAACTTATCATTAGTTACCCTTTCATCCAAATTGAGCATTAACCCATAGTGTAATGACTACACGTGACCTATACATGACCTTTCTAAAAGGTATTTTGATTAATATATATGGATGTATAAAAGAACTCTTTTCAAGTGATGTCCTCCGCAAGACAATGAAAATAGATCGGGTATGCTATAGAAGTCATGGAAGAACATCATAAGAGGATCAAACCTTCATGGCCTCCCATTCCTTGGTCGATATCCCAAAATTCTCAATTCCAGAAAAACCCATACTTCTGGAAAAAAAACTTCAAATTCGTCGTCGTTCCATTCAATTCTATAGCTAGCAGGGGTGGACGCAGGATTGGATTATTGGGGGGTCAATAACAAATTAAACTAAATTTCATATGTTCAACTATTTATGAAAATAATAATATTAAACCTACCAAAATAGTTCCAAAGTATACTATAGAAAATATAATGCATCAAAATATAGATCGTCGCTCTTTCAAAATCACGAAAATCATCTATAAGTGAATATATAATAAATTTTTCTGCAATTTCCTTTTCAATATACACTATCAAATAAACTGAAAGAAAATCATCTTCCATCTTGCTTCGAAACTTGGTCTTTACTATATTCATAGATGAAAAAGATCACTCTGTGGTAGCTGTAGAAACTGAAAGAGTAAGAATAAGGGTTACCACACGATACACAAGTGGATAAATTTCAAACTTCCTTAACTTGACCATCCATTGACATAATTCAAATATAGTAGACAACTTTTTGAAATCAATAATTTGTATCACATGATGAAAATGCTTAAATTGCAATCTTAATTGTATCATCTCACATTCATTGAAGTTTTTAGGATAGACCTTTTCAACCAACTTGCAAATATCATCAATTCTAAATGATTCACGCATCTCCCTTGGATCTAAAGATGAACAACAAATTAGCAATTCTGATGTATGATCATTGAATTTGCTATTCAACTCTTGCAATTGAGTATCGATAACAATATTGAAAATATCAATTCTGTAGTGATGCTCAACTGTAATTGCTTCTTATTGATGACGGGCTCTTTCTCTTCGTGCAATATAAGGTGCATCTAAATTTGGAATAGGAATATTAACTATCTCACAAAAGGATTTTCTCTTCAAGATTAATTCATCCCATCCTTCATCTCTTAATTTTTGAATAAGAAACTTAATGGACAAAACAAGATGCATTGCATTTAAAATGTCTTGAGATTGAGACTGCAAAGCTTGGCAAAGCAAATTAGAGATCTCTAAGATTCTTCACATGAGATGCATTATGAAAACAAATTCAAATGAAGGTAATGCCTCATAAGCTGCATCTGCATTTCCACGCTGAGCCAGTGTAACCCCATCCTCAATGATATTAAGTAAAACTTCACAAGTTGCACTGAACATATGCATCAAACTAACAATAGATTTCAAATGAGAACTCCAACGTGTATCTCCTACCCTCTGTAAACTGTCAACTTGATTAAGTCATTTGCCACTCTCAAGCTCATTATTAGCAAGTAAATAGGCAATATTTGAAGTTTGAGCAACTTTTAGTTGATCATTACGCTTACATGAAGCATCAATAATGTTAATTATGTTGCTCAATTTTCCAAAAAAGTGATGAATAGGAATAACTTATTTTGATGTGGCAACTAAAGCTAACTGCAAACGATGTACCAAATAATGAACATAGTAAGCATAAGGGCATTCATCTAAAATCAAAGCTTGTAACCCATTCCATTCCCCTCGCATTTTACTTGCCCCATCATAACCTTATCCTCAAATATTTTAAACATCAAGACTGTGACGAGAGAGAACAGAACTGATTGCATCTTTTAATGTCAACGTAGTAGTGTTTTTTACATGAACAAGCCCAAAAAACACTCTTGTACACAACCATTTTTGTCAACAAATTTTAAAACAATAGCAATTTACTCCTTTTTAGATTTATCTTGAGCTTCATCAATAATTATACAAAATTTTGCATCACCAATTTCTTCACGAATAGCATTCTTCACTTTTATTCCCATGACTTGTAAAATTTCCTTCTGCACTTTATGTGATGTGTACAAGGCATTTTGAGGAGCATTACTCAAAACTTCTGCTACTTTGTTATTATAAGATGATATAAAACTCAACAATTCAAGAAAATTCCATATGTTTTTTGATGACTTCATCTCATCTTACCTCTAAAAGTACATCCTTGAAATGTAAGCCATTCAATAACATCAATGGAAACTTTCAAACGAAGTCAATTTTCTTCCTTTTGCTTCGAAGTAAATTTCATTAAAAAAAAATCAATATACCCATATTGATTCATAAGATCATCACATGCTTTCTCGGCCTTTCTATAAGGAGAATTTGGACTTCTCCCCACGTGTGCCAAAAGTGCACAATTTTCACCATCATTCACCTTCTTCTATGAACGAAAATCGTTAACAGTGAATGAATCTGACCCAAAACGTCCATCTTTTTTATAGAATAGATAATAAGAAAGACAAAATGCAGCATCTTTACTAGGAGAATATTCTAACCATAAAGAAAATGACTTAACCATGATGCTTGAAAGTTACGAGAATATTTTCCTCCTGATTTTGGATAATTAGATTGCAAATACTGATATGGACCTACCTTAATATAAGCTCTACGAACTTCATCACGACTATCAGCAGGATATTCACATATTTACAATCGCAACCCTAAATCATGTTCCAAAGAATTGATATCAAATCCTACTTGAACTACTTGTAGAGTTTTTGCAAGAGGACTTTCAGAATTTGAAAGATCAAGATCAACGCAATATGACTCTTTACTAGATTTTGAAGTTTCAACATTTTTCCTTTTGAACAATGCATCAATCGTACATGATCTTTTCATCTACGATTTAAAAAAGGAAAAAAATTACAATCTTTTAATGCATAATTTAGATATAATTAGTTAAAATGTCTATATAAATCTAAATATTAATGTAAACAAACAAACAAACAAAACACACATTTATAGATACGAAAATTTGATAATAATACAAACAAAAAAAAACCATATACACATATATAGACCACCACCCAGGTCTAATGGGAGCCACCACCCGGGCTCACTAAAATACATACCTGAAATATATTAATTTATTTAAATATACCAAATCAAATCTCATAAAAACACAATTCAAGTCCCACGTCAATATGAATTTTACCCACTACACATATTTGTATAAAAGTCACAAAATTATCTAAATATAAATTAAATATTTTAAAAAATATAAATTAAAATTTTAAAATCTAAGATGTACCTTCCCATTTCCTAAACTATAACTTACCTTTAACAGAAGACAAAATAAAATTTTGTGATGACTGATGACTAACGAGGAGCTTTATGTGTAGTGCAACAGAGGGAATCACCTAGGTTTCTTGGGGGGCATGCCCCCCCCCCCCCCTAAGGACCACATAGGTCCACCCCTGGTAGCTAGTCTGCTTATCTAAAGGATAAATATCAAGAGATCGAGCCCTTTGGGCTCTCGTCACCGCACTGGATGACGACGACGACGATAACAACCAATCCTCTAACAAAAACAATGAAGTTGAAGATAGCTTGTAATCAATATTCTTCAAAGCGTTCCAACGTTCTAGCCTCGGCTTAGCTAAACCATTTTCTGCTAGTTGGCTTGGAGTCCATGTCGCTACCATCGGCTGCCAGCACCACTGCTACTTCCTCCTCCACCCTTTTTATGGATAATGAAGATTTTGTATATGCGATGCATTGTAGCAGTGATCCATGTATTAGTACAGAACTGCAAAAATGTCTTCGTGAATTTTCCAGATTAAAGCTATGGTTGTTCTGTGTAAGGTAGGGTAGGCTAGGTGGCTAGGGGGTGGAAGGGGGAGAAAAGAGTGAGCAGAGGCACAGAAGTTGAAGAGAATTATATTGGTTTTGAAGAGAATTAAATTGGCACCCACCTTGAAGACAGCCACTGAACAAAAGTATCCTTTAAAAAGGTCATGTATAGTTCACTTGGTGTGATTCTGGCATGAGTTAATGTTCAATTTGGACAAAAAGATAATTAACGATAAGTTTATATAGTTCAAGTGTAAAATTTTATAGAAATGAAATAGAGGGGCAAACAGCTCGTCTTTGTTAAGTTCAGAAGCAATTTGTGTTGTTTATCATAATAATAATAATAATAATAATAATAATAATAATAATAATAATAATAATAATAATAATAATAATAATAATAATAATAATAATAATAATAATAACTTTTATTTGAAAAAAAATAAAAAAGAGAAGATGAAAAGAACGACTTCTTAAGAATGACAGAAATGATTGGACAGATGAGGGATTTCGAAGGGAGGATCCGTGGCGGTGAGTTGGTGGGAGGAAACAAGTTGAAGATTTACTTTAAGACTTTAACAGTAATTTTGACCAACCTATTCATATGCCATTGTTCTTTAGAACCACAAACAAATTTGATTCACCTAGCTAGATGCGAAATAAACAAAATTTTTAAGTAATTTTTTATAAACATAATATCTTTCGCATTGACAGAACTAGAACGGTGGTGCCCGCCTCCAAAATTTTTAAAAGTTTGATATTTTTTTTAATAAAAGTAAAATTTTTAAAAAAAGTTTCATAAAAATTTATTTTCACTCTTTAATTTTTTTAAAAAAATTATAATATTAAATTCTGATAAAAATAAAAATATAGTTCACCCTTTTAACCCTATGTTTCTAATTTCGTCATAATCTTTCATCCTCCTAATTGTTTTTCAAAAAAATTAATAATATTATAATCTATATATTCCCTGCATGACTTCCCTAATACAAACCAATGCCAAATATATGACCTCACAACTACGGATAGCAGGAATCCTAAGCAGCTAAATGGGTGAGCACAACTGAACCATAATAGAGCTTGTGGATAATGATTTAAAATGTTTTTCATTTTTCATTTTTTTTTCGAGGGGTGATGTTGGATAGAGATAGATTTATCATTACGTATGCATAATTTCTCAAAATTAAGATTAGGCATTCGATATGGAAAAACAATGCATGCTTTATGTATTGCCAAACCCTATTCTTTGAATCCTTCCAAGAAAAAAACATTAGATAAATCATACGGAAGATTAAGACAAATTCGTATATTATTACAGATTACTAATATTACTTATTTTGGTCAGCAGCCTCCATTTCAACTCTCTCTCTTTTTTCTTTTTTCCTTTTATTATTGATGATCATTGTTTTGCATATGGCCTTATGTTCATGACCTAGTTACAGTTATATTAGCATTTATTTTATGTAAATTAAACATTTTTAACATGAGTTTTCTCTTAAGGGCAGCTAATGTTGTAAATAAAGTTTCTTTTAGCTAATTACCAATGACAGGGATAGAATTAAAATTTTGGATTTAGAAGAACCAAATTATAGAAGATAAAAAGAAAGAAAAAATATTACAAATTTTAAAAAATAGAAAGACTAGAGTAAAACTTATACATACTTTAAAAAAAATCAATTTTTTTAAATAAATAGGGATGACAACAAGATTGAATCCTATCTTCTTAGCCGTTGGGCTAAGAACATAGATTGTACTTTCCCCGCCCTGTCCCTTTTAGCCCCTACCCATCCTTTTTATCGGGGAGTTAGGCAACCCAGTCCTATTAGGCTGGAGTTTCCATGGCTTTGGGGAAGACGGAGACAATACCGAATCGAATCCTATATTTATTTTATATATATATTGAGAATTATTAGATGTGAATATAATTATAACGGTGGAAAATGTTGTTAATTGAGTGGACCAAGATTTTGTATTTTTCTTTCCTGAAAAAGAAATTGAGACAAAATCAACAACTGTTGGCGGAAGGACCAACACTAGTTCCACTGGACTTGAATTTAGATAAGAATGAACTTTATTTTTGTTAAGGATAAGAATCAAATATCGCTTCTTATGTGTCCATTTGCTTTGCTAAATACAACAGCCGCGTGAAACTGTCTAAAGTTTTACGTGTTTAGCTAGGAACAGCCGTATATGAGGAATTCTTATATATATTTGTCTAATTGATTCGGACGCATCGCTACTGTTCCACATACGACTTCAATTTTTACAGCAATCTATGCTAACTCATACCTCTTCTTTATTTATTATTATTTTTGTTTGAGAGTTTTTGAAGGTTCATCGCCTAATGTTTCTATATTGGTGGACTATCACATTTATCAAATTTTAACCAAACATGCTAGAAAATAATATATAATTATACTTTTGTTTGTTTATTTTGATAAAAATGGAATATATTAGGATCGTCTCTATCACCGTCATATTTTACCATACATTTGCACATTCTTCTCAAAGTTTCTTTTGGAATTTTATAGGAGTCACAAAATGTTACATAAATTGACAAAGAGAAAAAAAAGATAATTCTGCCTATATAAAATTAAATATTCATATACTCATATGGTCATATTCTCTAAAATCTAATGCAGCAGACTCCAAAACATGCTTTCCTTGGCATGCAGGCTATTAGCATCGATCTTGCCTTGGTGTCGACCCGAGGAGCAGTAGACGAGGCTTTCTCTGATACTGCCGTCTAAAGATCTACGCTAGGAGAAATTAAACCCGCAAACAGAGAAAGACTAACCCAATGAAGTACTTAGTAATATCATAAGATGGTAAATGATTGTACGCAGTATACTTTTGTCTCTAAATAATAGTAACTTTTAAAGTTTTTTTTTTCTAAAATATTAATCATTTTAAGAAATTAATAAAATATTTATTATGAATTTGATTCAAAATAAAGTAAAAAATAAATTATAAAAATTATAAAATAAAGAGATTATAAGAAAGAGAGAAATAAGAGAATCATTTAGATTCAAATTGATATTATATTTGTTTATATAAAGTCCCTAATTATAAAAATCTAGATACATCATATTAGAGGATAAAAATTGAATATAATAAATACAATTTTATCTTATTCATTAATAACATTAAAAAAAAAATGAACAATCATATTTATTTTTTAGATAAAAGAATAACATCGGAAACCAAGCAATCACATTTATCTTTTTAGATAAATGGATAATGCACAAATTGCATTCAAGTATGGTATTGCATGACCAAGAAATTCTTTATCATCTTCCCGAGATCGAAAATGATTTTTACTTACATCTAATGACATGACGACCATGGCAATGCTCAATGGATGTATTTTGTCTATGTAAAATCTTTTTAACACATTTACTATATATGTTGATTGATGAATAAAAATACCATATTTTAGGTGTTCTATTTGTAAACCAAGACAAAATTTGGTTTTTTTTTTTTTTAATTCTTAATTTCAAATTCTCGCTTCAAGCTATCTCTTACCTCTTTGAGCTCTACTAAAGTTGATATCATTAACATATATGGCAAGTATAACAAAGCTAGATCTAAATTTTTTGATAAAGATACATGGATATACTAGATCATTTTTATATTTTGAGTTTAATAAATGATCACTAAGATGGTTATATCACATGCATCCAAACTTCTTAAAGCCATATAATGATTTTTATTTAATAGAATAATTTCCACGAGAGCTAGATTATATACTTTAGGCATACTAAATCCTTCTCGAATTTTCATATAAATATCATTATCAAGGCTCTTATATAAATAAGCAATAACTATATCTATTAGATGCATATCAATCTTTTTACCTATTACTAAACTTACAAGGTATTGGAGTATAATTGCATCTATCACGAGTAAATATATATCATCATAATCAACACCCGATTTTTATGAAAAACCTTGCGGCACAATTCGTGTTTTATATCTCATGACTTCATCATTTTCATTTTACTTTCGTACAAGTACCCATTTATAACCAATTGACTTTACACCGTCTAGCGTTCAAATTATAAGTTCAAAAACCTCACGATTTGTAAGTGTGTTTAACTTTCATTGAATAGTAACTTCCCATTTTAACCAATCACTTTTATGATGATATTCTTTAACTAATATTAGCTCAATATCCTTATTGTCTTTCAATACATCAAGTGCTATATTATATATACAAATATCTTGTTTCTATTCGATTTCAATTTCTACTAGAAATAAAATAATTGATGGAAATATCAGTATTCTTTTCATAACTTTTAGAAACTTGCATCTTTTCATCAGTTACCACTTGGTCCTTATTTTCTAATTCTTCAATTTGCACAATGATCAATTTCTTTTCTTTCAAGGATTTTTATCTTTTGAACCAAGGAGTCGTCCACACTAATGACATGCTTTTAATTTAGCAACTATAGAAATTTCATTTTATTTTATTGGGACTTCTATTTGAATAGGAGTATCTATAACTAAAATATGCGATTTGGTTACCCTTGTAGAGTCAGCAAAAGAATATGGTAGATGATTTGTAAGTCTTTAAAAATGAATTATCTTTTGGACTTTTAATTCACTTGTGTTTGTATATGTATCCAAATAATTCAATAATATTATCCAAACAAGCTCTTTTTTATGTAGTTTATGTTCTCCCTCTAATTTAAAAAATAAAGTTTCATCAAAATGACAATCAACAAATTTGTGAATACATCACCAGTCAATAATTCAATATATCTAATTATAGAGGAAGAATCATATTCAACATATATCTCCAATCTTCTTTAATGACCTAATTTGTTACGTTGATTTGGTGCTATTAGCACATATACAGCACACCAAAAAATTATCAAATGAATAATATTTGACTCTAAACCAAAAGACAACTATAAGAGAGAGAATTTATGATAACTTATTGACCTTACACACACAAGTCCTGCAACATGCAATATAGTATGTCCCATACATATGTAGGGAGATTTGCTCTCATTAATAATAATCTACTAAGTAACTGTAAGCTTTTAATGAATGATTCAGATAGATCATTTTAGGTATAAACATGAGATATTGGATATTCAATTGTAATGTCAATCAACATGCAAGAAGTATCAAAGGTATTAAATGAATATTCCCTGGCATTATCTAGACAGATTCGTTTAATAAGATAATTTGACAATTATGCTCTTAAATGAATTATTTATGCAAGTAATTTTGCAAATGTTAGGTTTCGAATTGATAATAAACTAATATGCGACCATCAGGTCGATGCATCAATCAAAACAACAGAGTATTTGAATTGCCCACGTTGTGGATGAATTGATTCACATATATTACCTTGAATTCTTTATAGAAATGCTAGAGACTCAAACTCCATTTTTGTTAGAGATGGTTTAATAACTAATTTCCTTTGAGAATATGCAGCACATGAAAATCTATCTGAAGTTAATTTTTTTTACTTTTCAAGGGAGATCATATGTATTTTCAATTATTTTTTACATAATAATAGCTCTTGGATAATCTAAACGGTCATGCCAAATGATAAATGTAGCAGAATTAGGAAATTTCAGATTTACTGTATGATGTACTTTAGTTACATAGATTTTGGCATTATATAGGCCAGATAAAAGAGATGGTAACTTTTTTACTAAAAAATTCTTACACAAATTTATTTGAGTAATATGAGATATTCAAAATTATTTTCCTCCATTATCTCAATATGATATTCATTTCGGTGTATATCTTTAAAACCTAATAAATTTGTTCGAGATTTTGAGAAAAATAATACTTTATAATTAATAACATTTGTTCTTTCGGATAATAATACACTAGCTCTTCCGGAGTATTCAATCAATTTTATACTATCACTTATAATATTAATATTTGTTTCTCCCATCTTCTGGTAAGAGAAATATTTTTTATCTTTCAATATGGTATGCGTAGTACTACTATCAATTAGACATATATCTTCAATGCTACTTTTGAATCTAGTAAACAAAATAATGGTCACCTGGACATAACAAAATATTTATTAATTTAAATATTCAAACAATAAAAGAAAAACTTTAAATGTTAATTACTATGACAATATTGAAAATATGAGATATAAAATAAAAATATTAAAAGTAAGCTTCGAATTCTTCTGGACACTGCCATCACCAATCAAATGATCATTTCTTCATTCTGAATACTCAAAGAAATCAGTTACATCCAAAGGAGTTACATCAATATTAATATATTCAAGATTTGTATTATCATCATCATCACGAAGAGAATATTATAGAATAAAATTTGCTTCAACATATTTGCCTCTCTTCTCAATAGAAACCTGATAAAGATCAATAAGGTATTTTGTCATACAACAGGTACATAACCAATGACCTTTCATGCCACACCGATAATATTTATCTTTATAATTTATCAAGATCACATCCTTTTCATTTTCCTATCTATTATTTTTTCCCACTTCTGGTGGTTATCATTAATTTTCGTAGCTTTATTTTGAACACTACAATCATAATAATAGTTCTATTACAATAGTGTATACATCCATGCCACAGCCACTACCATGGCTATGAGTACGAACACGACTATGACCTCTTCTAGAACCAAAATAATGAGTTTTGAAAGAATTGACTTCTAAGAATGGAGCAAAACATATTGATCGAGCTTTATGATTTTTCATTAATAATTTTTTATTTTACTCAACTACAAGGAGGCAAAATATAAATTTTGCATATTTCTTGAATCCATTTTTCTCGATATTACTTCATAAGAACACATTCGAGGTATAAAAAGTAGAAAAAGTTTTCTCTAACATATTTTTATGAGTAGTATTTTTTCATATAATTTTAATTGTGAGATAATTTTAAATACATCAGAATTATACTCACTGACGGATTTAAAATCTTGTAAGCTCAAATGCATCCAATCATATCGTATTTTTGGAAGGACAACTATATTATGATGTTCATACCTTTATTTCAAATTATTTTACAAAATAAGTAGATTTTTATGATAAAATATTCTACTTTTAAATTATCATGAAGATAATAGTCAAGAAAAACCATAACTGTAGTAGTATCTTGTATTAATGATGGATTCATTCTACAATGGCATCTATCAGACCTATTGCAACTAAATACATTTCAATATCTAGTGTTTAGGATAAATAATTTTGCCAATAATATCAAGATTTATAAACTCAAGTTTAATTAGATTCGCCGCACTAATACAAAATCAAATTAAAAATATATATATATCTTTTCTTCTTATTGTGTATAAACTTCAAAAATCAAGCCGTCTAATTATACGGATTAAGGAAGTAACTTCGATATTGTCGATTTGATTGTAAACGGTAGTAAAATAACTTTAGTAGTGTTGACTTGATTATAACCTTCAGTATAACAATTTCAGTAGAGTCTCGTACTGATAACGTATTATGAATTTGATTCAAAACAGAATCAAGAAATAAATAGTAAAAATTGTAATGTAAAGAAATTATAAAAAAAGAAGGAAATAGGAGAATCACTTAAATTCAAATTGATATTCTATTCATTTATATTAGACCCTTGTTTATAAAAATTTAGATACTTTATTTTAAAAGATAATAAATAAATATAATAAATACGATTTTATATTATCCATTAATAATCTTTAAAAAAAAATGAACAATCGTATTAATCTTCTGGATAAAAGAATAATATTGAAACTGAATAGTCACATATATTAAAATAAACAGTCACATTATCTTATTGATTTCATAACAATACTAATACTATTATTTTTAGTATTACTTAATACTATTCCAATAATTAATTAGAAGGGAGATATTAGGATATCAACAACCTTGGGTCATCATATACTCTCTTTATTTTACAATAAATGTCATTTTTACATAATTCACAAGCATTAAAAAACTTTGATATCTATATTATTTTAAGAGAAAACAATTGAATTATTTTTATTAAAAATTATAGAATTATTTAAAAATTTAAAATCAAAATGTTACTTCCTCCATCCCCTTTTATCTGTCTATTTTAACTAAGATTTTTGTCTCAATTTATCTGTCCTATTAGCAAACCAAGAATATATTAATTGTTATTTTTTCACAAATATCCCTCTTTGATACAGTTAGTACTTTTTCACTTGTAGTGAAAAATTGAAATAAATTAAATATGCTTACAACACACAAAGCGTTGGAATTTGATTATTCCTTAATAAAAAGAGAGATTCTTTGAGGGTAAAATAGAAAATATTAATTAATTAACTAAAAAATCTTATTTTTCTTAAAACTTGTGAATCTGTTAAAATAGATAGATAAAAGAAGACGGAGAGAGTATAATTTAGTGGAGTAATAAATTATAATTATATATTTAGCAAAAAATAATAATAATAATAAATATATTATTTATTTTGCAAACGATACACATTTAAGAACAAAAAAGTCTCTAAAATGAAACATTTACTATGAAACAAATGGAGTAGAAGGTAATATAGTTGGCTTTTTTTTAAAAAAATATTTGTTGTTTTATCCATTTCAAAATAATTGTCACTTTTGAAGATTTTTGTGCTTCAAATTATTTGTTATTTTGTAAAATAAAAAATGTATTTATTATCTCTTTTAACCGTATCTTTTCTTTATTACTTTACTAAATTATAATATTATTTTTTTAAAAAATTTATAATTTTCAATGAAGGTAATTCAGTCTTTTAAATAAAAAAAACCCATAAATATTGAACTTTTTAAACCTATCTACTTTGTGTAATAGTAACAATTATTTTGAAATGACTAGAGTATCTATCAATTTTTTAATGTGTAATTTCTAGCATGATTATTTTTATTTTTATTTTTATTTAAATTATATTTTAAATATAAATGTGAATACTTGGGAAAAAAATACTCCTTCCGTCTCAAAATAAGTGTCTCGTTTAATCGATTATGTGAGTATTAAGATAAGTAAAATTTTTAATTAATTAGATACTTTCTTCTATTTTTATCCTTAAAATTCAATTTATTATTTCACTTCATATTAAGAAGTACTCAATTTCAAAACTTTAATATACTCTAAATTGCTTTTCTTTCCTATTATTTAATTCAAATCGGTAGTACTCCCTCCATTTTATATTATTTGGCCTTTTAGCCATCTACACAAAGCTTAATAATATTCAAATTAATAAATACTTTTTAGTTATATTTTTAAATTTATCTGAATAAATACAAGGGTGATTAATAAGTTTTTTTTTTTATCTTTCTATTAATTACAGAGAAGCATTAGAAAGGAGGAAGGGAGAGAGAAGAAAGATTTGATTTGGTAATTTTTTTTGAGAGATGTAAAGATAAAGAAACTTAAGAAATTGTTTAATTTGACTAAATTTAAGGCTAATATTAAAAAAATATTAATCATTTATGTATGAGAATATGTAAAGAGTCAAATATTGTAAACTAAAATATAATATCAAAAGATCAAATAATATGAAATGGAGGGAGTAGTAGTTTAAATATGCTTGGAAAATACTCTCTCCATCCTCTTTTATCTGTTCATTTTAACTAAGATTTTTGTCTCAATTTATCTGTCCCATTAACAAACTAAAACGATATTAATTGTTAATTTTTTTACAAATACTCCTCTTTAATACAATGAGTATTGTGCACTTGTAGTGGAAATATAAGTAAATTAAATATGCTTATAATACATAAAGTTTTGGAATTTGATTATTCCTTAATAAAGAGAGAGATTCTTTAAGGGTAAAATAGAAAATATTAATTAATTAATCAAAAAATCTTATTTTTTAAAAAAATTTGTGAATTAGTTAAAATGAACAAATAAAATGAAATAGATGAAATAAAATATTATTAAATAAAGATAAATTTAAAATATAAAATTTTAATTTTTTAAAAAGATAGATACATTATGACAAGAACTACGTTGGAAAAGGTACATTAATTTTGACAAGGATAGAGTAGTATTTACAGACCGAACTGGAAACTCTCAAAACCTCCATCTCAGAGACAACTGTCCGCAATTGGAAATATCACATTAATTGTAGCAAAAATATAGAGGAAACATGAGTCATCACAGGAATAAATATAGCATCAATTTTGGTCAAAGCACTTGCACTTCATGCGCTTTAATTTTGTGGCCTATCCCTTTGAAGTTTGTGAACATGTCTGTGGATAAGCGTACTCTACAATTGAACATGTCTTAGTTACCAAATTTTGACTTTTGCTTCGAACCTTCTCGCTTCAACCCTTGCTATTTTTGTAGTGCTGACCGCTTCAAGTCAACAGTCATAGTCCGCCGTGGTATGAGGAAATAAAAAATTTTAGATTAGATTAAAAGTATAAATTATATTAAATAATTTTTACTTTAATTTAAAATAAAATTTGGTAATTTGTGTTTTTTTAAGATTTTAATATGACATATTTTTTATTTATATCTTTCTGTTTGAAGGTATAATTTAGCATCCATACATACATACACACACGTATTTAAAATATGTATTCATAAATATTTATTAAAAATAATAAAAAATACTATTTATTATGATAGTAAAGAATGAGAGAGTTTTTTATATTTAGAAACTATTTTTTAAAAAAAAAACATTCCTGGTTCTAGCAAGAATTAAAAAAGAAATTGTAATAAAATTTTTGAAACAAGCGGAAAGGTGTTTGTTATGCAAAGAAATTTCAGAGAAACTAAAATAAATCATTACCGGATAAATTAATAATTTTACACCTTAATCCGAAAAAAAAAATAAAAATCAGATTTTAAAACCTTACTATACTAAAAAATTAATATATTATAATAAAAGATACTTAAAAAATAATTCACCCTTAATTATTCAATAAACAAGCTCAATTCACTAACCGATCGAACCCATGAAGAGATTGTAATTTACTTTCGATTCGACTTTAAAAGCATACTCGTAATCATTCATCATATTTGAAACGACACAAAATATTCTTCACCAGAATTAGAAAAATGTATTCGTATTGTAGAAAGTATGGGTTCACTCTTCATTAAAAAAAAAAATAAAGATTATGAGTCCTCATAGTGACAGAAATATCATTGGTGGAGTTGCTGACTTATATATAAAAAGCGTCCCAATTAAAGTGATAAATTTGACCTAATAATGGTTGGTGGGAAAGCACCACTTAGTTTTCCAGATGGTGGTGGAATAAATTAATAGCAAAATGGTGGAGGAAGAATAGTTTTCTTTTTCTTTTTCTTTCTTTGCATGGAGGAGTTGAAAGATGTGAAGTAAATACAAGACATTGTCACGTAAGAAAACGTATTTTAATAAATTAAGTTATTATAATACTATCGCAAATAAATTTTTTTTTTATTTTTACAAAGTTTAACTGACGAAAGCTCAAACCAAACAATATAAAAAAAAGTTTAATTAGTTGAAATATGAGGTTATTATTCGAATTAGTAATTACGATAGGATACATGTCTTGGATTTAATACTTTCATATTAACGTATAAGTCTTTTTATGTTTATATAAAAGAATTAAGAGTTAATTTTATAATATATTTATGAAATAAATTGCCTAAAATACCCTTAATCAACTTACCTAAGAAATTAGGTAGTGTCTGTGATAAGAGAGAAGTAAGGTTAAATGAATTAGCGGTAGTCTGGGAATAAATCACTAATACCTATTGATATCCACCCCCAAAAAAAAAAGTTTATATTTTGATATAGAAGGAATTTTCCTTGATCTGCCAAATTACTCATTCTGTCACTCAAATGACGACGATAAAAATGCGCATAATAATTTTAAAAAAGAACACGATTGTCTTAGTAAATAGTAGCTTTCTGTTATTAATTACTACTACAAGTTAATTGGTTGAGGAAATTAATTAATTTAGTCAATTTCCAGTACATTTCAACTATTAAATTAGTAGTTGAGGAAATTAATTATTTTAGTCAATTTCCAGTGCAATCAAGAATTAAATTTTTTATTTATAATTTGCGTTCCACTTATGGCTTCTCGCCCATCTTTTGGTAAATGACAATGACCGCAGCCAAACACGAAAGAAATGCTAACTTCCAATTTGCTCTGCCGCTCTGATATTGACATCAGATTCACTTTTAAAAGTAAAATTTTCTTTTTTCCATTTCACTTATAAAAAGAATTAATTTCTATTAGTTTATGAATTATAAGTTTGGCATTCAATTCAATGGATTCGGCAGACCCCAACTTGTTTATCATAAAGAAGAGTACAAAGAGGAAGACAGAACCTTACCTCTTGGCTATCGAAACATGAGCTATACGAATTGAGGGTATTGAATACTTATCCAACCAAAACTGACCCTTAACAATATTAAGAAGAGCATTAAATGAAGCAGTAACAAAAGAAATATGAATACATCCTAATTTTGCTAAGGTATCTACAACAGTGTTGCCTTGTCTGAAAGATGTGGAGAGAATGGAAGCGCATTTGCAAGCGTTTGATGCGATGATATAGCTCAAAGAGGTGCCATGGAGCTGATTCCTTGCTGTAAACAATGTGTGGTGTTTGTATTGAATCTAGATGTCTTCAATGCCCAAGCTATTGCAAAGCTTCAGACCTTTCTCCAAGGCTCGAAGTTCAGCTGTGAGATGATTGGAGAAGCCAATGTCTTCTGCAAAAGCCGCACCAAAATCTCCATTGTGCCTACTTATGATTCCTCCTATGCCTGATTGCCCCTGATTCCCCTTAGACGCTCCGTCAACATTGACATTGAAACCTTCTTGAGAAAAAGAAGGCCATGCAACCTTCCATAACTTCCTTACTGAAGAAGAAGCAAACTGACCACAAATGCGGGAAGAGGAAATATCATAACTCAAAGGGAATGTAGATGTAACAATAGCAATTTGCTTGAAAACTCTGGAGAATAGAAAGGAAGATGTTACTGTGACACCTTCCTCTCTGCTAGAGCACTACAGCTTCCATGTTTCCCAAAGGAAGTTCGCCAGAAATACCTTGAGAAACTCTCCCAAAGGTCCTTGTTGTCTCTACCAATAAGAGAAGAAACCAGGAAAGAAAAATTGAAGATATAGCTTCTAAGCATCCCAACTTCCATAAGAACCTTTCTCCAAATATCAGAAACTACGTCACAGTGAATAAACACATACGCCAATTCATCAAGTCCCTTTCTGCATAAAGCACATCATGAGCACAAGGAAATACCCATTCTTTGCAACATGGAATCAAATGACAAGCAGTTATTCAAAAGCCGCCATATAAAAACTTGAATATTTGGTGGGATCTTTAGAGACCATAACCCTTTAAGAGTCTGAATTTTGCTTCTTCTCTACCTTACCGTTTCATAAGCAGATTTCACAAAGAAGCCACCATCAAATTGAGGAAGCCATATCATAGAGTCAGTCACAATAGAATTAGGGTCAGGTGGGAGGATTTTCAGTATTGCAAAAGAGAGGTTAGATTCCAATGTAGAACAAAGTTTATGCACATTCCAGAAGCCATGACGAACAAAGTCAGATACCTTAGCATCTAAGGCAGGACGTGATGCATTCAAATATCTTAATGGACCCAAGCCAGTCCAATTGTCATCCCATAAATTACAAGTGCCCAAGTACAATTGAAAGGCGATGCAACCTTTAGCTTCGTCCTATATCAAAAGCACCATTTTCCAAGTAGGAGATGCATAGTACACTAATGCAATCTGCCGTACGTGGGTGCTGTTGTTTGGGATTATATTTTGCCTGCATATAAGATGCCCAAATGGATTTGTGTTGGCGAAACTTCCACCACAATGTCAGCACTAAAGCATGAATGAACTCAGCCAAGCTGCGAATGCCGAGTCCATTTTCAATCTTGGAAAAATTTACAAACTCCCAGCTCTTCCAGTGGCATTTGTAACCATGCTCAGAAGAGCCCCAGAAAAATCTGGCCATTCTAGTTGCTCGATATCCCCAAAAACTGCCTTAGTTGGAAACAAGGCATGTAACAGATGAAGGGGCAAGGTTGAAAGAACCGAGAAAATAAGCTGTAGGCGTCCAGCATGATTTAAGTGTTTAAATTTCCAAGCCCGAATACTACTGTGTACTTTGTCGGTCATAGGCTAAAAGTTTTTTTTTTCCTTCGGCCTTTGAAGATAGGACAACCAAGGTAAGTAAAGGGAAGAGATCTCTTGGCAAATCCAAGTGAGGTATGAACCCAGGTTCCTCTGGTGGGAGTAGACTTAGAAGAAATAATATAAGAGCTTTTTGCCTGATTGACCAGCTGTCTAGAAATTTCCTGATATTCCTCCAGAAAGGATGAGATTACCCGAAGAGCTTTCTGCGTAGCTGTGGTGAAGATAATATTATTGTCTGCAAAGCTTAGATGAATGATTTTTGGACATCCCAAAGGCACGAAATATGGCTGAAATTTCCCTCGCTGCAGCAATAAGTTCAAACCTTTAGCTAAAATTCTTGGGCTATGATAAATAGAGTAGGAGATAAAGGATCACCTAGACTCACCTCTCTGGAGGATCTTCCACACACGCGCATTGCCTACCCAGTTTAGCTCGGACTCGGTCATGTTTTCATGTTCCTCTCTTTTTATTTTGCCAAATTAACTCTAACTTGTACAAGAAAAGAAAATATTAAAACTGATAAGAATTAGGTCTCATAATTCGGATTGGTGTATAATTTTTCCAGAGGCTATAGTAAAAGAATGGGAAAAAAAAAAGGAACATAATCGCCTCTCTGGGTTTTTTTTGTTCTTGAGAAACATCGCTTCTTATGTTCTCTCCCCACGATCTATAATTTTCTAACTTAACTGAATCAGTGAACTGCGGAGATTTTCGAGGTGTTTGTAATTAGTGTGCATCAACGGCGATTTGAGACCGTCTTATCCCACAAGAAAAGTCGATGTACCCATCGCACCGATAAGTGGGGCGAATAACTTCTTGAAGGCAAATCAGTATTGAACTGGTGATTCAGTCTGCGCTTCTATCAGATAAGTTATTGTCCGGTTTTATGGTTCAGGTTCGTTACTTACTTTTCTATTTTGAATTCTGTCTGGTTGCTTTGCATTTGGACTATTTGGCTTTACCGGCTTTGTTGATAATTGATAATTGCGCTTTTGTTAGAACCCTGGTGAGGTATAGGCGGTTCTTATCCAATTCAATTTAGTTGCCTGTATGTACTCATCAGTACCGCTTTTTCTAACAGTGCACATAACTAGGGGTAGTGTTCTAGTCAACTTATTCGAACTTAGATCAAGAATTTGACGCTTGTCGTTGGCCCCCAGCCCTCGAATGCTCCCGATGAAGTTGTTTTCCCAAAGCTACAATACCTCCAGCTCGAGCAAGTCTCCAATAAACTCTGGCATTGAACCGTGAAGCTTGTTCTGGAAAAGATACATAAGGCGGCTCTACAAATGTAGAAGGAATTTCACTAGTAAACATGTTATTGGACAGATCCATTGATTTCAAGCTATTCAAGTAGTTAAGCTCAAGTATCAATGGCCCATAAAGACCATTCACTTGAAGAAAAAGAGTATCTGGATTCTGCAGCTTCCCAAGTTTCATTGGAACCTCACCAGAGAGTCCACAGTTGGCAGCTACAATTTGACCGTTGCAGTGAATGTATAGCCAAATTGACCATGACCCAAAAATTTCCCGATGGTGTACCTCCTATCAAATTTTTTTTCATACCCAAAATTTGTTCTTTTTCCACAAATAAGTGTGGTAGTGGCCTTCAGCTTATGGTTGGCAGAAGATTGGGTATGGCTTTCTAAAAACTGTTATTTGTGGTGGTGGCCTTTGGATTATGGTTGGCAGAAGATTGGGTATGACTTTTTAAAAATCTATTCTTTTTCCACAAAGAAGTGTAGTGGTGGCCTTTCCATTATGGTTGGTAGATTGGGTATAGCTTTCTATGTTCGAAAATGCTTAAAGTTGGGTTGCGTGGCAATGGAGTGATAGAATTGCAGCTGCAGGGACATTGTTGTCAAAATCTAATTGTTGTTAGCATTGAATACTTTTTGTGTGACCCATCAAATGAAAGCAAGCAAAAATAGATCTGTGATGGCTATAACTTTTGATGAATGTTGTTGTTGTTCTTGTTGAATGGAGAAGATGATTAAGCCGTTCTTGCCGTCGGAGGAAGAAGAAAAGAAAGAAATTGATGGATTACCAAGGAAGAAGAAAAGAAAGAAAAAGAAAAAATAAAGATAAAAGAAAAGTTTAAAATAAATAAAAATAAAAATATGATATATTTTAATTAAAAATATGGAATTATCAAAATGTCCTCAAATTAACCAATTCAAATGACTATTTTACCTTTAATTTTTAACAGATCTGAGAGCTGATCGTTGGTCAACTAACAGAAGGGTTAAATTTGGATATTTCAATAGTTCGAGAAATTGTTTTACATATTTTTTAGTTAGAGGGCAAAAGTTCGATTTCAAGATAGTTAGAAGATCATTAAAATTGTTTGTCCTTTTATTAATTTCAATAAATTATAAACCGATTACTTTTTCAATAACATGAAAAATAAAATTTTATATAGAGTTTGATTTTGCTCAGTTAACTGATAATGATACAATTAAATATTAATAAGAGATATGTAATACAAATAAAGAAGTGATAACCAATTCGGAGCACTAGCAAGTGTACTAAATCTCGTTTATAGTAACAAGGTTGTCCCACAGAGATTAGAATTAAAACTCCTTCTAATAAAATTAATCCTAACTTGAATTAAAAGAAAACAAAGATTTCAATGATTGTGGTTTTGAGAATTAAATTTAAATAACTAAACTTGCATTTCTTTCCGGATAAAGATTGTAATGAGATGATCTAAGATACATGATTTTACTAGATTAACTTTTATATTACCAACGTGGCCCGTTATTATAGAGTGTACCTTATCAGTTAATCAATGTCCAGAATTAACCAATATCCTCTTTTAAGGTATATTAATTCCATTCCTTCAAATAACCTAACTATATTTCTATGTTGAATTCAATTCAAAGGAACGCATTCAAGAATATAACATTATAATGATCACACAAATCATGCAAATATATTTCTATTTCACATGTAATTTGTGGTCTGATTACCTATCCTAATTAACTAAGTCATCTTTTGAATTTTCCTAATTAATGATAAATCAATTTGAATGGTGATCAGGTATTCAATTGCTTTGAGTACAATAATCAGGCAAAGACTTAGTAACACCCTTCAAATAACGAAATCACAAGATAATATAATAATCAATACTAACTACATCATGGCCTTAGAATAAGAACTTAATACATAATTGAAGAGAAATTCAAGAACAAATTAAAAGAGAAGGTATGAGAAAACATCACAGTATACTAATACAATCTCTAAGTTTGTCCACGAGTAGCCTCCAATATGTGTTCAACAATGGAAAACCCTCTCAAATTACAACAAAAAAAACCCTAAGAAGATAATACCTAAAGCTAATGTCAAAAGAAACTGAACAAAATTCGTTCCTAATGGCTTCCTCCTCCAAAATTCGCTCTTTTCGGCTTTTATCTTCACAAGAGCCCGTTGGAGAGTTCAATCTAGTCCCTGATTGATGAATATGGCGCTGGATTTAACTCTTCTCAAGAGATCTTCCAAAAATTTCTTCTTCAACCCCACAAATTGTATGTTTTTTCATTCAAATCCCTAGAAAAATCAAATAACCACAAAAGAGAGTAAATTGTCCAAATAAACCTCATATTACATTAAATTATAACATGATCTATCCAAAAGTCACCCAAAATATTCAATGTAATATCACTACATCAAACTCCCCCACACTTAGATGTTTGCTTGTGCCTAAGCAAAACTAGGTTTAAATCAAATTGGCAACACACATGGGTTTCAAGATCATAGCTCAAATACTTTTCCAGTTCATGCCAATAAAACAAATGCTCAAGTACTCCTCATAACGACGCAAGACTTGTGTTAATGAAATCGGACCCCATAGTACAAAACAATTACTCAACAACATTCTCAAGTCATTCAAAGAGTCAAATTTAAATAAAATATGCATTCCATAGGCTTACTTTTCATACTCTCTCTCCACTAATTGAGGCATATCATGATTTCACTTAGATCAGGTAGGACTTTAGCGCTTGTAATGTAAGGCAAGGGAATTGGCTAACAATCGAAAGATATAAGATAACGACATACAAAGAGAAAAGAGCTTGCAAGAAAAATGTGATAACAAAGCATAGCAAAAACTCCAATCCTTCGCTCGCCCCAGTACATACCAACATTCAATTCCCAAATCCTCATACCATAATCAAGATATATGCTAACCACTCTTTGTATCCTCACCATTACACTTGTTGCAAAACCCTCAGTATTGCGACAATTTATTACCATGACGACCTTACAACTTGCCTAGAACAACATTTGTGCTCTTCTTTTCTTTTTTTTTTTTCTTTTCTATTTTTTTTTAAATAACTATTTTTTTTTCAGCATCTTTTTTTTTTTTTAGCACTTACACAGATACACGAGATCACACAAAATACACAAGGTCCATAGTGTCGGTACATTTCCAATTCTAATTGCCTACATAGCACTGAATATGGCCCTAAAGATGATAGTACTTAAGGCAAACCGGGCTAGCAACCCAACATAAAATAACAGTGTAAACCAATCCTGATATTCCTTTAACATCTTTCTACTTAAAGCTGTAATGTTCTTTCACAAACCTGTACCCTTATCCCATGGAGCAATAAAAGAATTGGAATATGAATCAAACCCTCACAGGGAAATAATAGGTCAATATATTCACTAGTTTATGAAAGAATTAAATACATTTAGGCACAAAAAGGGTACTAGGGACAATTCATAAGGTAAGTTTAACAGGCTCAAACTGTCCAAAGAAGGCCTGTGACCGTTGTTTCTAAGCAAAATCATGAATGCCTTCTTATTTCGCCTCAAAAGATATTAGAGTAAGTTCTAGAAGCATCAATAGGAGAATTTTCAAAACAATCTGACTTGAAAATAATGTAAAGCATACATTACAAGGGTCCATGGTGCACAAAAAGAGTCATGCATAAATTATAAAAAGTATAGAACAAATGCTTTATCAACACAAACTAGAGACATGCACTAAGAAGAGCTTGAAAAAGAAAATTTTCACCCCAAAGAAGTAAAACATAAAACATGTAATGCCTTCCCCACACTTAAAGCTAGCAGTGTCCTCAATGATAGCAACAAAAGTGAAAAGAAGGAGAAAAGAAATCAACTTTCCTGTGAGGAAGGACACAACAGAACGAGAGTTGCAAGCATTCGGATCATCAGAGCCACCGGAGAATACAAAAACGATGGCAGCAGTGGATGGTGAATGGCCAGCCACAATGTTGGTGGTGAAGAAACGAGAGAGTGAAAACCAGGGGTTTGTTTGTTTTTTTTTTTTTTTTTTTGAAGATAAATTCAAGCTCATTCCAGCACCGAATTGAGCTCAATCTGGCGCCAGAAATTTTCTATCCGCCCTCGGGATTTTTTTTTTGCTCCAAACTCATTCCAACATTGGATTGAGCTCAATCCAGCGCTAGAAATTTTTTGTCCGCCCTTGTGATGAAGGAATTAGTTGACCCCGAAACGGTTCAAATGCGCGACGGCAATCCCGCGCCTAATTCATTTGAATCAGGCGCTAGAAACTCTCTGTCTGTGCCGACTTGGGCATACGTATAGAATCCAGCGTCGGTTTATGTGCATGAAAGGAACACTTATCACGATCAAAATCTTCACCAAAATAGTGGTCTTTATCATGATGTCGGTTGGTTCTTTCCTTGTAGAGACGAGCATTCTCATAGGCTTCTATGTGAAGTTTCTCTAGCTCTTCATATTTATGCCCTTTGTAGGAAGGATCAGGAGGTCTTGCATCTAGGTACATGCCACATTGTTTCGTCGCTTCCTTCGCCTCTACCTCCTTACTACTTTCCTGCAAACATAACTTCAAAAGATCATTAGAGGTGCTTTCCTTTACACTTTCCTAAATTATATGAGAAATAGAATTAATGGAATAAGAAGAATCACTTTCTGTAGGATATTTTGTAGCCTTATAAACATTAAAAGTGACCTCTTCCACATGAACTCTAAGGATGATCTTACCCTGTTGAACATCAATTAATGTTCAACTTGTAGCTAGGAAAGGTCTTCCTAAGATGAGAGGTATTTCCCTATCTTCTTCCATATCCACAACAACAAAGTCAACAAGAAATATAAATTTATCAACTTTCACCAGTACATCCTCAATTATACCCCACGGATAAATTATAGTCCTATCTGCTAGTTGCAAAACCATGTTAGTTGGTTTGACTTCATCAAGACCTAATTTCTTGAAGATAGATAAAGGCATTAAGTTTATACTTGCACCTAAATCACATAATGCCTTATTAAATTGCAATTTCCCAATAGTACAAGGAATAGTAAAACTCCTTGGATTTTTCATTTTCTGAGGCATCTTCCTCTGTAGAACAGCAGAGCACACTTCAGTTAACATCATTGTTTCATGACTATCGAGCTTGCGCTTGTGAGTTAAGATGTCCTTTAAGAACTTGGCATACCTTGGCATCTACTCTAGTGTTTCTGCAAAAAGAATGTTAATATGCAATTTCTTAAAAATTTCAAGAAACTTAGAGAATTATTTTTCTGCATTTTGGTTCTTTAGTCTTTGAGAAAATGGAATTAGAGGAACATAAGGTTTAGGAGGTATATAAAGTTTAGAGTCTCCCTCTTTAGAATCGTCGTCCTTCGACATGATCACTGATTCCTTTGCCTTACTTTCCTTTGACTCTTCTTTCTTCTTCTCCACTTCTTGAAGTTGTTTTCCACTACAAAGAGTCACAGCATAGAGTTGCTTTCTAGTTTTCCTAAGGGAGCCAATGGTTGTAACGGATTTTCTGACCCATCATCATGTGCTTGATTTCCTCCATTATTGGCCATTGCTTCAGCCCTCCGGTTAGCTCGATTTTTCTGCAAGTACGCTCAATTTCTGGATCAAAGGGTATTAAATCTGTAGTACGGTTTCTAGACATGCACCACTTAAAATTAATCCACAATATGCACACTTGAGAGAATAAAAACAAAAACAAAAATCAAATCATAGTCAAAATCAAAAGAAGAAAATTTTAATTTACTAGTTCCTGGCAATGGCGCCAAAAACTTGATAACCAATTCGGAGCACTAGCAAGTGTACTAGATCTCGTTTATAGTAACAAGGTCATCCCACAGAGATTAGAATTAAAACTCATTCCAATGAAATTAATTTTAACTTGAATTAAAAGAAAACAAAGATTTCAATGATTGTGACTTTGAGAATTAAATTTAAATAACTAAACTTGCACTTCTTCCCAGATAAAGAATGTAATGAGATGATCTAAGGTACATGATTTCACTAGATTAACTCTTATATTACCAACGTGACCCGTTATTTTAGAGTGTACCTTATCAATTAACGATGTCCAGAATTAACCAATATCCTCTTTCAAGGTATATTAATTCTATTCCTCCAAATAACCCAACTATATTTCTATGTTGAATTCAATTCAAAGGAACGCATTCAAGAATATGACATTATAATGATCACACAAACCATGCAAATATATTTCTATTTCACATGTAATTTGTGCTCTGATTACCTGTCCTAATTAACTAAGTCATCTTTTGAATTTTCCTAATTAATGATAAATCAATCTGAATGGTGATCAGGTATTTAATTGCTTTGAATACAATAATCAGGCAAAAACTTAGTAACACCCTTCAAATAACGAAATCACAAGATAATATAATAATCAATACTAGCTACATCATAGCCTTGAATAAAAACTTAATACAGAATTGAAGAGAAATTCAAGAACAAATTAAAAGAGTATGTATGAGAAAACATCACAGTATACTAATACAATCTCCAAGTTTGTCCACAAGTAGCCACCAATATATGTCCAACAATGAAAAACCCTCTCAAAATTACAACAAAAAAAAAACCCTAGGAAGATAATACCTAAAGCTAATGTCAAAAACTGAACAAAATTCGTCCCTAATGGCTTCCTCCTCTAAAATTCGCTCTTTTCGGCTTTTATCTTCACAGGAGCCTGTTGGAGAGTTCAATCCGGCCCCTAATTGATGAATCTGGTGCCAAATTTAACTCTCCTCATCAGGAGATCTTCCAAAAATTGCTTCTTCAACCCCACAACTTGTATGTTTTTTCATTCAAATCCCTAGAAAAGTCAAATAACCACAAAAGAGAGTAAATTATCCAAATAAACCTCATATTGCATTAAATCATAACATAATCTATCCAAAAGTCACCCAAAATATTCAATGTAATATCACTACATCAAGAAGGCAAGAAAATACTTCCTCCGTCCCAAATTATTAATCCACTTTCTAATTTAATCTTTATTCCAAATTATTTGTCCCTTTAGAAAATTAAGTTTTAATATTTCAAATTTATCCCTATTTAATAGCATTTTATTTTTCAAACATATTAAAATATAGTCAGAAACGTATTGTACGAGTTCTGCTATTCATGTTCATCTCATTAATTCTTAAAAAATATCAATAAGAACTTCGAGAGAGAATTAAATACTCAATAATATTTTGATCCATTTTCTAGTAAGAATTAAATATTTAGGAGAGAGAAGTAATTTGGAGTTATATCAAAGTTTTGAAATTTGTGTACTTCTTAATATAAAAAGAAATACTTATTATTGAATTTTAAGGGAAAAAATAGAAGAGAATTTTTAATTAACTAAAAATTACTTTTCTTAATCTTCGCATAATCGGTTAAAATGGACAGATAATTTAGGATGTAGGGAGTAAGTTTTTTCCCTCTATGTTTTATAGACTAATTTGGTTATATATTGTTTAAATAGAATGGAGAAATTAGTAATCAATTGGTCCATACATCTGTACAACTAATTTTAATAAAATTGACGATTTCAATATTGATAGAATAATAAACATTTTAAACTGTAATTGATATGATGATAATTAAAAAATTAATCAATAACAGAAATAATACTTCTTTTGTCTTAATAAAATTGACTTCCGTACTATTTTGAATTGTTTTAAAAAATTTGATGCTTTCTTTAGAAAGAAAATTTTTATTATATAATTTATTATAAAATAATCAATATACTCCACATATATTATTTTTATATATTTAAATTTGATATAAAATATTATAGACTCTACATATTTTTTACTTTTATTATATCATATGATACTATATTATTATTATATTTTAATTTTAATTTTTATATAAAATTTCGTACTAAGTCAACTATTATGAATTTTAGTGGGAGGTAGTATATGAAGATGGTTACCCCTTCCATTCCTACAGTTATGTCTCCCCATGTCAAAAACCTACCATCTCAAGGTGAATTTTCCTTGAGAATTCATAATATTTTTTTGTCTTTGGTCTTGGTTTGGCTTTAATAAAGTGGAAGTGTTTGAATTTATTCCCCAAGTCAAAATAAGGCTGCTTCTCATAGGCCTGATCTTTAACAATAAAAACTAAAATATTAAAAACATGCCGGTATTGACTCTGCCTTCTTCTCGCAAGGGATTAGAAACCCCCCATAAAATCCCCTCCTTCAAACATGGTTTCTCTTTGTCTCGCACCAATATTTAGAAGAATACAGAGTGAACTTCATTTCTCAATTCTCAGACACAATCATCCATTACAACTCTCAGAAAGACCCATGTCTTCTTGCGCTTCCACTACCACGGCTATCACTGCCGTCCATCCAGATATCATCCAAACGCATATCTTGACTAGACTGGACGGCCCAACTCTTGCTTCCACAAGCTGTGCTTCATCAGAATTACATAGTATTTGCACCGAGGAAAGTCTTTGGAAGGCTATTTGTAACTCTAATTGGCCTTCAACAACGGATTCACGAGTTCAAGAAATCATCTCAACCTTTCCGTCCGGCCACCGGGCGTTCTACTCTGATTCTTACCCCACTGTCCGGCTCCTTCACCCCAAGCAACAACAACAGCACCTCTTCAACCGGACCAACTCCAAGTTCCCTCAAGACGAGTCAGTACAAACCACGGAACTTATATCTGCGGTTGATATTCACTATGGGAACGAGATAATATACTCGAAGGTGATAGCTACAGAGACGTCAACAGGTTGGTTCATGTGCTCTCCTCTCAGACTTGACCTTCTGGATACAAAGGAGACAGTGCCGACACCGGTGAAATTCGATTGCCAGGAGGAGAAGTGCATGGTAAGGATGGAGAAGAACCTGAGATTGAGCTGGATATTAATAGACCCTGTGAAAAAACGGGCTGTTAACCTGTCAAGCCTGAGGCCGGTGGAGGTCCGGCAGCACTGGCTGACCGGGGAAATACAGGTACGTTATGCAACTATTATGCCCGCCGGAGTTGGTGGAGAGTTTGTGAAGTGCGGGGTGGATGTCACGTGCGGGGGGAAGGAAGGAGGAGAGATGCACGTGAGGGAGATAAGCATGCAGGTGCAGGATATGGAGGGGAAGATACTGAGTGGGAAGGAGAGTTTGGGAATTTTGCAACACGCGATGGAGGGTAAAAGGGTGAATGGCAAAATAGGAGGGGAGAAGAAAATGTACGAAATGTTCTTGGAAATGAGGTTAAGTTGGAGAGAAAGAAGGCAAAAGAGGGAGAGAAGGTTGGACATGGTGTGCATGGCAACTGGAGTTACAATTTTTATGGCCTTTTGGATATGTATTTTCTTTAGGTAAAAATAAATAAATAAAGATTAGAATATATAGTTATTTTTATAATTTTTTTAAAGGAGAGAAATATATGTAATTCTATTAATTATTCTTTTATGTATAAGTGAGTATGAAGTGATGATAGGAAATTGGGATTCAGCCCATACTTGTAACTTATAAAATATTTTATTCATTACTCCACAAATAGTGGAATCATTTTTTATTTTAAAAAAATATTGGAAGCATTTTTTTTATTAGTTTATTAAATGTAGATAATATTTCAGATATCGAATCGAAGTTATTAGCTGAATGAGTTATTAAAAATTTTCAATTAATTTTTTGTTATAATTTCTTGCTTTCGATCCACTCTTTTATTGTATTTTATAAAAAATTACAAATTTATCTCCAAAAAAATTGATTATTTTAATTGTATTTGATTCAAAATTCAAAACCCTAACATTGTTTAATGCATAGGAATCTGGTTTCAAGTTCTCATCAAGTGATGTGAAGAATTAAATAACTAACACAAGAATTATTTCTTCCTTGCATAAATAAGAATATTAGAACCAAAATTTTAAAACATCGAGAGTATGGAATAGAAAATTCAAAATATTGAGAATCAGAATAAAAAATTTAAAATATTAAATTCTAAATTTCGTCAAATCTAAATTGCACATTTAACAAATAATATTTATCTATTTTAAAATATATATTACTATTATATAAATTATTCAAATAAATTTTAATATTTATAGATTTTTTAAAAAAATATTAAATTATTTTCATTAAAAATTATAAAATTATTTTAAAATTTACGAATCAATTAATATTGTAATCTAATAAAATAATAAATAATAAAAATATGATAAAAAAGATAATAAATATTTAAAATAGGAGAAAAGCGACTATGTGACAAAAACCTCTTTCGGGCGTATAAAACCAGAATGGTCAGAAGCAACTGTGTATGACTGACTCTGTGCAACGTGGCCATATTGACTTCTTATGGGTTAACGACTGGGGGCCGTACGTGGGGGGCCAAAACTGCCTCAGGATGCCGTCCAATTAATATCGGAATTCAGATAATTATGCCGTCCGAAACTTTAAATACAGATCGGGTACGTAAATTAATAGTTTGAAAATTTTATATTATATATATTATAAATTGTAATATAATATAATTTTTTTAAAATTATTCATTTACATAAAATCGTAAAATCGATCCGTATAAAAATTCTTCGTGAAACAGTACGATGCATCCTCTAAGTGTTCTCATGGTGGGAGTATTGAAATTAGTAAGGTTATGTACAAGGATTCAGCCATTGAGAGTCACTTTCCAAATTTTCAAAATTTCTATGGACTGAAACATCTCTTCAACGTTGTAAATGTTCATCAAGTGTCAAAGATTTCCTAGCCAACTTATAGATTGGTGTCATGTGGGGAAAAGTCAATGTGTGTAGTTAATTCTTCACCTCTACTAAGTATATATGATTTCATTGATAGGTATGTATACGCATTTGAGGGTAAGAGTGTTCTCGAGTTGAATTGAGTTAAACTTTAACATAATCGAGTGAAGTTCGATCATTTAGATTGTTTTTGAATTTAAACTCAAATTCAATCTAAAATTGAATTAAGTAACGAGTTCAAAAGCTTGAATTAAAGGTTGAATTTGAATTATTTAAAAAATATTGAAAATATACAAAATGAATATTTTTATTAATATTTTATTTTATAATGTATAATAATTATAAATAATTAATTAATTATAAATATATCTAATTGAATATATTTGTCAAAATTTGAACCCAATACTTGAACATTCGCATTCAACTCGATTAAATATTTAAGTTTAATAATAATAATAATAATAATTAAATTCACACTTGAATTCAAAAATATCAAACTTGAATCGAATTCTTATTATATAGATCGTACAATTTAATAAAAATTTAACTTGAGTATAATTTTATTTATATGTGTATATTTCATACTTAACTCAAAATAAATAAATAATAAAAAATAAAAAATTGGCGAACTTTATAAATTATTTTATGAGGCCTTTAATGTTTGATATCGGACTTTTTGTACTCCAACATGGCCCCATATTAATGTATTTTCATTATAGTTATTACACTTCGTAGGGGAAAAAATTGAAAAAAAAAATTATAAGCTTTCTTTTGGCTTTTCTAATATGCAATTCAACATGCAACACATATCAAGTTTCCAACCACTTCAATTATTTGACAACTCATAGGGAAAATACTTGTAATATTATAGTTGATGGGTCTTCTCCTCATTTCTCCACTGAAATAATGAAAAATTAGACTTCTAACCAAAATGCATGCATTTCCTTTGGCAAATGGCATTGGTAGATTGATATGTGGCCGATCATATATAGTTGTGTATTTTTCAACTTTGCAATAATTAGAATACCCCTCCCCACCTTCATTTTGGTGAATACAATAATTAGAATGTAATCATTCCAAAGGGAACCAGATAAGATATTAAGAATAGTGCCATTGAGATATGATGAGATGATAAAACAAACATTGTATAAAACTATATAAGAATAGTGCCCTCTCCATTATGCATTTTTTGAAGAATTAGTGAAAAATAATAGATTTTTAATTCAATTTATATAATATATTCTCTTTAGTATCAAAAACAATAACAAAAAACTAAATTTTAATCCTAAATAACTTAAAATCGACTGCAATATATTCTCTTTAGTATATAAACACTAAAAAATATAAAATTTGTATGTGAAGTTTCAATTTCAAGTATCCTTATATATTATATAAGTTGTAGGCACTAATATAAGTTGTTAGGCACTAATAGGGGCGGCAATATTGAACACGACACGCCAACACGACACGAACACGACACGGTTATAGCGGGTTAGAGTTGGGGTTTCGCGGGTTCGGGTCGAAACAGGTCGACCCGTTTAACTTTAAACGTGTACAGGTCATAAACGGGTTCAACCTGTTTTAACCCGTTTCAACCCGCGAACCCGTTTAATTTTTTTTAATATTTATATTTAATACTTTTTGTAATACCCTACAAATTTTACTATAGAAAATTAGATAATTTAATTTTTACATGAATTAATTGAATTAAATTTTATTATATGAATTAATTAAATTGTTTGTGTGTCTATTTTGCTTAATTATATGAGACATCTTAAAGAAAATAAATGATGTTAATGTGGTTATTTGCTTGATATATAGTAAATGAATCATTCTTAATTAATTATTATTTAGTGTCTATAATAATAATATTAGTACGAGTTGGTAAGCAACGACCTTACGCAAGTTTAAAGGGGAAGGTTAGACTTTTAGGAAATAACGTATGTAATATGCCTACAGGCCGAATCGAATATAGAATGAAAAGAAGCTCGTGTGGTGCATTTACCAGAGGATAAGGTTCACTCAGCATCGATTGACCAATTCGTATACTATGCTATTTCTGACATTGGGACAAAGACAATTTGAATTACACCTTACAAGGACAAGCCTTCCTTTCGTGCTCGTTTTTTGCTCTCCATTTGCTCTTTAAAATTCCTGGCATGATACGACAAAATTGTTGTTCTAAATATCTAGAGAAAATAATTTCTTGAATAATCCAATTTTATTGCAAAATTACATTTGTTTAGATTTTTAAGATTAAATCTTATGAATTTATTATGATCTCTAAATATTTAGTAGGATGGTTTGTTATTTTATTGGTTATTTATAACTTTACGGACTATTTTATTAGTTTTTTAATTTTATATAATTTGATTTGATTTTTTCAAATTTTTTGTGTAATGGTGCACTGATTAGGTTGGTTTAGTAGGTATTCGGGTTGACGAATTTAGTAATTATCTATTTAATTTTTGTATCTAATTGTGTCATGTCGTGTCAACCCGTTTTATAACACGAACACGACACGAAAATAAATGGGTTGACACGACACGACACGTTTATTAATCGGGTCGTGTTCGGGTTGGCCTGTCAAGTGTAATTATCTTAAGTTGACACGACCCGCCAACCCGAACACGACACGATTGCCACCCCTAGGCACTAATCAATCAAATACCAATGATGCTTCAAATTTTCTATTATTTCAATTGGCGACTACGCACTTATCAAAAAAAGATTGACGACTACGTGTTTTTTAAAATATGACATATACACTATTTTCAAGGAAAATCAAAGGTAGCCCCAAGAGGCATAAACCGAGTGGTAAAAGTAGAGAAATTTAAGATTTTGAGAGACTGATTTTTCGAATTTGAATCTCCTCGTAAGAAATACTATGGGAATACTCTTTTATCCCTAGTTAGGAGGCAGTGTGGGCATCTGCACTTGCGCTTGTTGAGGAAAATCAATGGTAGGGATGGCAATTAGCTCCAGATTAAGTTTTAAAATACAATTTCAAATAATAAATAAAAAATTTCAAAATATGACATCAATAATAATAATAATAAAACATAACAAATTATAGAAATAGAATATAATTTGAAAAAAAACTTAAATCTCCTAATATAATTTAATTCATTTAAAATTTAAAAAGACTGACAATTAAAAAAAATAAAAAATGAAGATTGTTTGATTCTATGCAATCAAATATTTTGCTTGTTATATTTTAAAAATAATATATAAAATCCTTTCATAACAATTCAAATTAATCATAAAAATATTATATTTCTTTCAAACTAAAAATTGTTATATATTTTTTAGAAAAATTTAAGAGTGTTTAACTATTTATAAAAGTATATTCTCATACTTTATATTAAAATATATTAATATAAAAAAAATTTTAAAAAAAGAAATGGAGTGGGGTTGGGTCGGAACGGATTAAACACCATACAATCTGTATCCTTGCCCCAAGCCCTCCGGGCGGGTCTAGAGACAATGCCCGATCTGGTTCCCATCCTAAAGGGCCAGGTCAGAAAATCCTGAGTTCAAAAGGGCCAGGACAAGTCGGTTCCGACTTAAACCGAAAAACTGCAATTCCTAAAGGAGTTTTTTTTGGATTAAGAAAAAGAGTAAATTGTAAATTGGATGCACAGCCCGTCTCATACAAACTGTTGGGCAACTTCGAAGCCCAAATAAAACGGATTGGGCTCAAACAAGACTAGCTATAAATATCCATTATGTTCTATAGCCCTTTTGGCTCTCAGAGTGATCCCAACAGATTTTTTTATTTTTTTTTAAGTTAAATGCATTTTACCCGGTAAAACTTTACTCAATTTGCAACTTATCTCCATGAACGTTCAATTACTTCAATAGCCCTCTTGAACTTTCAAGTAATTCAAATCACTTCAATTAAACATGTAAAGACACTTCTATCCTTAGTAAATATTTTAATTCCAGTCTCCTTCTCTCCTTCCTCCCCCCCCCTTTCTGGGTGGTTCCAGTCTAGCAATTTTTTTTTTTTTTAAACTAACCTTTCCACAGCTTAATACATTTACATTGCCGTTGGTAGACAAGCCTTGGTGCGTGGCTTCAGTATGGTCTTTTCCATTTTTTTTTCTTCCTTTTTACTTTTTCCATTTTTTTTTTCTTCCTTCCCTTTTTCTCTTTGTTCTACTTCCTTCTCTCTATCCCTCCATACGACCATCATCTGTATCTAGCATGGCACCTCCGTCAACAATGGCAGAGAGCCAACCTTAGATTTTTTTAAACAATTTAAGACCACCAATTACATCAATCATCGATTGAGATTAATATTCAAATATTTTGTCAACCTTAAAAAATAAGATCTTGCGTGGTTTATAATTTTAGTGCAATTTTAATAGAACATTTTGTTTTAGTATTTAATGAATGCTTGATTTTTTTTTTCATGAAGTTTGAAGAAGATCTAGTGTTGTCATGACATTCGTTCTGGTCACTTTTCATGGGATTTCAGAAAAAAATAAATTTAGATACCGAGTGCACACTTAAAAAAAAAAGATAATTTCTTAATGTGTTATGAAATTTTGGTAGTGTAAAAATAAAATCTACACACTACACACTAAGAAAACTCTAACTATTATTTGCACAAGAATTTTTTCAAAATTTTCTCTTTCTTTTTTCTCACAATTCTTTCACAAAAATTGATGGAACATTTCAAGTTTAGAGAATAACTTTATTTATAGAGCTCTTATTTAGTAGAATACATCATCTTCCACTACTATAAATTAGTAGTGTCTCCACTAAATGGTAGACATCCATATAATCCATAATTAGTAGAGATTACACTAATTCAACACATTTACAACACTCCTCCTTGGATGTCCATTACATAAAGAATATGTCTCGTTAAAACTTTACTAAATAAAAATCTAGTGGAAAAAAAATTTAGTGAAGGAAAAAAAAGTACACTATTCTATATATCTGTTTATTGCTCCCCCTGATGAGATGATTCCTTTAAATTTTTTAACCGATGCATACCGATTATATCTCAACTTTTCAAATGTTGCAGTCGGTAAAGTCTTCGTGAAAAATATCTACAAGGTTGTTATATGACCGAATTTGTAACACATCAATTTCACCTTTCTTCTGGAGTTCATGAGTAAAGAAGAATTTTGGTAAAATATGTTTTGTCTGATCTCCTTTAATATATCATCCTCGTAATTGAGCTATACAAGTTACATTGTCTTCATAAAGAGGAGTTGGAATATCTCTGATAGATGATAATCCACAACTTTCTCGGATATAATGAATCACTGATCTTAACTATACATATTCTCGACTTACTTCATGAATGACTATAATTTCAACATGATTTGAAGAAGTAGCTGCTATAGATTGTTTTATAGAACACCATAATATAGCAATACTTTCACATGTAAATAGATAGCCCGTTTGAGAACGTGCTTTATGTGGATCAGATAAATAACCAGCATTTGCATAACCTATCAATGTTGGGTTGGTTTTATTTGAATAAAATAATTTAAGATCAATTGTACCTTGGAGATATCGAATGACTTGTTTAATTCCATTTCAATGTCTTCGTGTTGGTGAAGAACTAAATTTTGCTAATAAATTGACAGTAAAGGCAATATCAGATCGTGTATTATTAGCAAAATACATCAATGCATCAATTGCACTGAGATATGGTACTTTAGGACTAAGGAGTTCTTCATCATCTTCTTGAGGTCAGAAAGGATCTTTATTTACATCTAATAATCGGACGATCATTGGAATACTCAATGGATGTGCTTTGTCCATATAAAATCTTTTTAGAACTTTTACTGTATACGTTGATTGATGAATAAATGTTCCACTTTTCAGATATTCAATTTGTAAATCAAGGCAAAATTTAGTTTTACCAAAATCCTTGATTTCGAATTCTCTTTTTAAATAACCAATTATTTATTGAAGCTCTTCAGGAGTTCTAATCAGATTAATATCATCAACATATATAGTTAATATCACAAATTTAGAATTAGATTTCTTAATAAAAACACATGGACATTACATGGTCATTGTTAAATCCCACTTTTAATAAATATTCACTAAGACGATTGAACCACATGCGTCCAAATTGCTTCAGGCCATATAATAATTTCTGCAATTTGATAGAGTAATTTTCACGAGGATAATGTTTATATGCTTCAGGCATGTGAAATCCTTCGGGGATTTTCATGTAAATATCATTTTCTAAATTTCCATACAAGTAAGCAGTGACAACATCTAATAGGCGCATATCTATCTTTTCATGTACTGTCAAACTGATAAGATATCGGAGTGTAATAGTATCAATAATCGAAAAATAAGTTTCATCATAATCAATACATAGTCTTTGTGAAAAACTTTGCGCTACTAACCGTGTTTTATATCGTACGATTTCATTATTTTCATTGCGCTTTTGCACAAATATCCATTTGTAGCCAATAGGTTTTACACCTTCTGATGTTCGAACTGCAGGTCCGAAGATTTCACGTTTTGTCAGTTTATTTAACTCAGATTGAATCACATATTTCCATTGTTGCCAATCTTTTCTATGTCGACATTCATCAACTGATATTGGTTTAGGATCATCATTATCCTGTGTAACATCAAGAGATATATTGTATACAAATATATTATCAATAATTGTTTCTATCCGATTCTAACTTCTACTGGAAGTGGTATAATTGATAGAAATTTCAGTGTTACTTTCATTAACCTCTGGTTCTTTGTCATCAGTTCTCTCTTGGTCTTTATCATTCTTTTCTTCAATATGATCATTTGGATCATTTAATCCTCTTTTCTTTAGAGCATTTTTATCTTTAAAATAAAGAGGTCGGCCACACTTCTGGCGTGCTTTGGACTCAACAACTATAGGTATAATCTTTTGTTCTGTTGGAATTTCAATTCGAATAGGAGCATTTATAGCTGGAATATGCAATTTTGTAACTCTTCTGAAATCAACAAAAGCGTCTGGCATTTGATTTGCAACACTTTGCAAATGAATTATCTTTTAAATTTCAAGTTCACATGCGTTTGTGCGCGGATCAAGATAATTTAATAATTTGTCCAAACGAGATCTTTCTTATACTGTTTATGTTCTCCCCCTAATTTAGGGAATAATGATTCATCAAAATGACAATCAGCAAATCTTGCTGTGAATACATCTCCTGTCAAGGGTTTAACATACCTGATAATAGAGGGAGAATCATATCCAACATATATCTCATTTCTTCTTTGAGGACTCATCTTTGTATGTTGGTTTGGTGTAATTGGAACATATACAGCACACCCAAAAATTCTTAAATGAGCAATAATTGGTTCTGAACCAAAAGTCAATTGCAAAAGAGAGAATTTATGATAACTAGTTGGCCTTTATACGTACAAGTGCTGCAGCATGTAAAATAGCATGTCTCCAGGCAGATGTTGGAAGATTTGTTTTCATTAATAATGGTTTAGTAATTAATTGTAATCTTTTAATAAAAGATTCAGTAAGACCATTTTCTGTATGAATATGAGTTACAGGATGTTCAACATTAATTCCAATTGACATACAATATGCATTAAAAGCATGTGATGAAAATTCACTAATATTATCCAAACGGATATTTTTAATGTGATGGTTAAAAAATTGTATTCATAATTTAATTATTTGAGCAAGTAATCTCGCAAATGCCAAATTGCGAGTAAATAATAAACACACATGTGACCATCAGGATGATGCATCAATTAAGACTATAAAATATCTGAATGATCCACATGGTGGATGAATAGGTCCACAAATGTCTCTATGAATCCGTTCAAGAAATATAGGACTTTCAGCTCCTACTTTGACTGGTGATGGTCTAATAATTAATTTTCCTAGGGAATATGCAGCACATGAGAATTGTTCAAATGTTAATATCTTTTTATTTTTTAAGGGATGACCATGTGTATTCTCAATTATTCTTTTCATCATGGTAGATCCCGAATGACCCAACCGGTCATGCCAAATGCTAAAAGTAGTCGGATCAAATGATGAATTTCACTTGTACATATTTTTGCAAAATATAAGCCAATAGAAAAAAACGATAATTTTTCTAATACAGATTTCTTATCCAAATGAATTTGAGTAATATAAAGATATTCAATACCATTTTCCTCATTTGTTTCAGCATGATACCCATTTCTACGGATATCTTTAAAACTTAATAAATTTCTTCTGAATTTTGAGGAAAATAGTGCCTTATCAATAGTAATTGTTGTTCCTTCGGGCAACAATATACTAGCTCTTCCGGAACATTCAATCACATTTATATTACCATTTATAATATAAATATTTATTTCTCTCATTTTGAAATAAGAAAAATATTTCTCATTTTTTAGTATGGTGTGTTTAGTTCCACTATCAATAATACATTTATCATCATTAGCAACAGCCATCTGTCTTCTGGCTTGTATAATGGTAGAGACTCGTGCTTTAATCTTCTGACTTTTGTAACGGCAGAGACTCGTGTTGATAACATGTTATGAAATTTTGGTAGTATTAGAATAAAATCTACACACTACATACTAAGAAAACTCTTACTATTCTTTACACAAAAATTTCTTCAAATTTATCTCTTTCTTTTTTCTCACAATTCTTTCACAAAAATTGATGGTACATTTCAAGCTTAGAAAATAACTCTATTTATAGAGCTCTTATTTAGTGGAATACATCATCTTCTACTAAATTGTAATTACTGAAACTTTCCCTAATTTAACATATTTACAACATAATGTAATTTAAAAGAATTGTGTTATAAAATTAGGGTAGTGTTAGAATAAAATCTACACACTACACACTAAGAAAATTCTAACTATTCTTTGCACAAGAATTTCTCTTCAAACTTCTCTCTTTCTTTCTCTCACAATTCTTTCTCTAATCTTTCTTTCACTAATCTTTCTTTCACAAAAATAATGGTGTATTACAAGCTTAGAGAATAGCTCTATTTATAGAGCTCTAATTAGTGGATTACATCATGGCATACATCATCTTCCACTAATCTTAATTAGTGGTGTCTCCACTAAATGGTGGACATCCATAAAAATCTTCTATAATAATTCACATAAATCCATAATTAGTGGAGCCTCCACTAATTAATAAAGATTCCAATAATTCATAACACTCCCCCTTAGATGTCCATCCATTACATAAAGAATATGCCTCGTTAAAACCTTACTAGATAAAAACCCAGTGGAAAAAAAATCTAGTGAAGAAAAAAGAGTACACTATTCTATATGTCTGTTTATTACTCCCCTGATGAGATGATTCCTTTAAATCTTTAAACCGACGCACACCGATTTTATATCTCAACTTCTCAAATGTTGCAATCGGTAAAGTCTTCGTGAAAATATCTGCGAGGTTATCACATGACCGAATTTGTAGCACAACAATTTCACATTTCTTCTGGAGTTCATGAGTAAAGAAGAATTTTGGTGAAATATGTTTTGTCCGATCTCCTTTAATATATCTTCCTCGTAATTGAGCTATGCAAGCTGCATTGTCTTCATAAAGAGGAGTTGGAATATCTTTGATTGATGATAATCCACAACTTTCTCGGATATAATGAATCATGGATCTTAGCCATACACATTCTCGACTTGCTTCATGAATGGCTATAATTTCAAGCATGATTTGAAGAAGTAGTCTGCTATAGATTGTTTCGTAGAACGCCATGATATAGCAAGTATTTCCACATGTAAATAGATAGTCCGTTTGAGAACGTGCTTTATGTGGATCAGATAAATAACCAGAGATCTCGCATAACCTATCAATGTTGGACTGGTTTTATTTGAATAAAATAATCCGAAATCAATTGTACCTTGGAGATATCGAAGGACTTGTTTAATTCCATTCCAATGTCGTCGTGTTGGTGAAGAACTAAATCTTGCTAATAAATTGACAGCAAAAGTAATATCAGGTCGTGTATTATTAGCAAGATACATCAATGCACCAATTGCACTGAGATATGGTACTTCAGGACCAAGGAGTTCTTCATCATTTTCTTGAGGTCGGAAAGGATCTTTATCCACATTTAATGATCGGACGATCATTGGAATACTCAATGGATGTGCTTTGTCCATGTAAAATCTTTTTAGTACTTTTGCTGTATATGTTGATTGATGAATAAATGTTCCACTCTCCAAATGTTCAATTTGTAAACCAAGGCAAAATTTGGTTTTACTAAAATCCTTGATTTCGAATTCTCTTTTTAAATAATCAATTGTTTCTTGGAGCTCTTCAGGAGTTCCAATAAGATTAATATCATCAACATATATAGCTAATATCACAAATTTAGAACCAGATTTTTTAATAAAAACACATGGACATACCTGGTCATTTTTAAATCCCGCTTTCAATAAATATTCACTAAGACGTGTGAACCACATGCGCCCATATTGCTTCAGGCCATATAATGATTTCTGCAACTTGATGGAGTAATTTTCACGAGGATAATGTTTATATGCTTCGAGCATATGAAATCCTTCGAGGATTTTCATGTAAATATCATTTTCTAAATTTCCATACAAGTAAGCGAGTGATAACATCTAATAGGCGCATATCTATCTTTTCATGTACTGCCAAACTGATAAGATATCGGAGTGTAATAGCATCAACAACAGGAGAATAAGTTTCATCATAATCAATACCTGGTTTTTGTGAAAATCCTTGGGCTACTAATCGCGCTTTGTATCGAACGATTTCACTCTTTTCATTGCGCTTTCGCACAAATATCCATTTGTAGCCAACAGGTTTTACACCTTCTAGTGTTCGGACTTGCAGTCCGAAGACTTCACGTTTTGTCGATGCATTTAACTCCGATTGAATCGCATCTTTCCATTGCAGCCAATCTTTTCTATGCCGACATTCATCAATCGATATTGGTTCGGGATCATCATTATCCTGTGTAACATCAAGAGATATATTGTATACAAATATATTATCAATAACAGTTTCTATCCGATTCCAACTTCTACCGGAAGTGGTATAATTGATAGAAATTTTAGTGTTACTTTCATCAACTTCTGGTTCTTTGTCACCAGTTCTCTCTTGGTCTTTATCATTCTTTTCTTCAATATGATCTTCTGGATCATTTAATCCTCTTTTCTTTCGAGGATTTTTATCTTTAGAACCAAGAGGTCGGCCACGCTTCTGGCGTGTTTTTGACTCAGCGACTATAGATATAATATTTTGTTCTGCTGGAACTTCAATTCGAATAGGAGCATTTATAGTTGGAATATGTGATTTTGTAACTCTTCCGGAGTCAACAAAAGCGTCTGGCATTTGATTTGCAATGCTTTGCAAATGAATTATTTTTTGAACTTCAAGTTCACATGCGCTTGTGCGCGGATCAAGATAATTTAATGATGTTGTCCAAGCAAGATCCTTTTTATCTTGTTTTGGTTCTCCCCTAATTTAGGGAATAATGATTCATCAAAATGACAATCGACAAATCTTATCGTGAATACATCTCTTGTCGGGGTTCAACATACCCGATAATAGAAGGAGAATCATATCCAACGTATATCCCCTTTCTTCTTTGAGGACCCATCTTTGTACGTTTGTTTGGTGCAATTGGAATATATACAGCACACCCAAAAATTCTTAAATGAGCAATATTTGGTTCTGACCCAAAAGTCAATTGCAAAAGAGAGAATTTATGATAACTAGTTGGTCTTATACGTACAAGTGTTGCAGCATGTAGAATAGCATGTCCCCAGACAGATGTTAGGAGATTTGTTTTCATTAATAATGGTCTAGCAATTAATTGTAATCGTTTAATCAAAGATTCAGCAAGACCATTTTGTGTGTGAACATGAGCTACAGGATGTTCAACATTAATCCCAATTGACATGCAATATGCATCAAAAGCATGTGATGAAAATTCACCGGCATTATCCAAACGGATATTTTTAATGTGATGGTCCGAAAATTGTGCTCGTAATTTAATTATTTGAGCAAGTAATCTCGCAAACGCCAGGTTGCGAGTAGATAATAAATATACATGTGACCATCGGGATGATGCATCAATTAAGACCATAAAATATTTGAACGGTCCACATGGTGGATCAATAGGTCCACAAATATCTCCGTGAATCCGTTCGAGAAATGTAGGACTTTCAGCTCCTACTTTTACTGGTGATGGTTTAACAATTAATTTTCCTAAGGAACATGCAGTACATTCGAATTTTTCTGATATTAATATCCTTTTATTTTTTAAAGGATGATCATGTGTATTCTCAATGATTCTTCTCATCATGGTAGATCCCAGATGACCCAACCGGTCATGCCAAATGCTAAAAGTAATAGGATCAGTAAACTTCTGATTTACTAGATGATGAATTTCAATTGTACGTATTTTTACAAAATATAGACCAGTAGAAAAAGACGGCAGTTTTTCTAATACCGATTTCTTATCCAAATGCATTTGAGTAATAAAAAGATGCTCAATCCCATTTTCCTCATTTGTTTCAACATGATACCCATTTCTGCGGATATCTTTAAAACTCAATAAATTTCTTCTGGATTTTGAGGAAAATAGTGCCTTATCAATAATAATTGTTGTTCCTTTAGGCAACAATATACTAGCTCTTCCGGAGCCCTCAATCACATTTGCATTACCGTTTATCGTATAAATATTTATTTCTCCCATTTTGAGATCAAAAAAATATTTCTCATTTTTTAGTATGGTGTGTGTAGTTCCATTATCAATAATGCATACATCATCATTAACAACAGCCATCTGAACACAAATATATATATGCAAACGTAAATATTATTAAAATAGAATGAAAATAAAAATACAAAAATATCAGGGTGAGACTTTAGTTCTTCTGGACACTGCCATCACCAATTAAATGGTCTATCCTACCGTCTGGGTGTTCAAAAAAATCCGATACATCCATATGGGTAATATTGATATTAAGATCTTCAGGATCAATATCATCATCCTCAGCATTATTTATTGGATGTTGAGAAAAATTTGCTTCCACATTTTTATTTTTCAATGAAGCTTGATACAATTCAACTAAATGTTTAGCCGTACGACAGTTTCGTGACCAATAACCTTTTATGCCACATCTATAACATATATCCTCATACTTTTCTTCAATTTCTTTTTCTTTTCCCTTATGATCTTTTCTGTTCCACTTCAGGTGCAGTATTTCTCACAATTTGATTATAATTATGATAAGGGAAATATCGAGCGTGTCTACGACCATAACCACGACCACGGCCACGACCACGACTATAACGATGGCTTCTGCTGGAGCCAACAGCATTCACTTCGGAGTCTTTGTTGAGCCGATTGGTCCAGCTTCATGATTTCTCAATAATAACTCATTATTTTTCTCTGCAATAAGGAGGGCGAGTAATTAAATCTGTAAGTTTTGTATACCCCTTTTCTCGATATTGTTGTTTGCAGGACAATATTCGAGGCATGAAAGGTGGAGAATGTCTTCTCCAACATATCTTCATCAGTCACTTTTTCTCCGCATAATTTTAATTGAGATGTAATTTTATACATTGCGGAGCTATATTCATTCACGGTTTTAAAATCTTGCAACCTCGAGTGCAACCATTCATACCGTGCGAGTAGGTAGTACGACCATCTTCATGTGGTCAAATCTTTCTTTTAAATTTACCCACAGGCCATATGGATCTTTTTCGGTAAGATATTCCATTTTCAAATTTTCATCGAGATGACGACGAATAAAAATCAAAGCTTTAGCCTTGTGTTGTGCAGATGCACTATTATTTGCTTGAATAGTTTCACTAAGGCCTTCAGCATTTAGATGCATTTCTGCATCGAGAACCCATGACATATAATTTTTTTTTTCAGAAATATCAAGGGTTACAAATTCGAATTTAGCGAGGTTAGCCATAGAGATCAATAGATGCGTACCTGTCTTCTGGCTTCAATAACGGCAGAGACTCGTGCTGATAACGTGTTATAAAATTAGGGTAGTGTTAGAATAAAATCTACACACTACACACTAAGAAAATTCTAACTATTCTTTGCACAAGAATTTCTCTTCAAACTTCTCTCTTTCTTTCTCTCACAATTCTTTCTCTAATCTTTCTTTCACTAATCTTTCTTTCACAAAAATAATGGTGTATTACAAGCTTAGAGAATAGCTCTATTTATAGAGCTCTAATTAGTGGATTACATCATGGCATACATCATCTTCCACTAATCTTAATTAGTGGTGTCTCCACTAAATGGTGGACATCCATAAAAATCTTCTATAATAATTCACATAAATCCATAATTAGTGGAGCCTCTACTAATTAATAAAAATTCCAATAATTCATAACAAATTGTTTATATTAAACAAATGATATTATCGCCACAACTATGAAATAGTGCGTTATGGCGACCTATGCTGGCTAGCAATGCGGATGGGGTTTAAGTAAGGAAAATTCCGTCCCCAGGTGTCCCACGAAGCACAATGTAGCAAACTCTATTGGTGAATATTGAGTCCCCAATCAATTTAAAGGTGGATATACATTCTATCCAAACAAAGCCACATGGCAAAATGTAATTGATCAACTGCCAATCCACGCAATCTATGATTCAATTCAAGTCTTTTAGTCACCACATAACATATTGCCAAATATCTGTGAAGCCACTGAAAACTGCCAGTAGTTTTATTGGCTACAACAAGCCTTAGTCCAATTCAAACTCCAACTGGAAAATGGCTGCTTCAATTGCCAATGCTTCTGCTGTTGTAGGCTTGGGCTCTTCCTCTCTGTCAACAAAGAAAGTATGCCTCAGCTCAGGTATGAACTATGAAATAATAATCATCATTTGGTTTATTTCATCATCTTGCTCAAAATTTCAAAAACCTTTCGGTTAAGTTATATCCATGTAAAGGTGATCAAATGTAATTTGTTTTCTCAGGCTTCTTGAAAGCTCCAGTAACTGCAAGAAATCCTTTCAGGCTAGCAAAAGCTGCAGGAGGAAAGTTCACATGGTAATAACTGAGATTTGATCTGTCAAATGGGAAGATCAAAATGTTCTGATGTTTTTATTTGATTCTTGTTGTGAATGAAGCTTTGAGAGGGACTGGCTTCGCACAGACCTCAATGTGATTGGCTTTGGGTTGATTGGATGGTTAGCACCATCAAGCATTCCAGCAATTAATGGGAAAAGCTTGACAGGGCTATTCTTCGAGAGCATTGGAGCTGAGCTTGCTCACTTCCCCACTCCTCCTGCTATCACTTCCCAGTTCTGGTGAGCATACAATTCAGATGCTTATCATTTTTGAATTCGATCTTTTGCCGTTAGCTTAGAAAAATGTTCAAGCCAAATAATGCAATGTAACTTCAAGAACCACGATTTTTTTTTTTTCTTTTTTGGGAAGGGGGTGGTGGGGGAGGGGAGGACTGGCACAGCGGTGAGGGGAGGGGGAACCTATGTAGGGAAAACGGGTAGCTCGCTAATGGTGGAGATGAGAATTGATATGTCGGACGAGGCAAGAGTGTTAACCATGCACTAACTCAATTCTTAACTATGAAAAGATTCTGGAGGACAATTAATAATAGGAAACCTTATTACTCTGATTGATTCCATGGTCAATATTCCAATCATAAAAATCAGGGTTAAAGGAATTTGCTGATTAACCAAACTGGACTACTGGCTAGTTCTTGGCCAAACCAGCCAGTTGTGTCCAAATATAATGCCATTGACAGACCCCAGAATTTGATTGCGAGACTCATGAATCTATTGTAAGTCTTAAATTCAATTATTATTTCACAGTTCACTGCTTACACTGGCCAAACTAATCGATTTGGTCCCAAAAAACATTAATCTTAAGAAAGAATTTAATGGTTAGAAGTCTAATTGTAAATTTTGATATTTTGAAACCAATTACTACCTTAGAGATTCGTCTTTACAAAGACCTCTCTTAAATAGATCGGAGAATTCTCTTGATTCATGATGAAAAAAAAAAATCACAAATTACAGTCTTAGAAATTCTACATGTGTAAAAAATGAGGGTTGGAAATCAAAGCTTATGGGCAAAATGTGTAGTTTAGAAGATCAAAGGTCTACGTTCAATCCAGAGTGGGGCAATGATTTCACTCTTGAAATTGAGATAGTTCACTTCCTTTTGGATTATAAACAAAAGCTCTTTTCATTGTAGTCCATTTCATGGAAATGTGCATAGAGCCATTTTACCTTTCTCACCTGGATATATATGCGTGCTATGATGGACAGGTTGTGGCTGATAACTTGGCATATTGGCTTGTTCCTCTGCCTTACTTTTGGTCAAATTGGCTTCAAGGGCAGGAGTGATGGCTACTTTTAAGATGACTATTTCTTCTTCATGTGTATAAAATATTAAGTTGAATCAAAGTTTCTCAGCTTCATTTCTCTCCTTTCTTCTCATTGTCTTCATGTAGAAACAAATATCTTCTCAATCCCTTTTAGTGTAATAGTTCTGTGCCCTAGCTTGGTACTCATGATTTCCAGCCAAAAGCAAAGAAAAATTTTCAAAAAAAAAAAAAAAAATGCCACAGAGTTAATAATTAGAAACCAAATATCTAAGAACCAAATTACAAGTAAGACTATTTGACAAATTATTTAATTTGAATTAGCAACATTAAACAAAAACTAAATAAGTGAAATTAAAAAGTAGAAAATGTTTTAATTTTTTAATTTTTTTTAACCAATAAAAGAAACAGGAAATATGAATCCAACTTATGGCCTCCTAAAAAGTGCATTTGTCACATTATCACCTGAATCTTCATGGTTCTTTTTATGCTTTTCTTTTAGAGTGGGCAACTTCTATAGGGGGAAGGTATGTATAGGCTTTTTTGTGGTTGATAACCACCCCATCATTATGATCAGGTTCTTCTGTACTCTAGTTATAGGAAACCTAATGGTATGGTCCCTGGCTTTGGTTGGCATTGTATTAGGTTTGGCCTCATTGCCGATCAATGTGGTCCATGGCTTGAATAACCCTATGTTGAACCAAAATTGAACTCAAAGTGAGCAAATTTAATTTTGGAGAACTTATAGTAAAGCAAATCAATGAGACAAAAGGATCTGGAAGAAGGGGTGAGCATATTCATCTGTAGTGTATCAAACTCGAAATTTTTTTGCTTAAATTAAAAAAAAATCAATTAAATCAATATGTTAAGAAAAACAATATGCATTTGAGATTAAAATTAAGTTTTTTCTATGTAAATTGAATCAATGGAAATTTACCAATGAGACAAAAGGATCCGGAAGAAGGGGTGAGCATATTCATCTGTAGTGTATCAAACTCGAAATTTTTTTGCTTAAATTAAAAAAAATCAATTAAATCAATATGTTAAGAAAAACAATATGCATTTGAGATTAAAATTAAGTTTTTTCTATGTAAATTGAATCAATGGAAATTTACGCGTTTATAGAAAATTTAAGTGATCGAGATTTTAGTTAAAGGTTCAAGCAAAACAAAAAAACGGTGACCTTCAAGCAGTGAAGCATGGGAAATCCATTGAAGGAGGATCTCTGTCGAAACTAGATCTGAAATGGGATAATTTTGTATGTATCAAAGGGACATCTAAGGCATGGGAGTGATTACCTCAATTCTCACTTGCTATTTTGATCACACATATATTAATGAGCTTTTTAAAAATGGCTCTTTTGATATCCAGGTTTGAGTCACATATTGGTTAGAACATAAGTTTTCACTTAGCCACGTGTTGTAACTTTAACTTTTTATTAGGTACCAAATGATAAAGATATACAACTAAAATATCAAAATCCAATCATGTTATTCACAATTATAAGGGAATAGATCCCAAGATAAACATAGCATGTGTATTTTAGAATAATTTGAGCAAGTAAATACATCTTTTTTGATAAATTTATACTTAATAAAGATAAAAATTTGAAAGTTCGAATTGAAATGATACCGAAAAATTTGGGATCAAAACGATTTTTGCCACTTTTTTGGGATCAAATTCATGGGAAAAAGGAAAAGGTTAGGCCTACTCAACTTTATTTATTCCTCCAATTATATTTTAATTTAAGAAAAAAATAAAAATATGAATACTTAATTTTGTTAAAGTGAAATAGGAATAAGTCATTTCTAGATCATGCAAATATTCTCAAAGATCGATCAACGAATATTTAACTAAAAAAAATCCCACATGATTTGACCAAATGCTAATTTAAAACTTGGTCAAGAAATATTCAATTACAGCTTTGTGACCATAATTTCCCAACCTTAGTCAAGAGATTCTCTGAAAATTTAATGGAAATTATTTCCTAGCAATATCTCTGGAAAAAAAAAAAAATCCTCTAATGATCAATTGATTATGATCATGTGGGATTGGCATATGGTGGGTCCCAAAGTTATTATCCGGATCTGAGTGTTTTTATATGCAACGGAAATTTCTGATTCCTCAATACTGCGGAGAAATTCCCAACAAATAAATAAATAATTTGAATTGAAAAAAGATTTCTGGCCGTTAGTGGGGCCCTACTTCGTGGCGGCAAGTGTTCTTTCGAGTCTTTTTCTGCTTGCTCTGATTGAAAGGATATCAATTTACTGATTCTGTACAGATGTATTTTTGGCAGCACTAATTTATTACATTCCTTATTTATTTATTTCCCATATATAACTTTTTAATAATAATCATTTTGTGATCTTATCTCATCAAATTTTGATTATTACACAATATCACTAGTTTTGTGTGCGACTATAGGTCTCACGCTTCATGTCCGCTGATTTGAAAGTGCAATTATGAATACTCTTTGATCACTATTCTTGTTGAACTAAAATAAATATCTCAAATTAATAATAAGTACTTAAATTCATCTTTATATACCATTTAAACTTATCATCAAAATCTCGTGTGAAATCAAAACGTCACAAGTATAGTATTAAAAGTTTATTTTCAATATAATTCAAAGATTGTTAACTTAAGTCCATACTTTAAGTAAGAAGAGAGTCTTTGCAATAAATTCATTTGATTTGGATTCGGTATTATTTGCTCTATTTGTGAAGTAATTCATTTGATTAATTTTCTTTTATTTTTCTAAACTATAAAAGATAAAAATTTCTACTATAAGAAAAGGCAAAGTGACTCTAATATCAAACTAATGGAGAATAAACTTGTCAAAACTACTTCACAAATAAATACTAAAATATGCAAAAATTTATACATGGAAATTAAGTTGAAAATAACAGTTAAAGGCCCGAAATCTGCATATATGTTAACAATCAATTATGAAAAATAATATCACATGATAGGTAGAAATTCCCTTCATTAGGGAAATAGAATCCCCAGAAATTAGAAAGTAAATAATGTGTTTCAAGGTCTTTACTATAAGTCCAAGACTTCATTAGCACATCTAAAACGAGTCATTAGAGTGAGGAGAAGTTAGGCTACATTCCAAGGCCTCAATCCTAATAAAGTCACAACAATATACTATTTTTTTTCTTAGACATGCACAAGCACAAAATAAAATACACACGACAATTATAAATAGCCAAATAACATGATAAATGATATACATTCATGAATGTTGGACAAAAAGGGTTTAATGTCAAATGCAAGCAATAGTGTGATCCATTTGACATCTTGAATCTTAGTAGTAAAGTGGAGTTAGTGTAAATAACTGTTTTTACCTTCTTAAATTTTCAAGATTCAAATCTTAACAAAAAGAAAGGTTTATACACTTAATTAATAAAGGTGGTGCATGAAATGTAAGAATGGCAAATTTGATATGTCACTCATAAATTATGTAACCACTAAATATTTTTTTATAAAATTTGATTTTATTTAAATTAAACAATACTAATTATACATAAATTTAAAATAATGAGACTATAAAAAGTAGTTTTGATCAATGATAGTAAATAATAAATTGTATCATTTATAATAAAAATATTTGCGCATACCAATAAACTCACCAAAAATCACACTTTTTGTTTTTCTTCGTCCCTCTTCGGACGAGCTTCCACAAATTGTCTATGTGCTTAACTGATTGGACAACATATATTTTGCAAGATACAGGATCATGTATGTATGTTTACGAGCTTACCAATCACACCCTCCCCACTCCCCCTTTCCCAATTCCACACACAATCACAAAAATAGGACTTATATTATGGGCAATGGAAGCATAAATGCATGGAACCTAGTCAATATTCTGACCCTTCAATTTACAGAGCCACGTCGCTGGTTGCCTCTGCCTCTCAGCTCACGTGTACACCACGTCCCTCTCTCGTCTTTTTATCAAGAGAACGAGTACCCCCAGCACCCCGAATCCCCACCCCTGGCATCCCTCTCTCTTCCTCATTCTCTCCATGACTATCCCTCTCAAAACCTTTTCCTTTTCCATGAAAAGAGAGATCAGATTCACCCTTCTTTAATTCTCTCCAAACTTGCATTACTTTTCCAACTATAAACTTCTTCATCAACAAGACTCGCTCTCTCTCTCTCTCTCTCTCTCTCTCTCTCTCTCTCTTCATTTTCATGTTCTCTTTTCCCTCTATGGAAGTTTGAAACAAAGTCTCAACTTTAGGCACTAATTTGGATGCATAAACTGATAAACATCATCATTTCCAACAACTTGCAAAGTGCAAATAAGGGTACGTTCCAGACTTGCTTATGTTTTTTTTCTTTGGTTTTTGCTCTTTTTGACTGATTAAAGCATTTAGAAGAACTATCTTTGACAGTTATTTCCCTCATCAAAAATGTTCAAGAAACCGTTTGAAAAAGTGTCCAAAAGTTGATGATTCTTGTGACACATTTTACTGCTTTAGATCTGCACCACTTCGAAGGTACTAGGAACCCTTATTATTTTGGGTGTTCTTGTGGTTCTCATGAATTTTTAGTACATTACTGTGTGAGAGTTTCCGTATATAAAATAGTGCATATCATTTAGAGTTGAAAATGCCAAGGAAAAACTTGAATGTGGATGGAGGGATTGGAGGGCAGTGTAAGGTCAGAAAGAGAGGAAGTTCATCATCGTCCTCTTCTTCATTGGTTCGAAATTATCGGCTAAAGCGAGCAATTTTGGTTGGAAAGAGAGGAGGGTCAAGCACTCCTGTGCCAATGTGGAAGATGAGTTCAAAATCTCCTTCCTTGCAGGATGAAAAGTATGTGGCAGCAAAGGGTGGTGATAAAGGAAAAGAATTGTCGGTGTCAGCTCGAAAACTGGCTGCTACTTTGTGGGAGATTAATGGGGTTCCTACACCCAAAGTGAAAGATAATTTGGAGGATAGAAAGAGTGAAACAGAGGGTGTCAAAAAAGAAAGGATTTTGAAGTCATCCAAATTGGAAGCCTTGGCATTGTGGTCTGATCCATCTTCTAGTCCTGTCTCTGAGGTGGGGTGCAATTTTCTCAATAGGATTGGAATCTATTGCATAAACTAATATCATCTGGGCTATATTAATTTTGATTCTGCAGAATGCATTTTGATCTGTTAATTCAGTTTCTCATTTTCCTTTTTTCTTCTTTGATTTGCAGCAAATGGATCGGCCTCACGTTGGCACTCATCGGAGAAGAGCTTCAATCAGTTCTCAGAAAATTCTTCCTTCTGAGTGCAACCTAGGAGGCTTAAACTCTGTTAACAATACCAGCTTAATGGAGGTACATCTGCTTTTGACTCATTTAATAACTTGTAGACAATGATCTTTTCTGACCTAAACAGAGATTGATGTAACCTTAAATGCAAAAATCCAAACACAAGCTGTTTAAATCTTCCGTTCCATTCAGATTACCTTAGGATCTTTGGGTATAGTCTTTTCTTGTATTGTTGGAGTAGGTCATATGGCTGATACCAGAGTCCTAAATCTGTCCCATCAATAATATGCTTTCTATAATTATATAGCTTAAACTGCATTCATGGCCTCTGTAGTAGACGGGCAGTTTAAAATGTATTTTAGGAAATGGACAAATTCTTCACTACATCAAAGAAGCACAGAACATGATTTGGTTTTTTCCTGGGTCCACCTTAAACGGACATGTCTCATGGTTTTTTCTAAAATGTAACTGAAACTGATGTAATTTTTGCGTTGTAATTGCTGGGATTATCTGCTGGCTTGCTTTTGTCTTCTTTATCTGTCTTCGATGCTAGCCAGAGTTTGAAATGAAATATAGACAAGATTACTGATCAAAGATGAGGTTATGCAGGTTGATGCTAATCAACTACGCCCTCATGGCCGCACGCCCCGTGGTTCAAGAGCTAAGAACCGTTTGAAGGATTTACTTTGTGCCCTTACTACATCGAAAGAGCTAATGAAAGTTTTGAATCACATCTGGCGTCTTGAAGAGCAGCAACCTACAAGCCTATCTCTGCTCTCAGCACTGAAAGCTGAGCTCGATCGGGCATGCATTCAGGTTAATAAATTGATTCATGAACAAAAAATGAGTCAAAGAGAGGTTGATCTCCTGTTGCATCAGTTTGAGGAAGAAAGAGCAACTTGGAAAATCAAGGAGAAAGAGCGGATTCGTAATGCCATTACATCAGTAGCAGGAGACCTTGAGATTGAGAAGAAACTTAAGCGTCAAACAGAGAGACTGAACAAGAAGCTTGGCGTAGAATTGGCAGATACAAAGGCAACTCTTTTGAGGACTATTAAAGAACTTGAGAATGAGAAGCGAGCCAGAGAAATTTTGGAGCAAGTCTGTGATGAGTTAGCCACTGGAATAGGAGAAGACAGAGCCAAGGTGGAAGAACTTAAAAGAGAATCTGCAAAAGTTCGTGAAGAGGTGGAAAAAGAGAGGGAAATGCTTCAACTAGCTGATGTGTTGCGAGAGGAAAGGGTCCAAATGAAGCTTTCAGAAGCTAGGTATCAATTTGAAGAGAAAAATGCCATTGTTGAAAAGTTAAGGAGTGAGCTTGAGGTCTATTTAAGAAACAAAGTAGGTGAAGAACAAGCCGATGGATCTCCAAACTATGCAAGAATAAAGGAACTCGAGCAATATTTAAGAGAAACATTGCCAGTTCCTAATCAATACCAAGATCAAGAGAAGGCTGGTGGAAAAGTAGTATACGAAGAGGATCAAGGAGAAGCAGAAGATTCAGCTGATAGTGATCTTCACTCCATTGAATTAAACATGGATGAGAACAGTAAGAGCTACGGATGGAGTGATAATCAAGATCACTCAAAGAAAATGGCAATCCATAGCAAGTCTAAAGGAAGAAAATCCACATCTGAGAAAGTACAAAGACAGAGCATTTCCATTGAAAGGCAAACTTCAGATGGCATAGAGTGGGAATTCTCCCCAAGACGACATGGAAAGTCTGATGTTCTTGATGGGAAAAATCTATTTGAGTTTTCTTCACAAGCTTGGAAAAAGGAATGTGAAGATGAAATTGAGAGATATAACATGATCAAGGACCTCAGAGACCATATAGTTTCTGGTTCCAGAGTATCATCATCTCAAGAAGTAGCAAATAGCCCGAATGAGAACTGGAACCAACACAATTTGCCTTCCCAAAATCCAAACAAAGTTGTACGTGAAGGATTCACCGTATTGCAAGAAGCGGTTTAATGGCAGAGCCGGAGATCTCATTACTCCATTTTTCAGAAATTTCTCATATGTGGTCATGTTCTACATCTATATATCGCATAGTTCATTTGCTACAGATACTTTTATAGGCGACAAATCTTCCAAATGGTGGCTGCATTTGTCTAAAGAAATTGTTAAAGTTCTGGAAACTTGAATGGTAAAGAACTTTTGTGATCTTCATTGTGTAAGGTAAATTGTACAAAATCTGTCACTTTACATTGGTAATAAAGCTGCTGATACTGCCGCTGCTTTAAAGTGCTTGGTAAATCACTTGTTTCCTTGGCAATTGCTCCCTTTGAATTTGAGTACAGAGGTGTGATGTGAGACTGAGACTTTTTTTGTTTGCTTTCTCACTTTCTTTGGACCAGATTTTTGTGTAAATATTTCAGAACTATCCTCAGTGTAGAACTTGAAACTCGGTGGCTCCAAAAACTTTATAATTTTTAAGATCAAGAGGATATTCCAAAGTTCTTCCTCTAGTTCAAAATATCTGCCACTATTACAAAAATATAGAAATTATGAAAACTCTAACATTTATAAATTTTTTTAAAGATTGAATTATTCTTATTAGAAATTGTAAAGTTATTTTAATATTTGAAAATTAATTAATATTCTAATTTATTAAAGTAATAAATGAAAAGGGAACAATTGAAAAAAAGACTATAAATACATTAGTGATTTTACAAAATAATATATAATTTGAAACATGCAAAATTTTTAAAAGTGAGAGCTATATTGAAATGTCTGGAATACAAAATTTTATTATTGAACTAAGAAGTCTTGAAGTTGAACTCGCCAGATATGTATGCTTATTTCTATTTTTCCTTTTCTTTTCATAATAGTGTACATTTTCCTCTACAAGTTTAAATTTATTTTTAAAAAAATAAAAGACTTTTTAATTTTCTTTTCTCTAGCAAATGATGTTCTACTACCAACCATGCATTTAAATGTTAAAACTCAATCATCCCTAGAAAACCCACCTTGGATTATGTATGCTCGACACATGTGCAGCCTACTGTATTATAATCATAAAATGACTTCTATTCAAAACTTTAGTTCCTCAATTGTTATGATCAACAAAACATTCTCAAAGGCATATACTTATTTCAATATCCATTCACCATTATTTATTATAGTAGATAATACTTTGCCCACATCACAATAATTATCTTAATAGATAAAGTTTTTTTTTTTTTTAATACCAATTACTAAGTTGAGGTTCAATAATTACCACACCACCTTCTAATAATCTCCCATAGTAAAAAATAAACAAACAAATAACTACTAAAAAAAAACCTTAATCTAATCTAAGTGATATTATAACCTCAAAAACATGTTTAAATGTTGACACTCTAGAGAAATGGTAGGGATCGTGTCTCAATAATTCCCCTGGCAATTATAAAAAATGTCTTGAACTATATATATCGCATGCACTAAGATCGTGGCTAGCTACAGTTGTGAATTGGGGTTTGTGAGTTGTGATGACTTTCAAGATCCAACATCAATTGCATTGTGATAATAAGTATGTGGTTCTCATTATTTTTTTTGTAATCACTCCAAATTTGTACAAATTGGATGTTGGATGGAGAGGGAGACTGATATTTGTTTGGAATATCCATGCATCGAAATCTAAGTACATTTATGGACTTTATTTGTTCCCATTTTGTCTTTTCTCCAAATTTTCTTGTAGCCATAACTTTTGATATTTCACATGGTACACAAGTACCCATTAGATAGGGACTGATATGTATGCCCAAGGCTTTCTGTTTGCATGGCAAAGTCTATCCTATTTACCAAGTTAACTTTTACCTTCATTTTTTTTCATATTTTACCTTGAGATGGAGAAATGAAGGAATTATCTTTAACATAATACTCCAACTTTTAGTTATTAGCAAAATCTCCAACTTTTACTTTCCCAACAAGAGAGAGCCAGTGCTCTTCGACCTTCCCTCTCCCTAAAATGCTAAAGAAGATTGCCATCCGGTATTAGGACATGACCCAAATTCAAATATGGAACACGTCCAGGACCATAGGTTGTGGACCCAATAACTAAATCTAAAATATTTCTATTAATATTTATTTTATATATGTAATATCTGTATATTATCATTTATGGATCATTAAAAATCACTGTTAATTCTCTAAAGCTAGTAATCTTATTACATTTCAACTTGTAAATTATTATCGAAATTTAAAAAAAATATAATCTGAAGTTTACTATTTTCAACTTAAAAATTATATTGAAACATGCCAAACTTAAACATATCCAATTAAGTTCTCTCCCTCTCTTTCTATGAGAAGCATTTGGTAGAATTAATTTGTCAGAAAGATATTCGTGTATTTGGATATTACGAATTTAGAGGTGGCCCTTATAGACTCTAATCTGAAACTACTCCCTTATAGATCCATTGAGTTATCAATAGATCCCAAATAGATATTTATAATCCGCTTTGGATCCCAAACCGTTTAGACCCTAAACTCATTAACGGCTGCTTCTTGTCTTGCATACTTGTATTCTCGAATAAACTTGATTTAAGATGAATTCGATAAAAAATTATTAAATATATAAAATTACATAAAATTTAAAGAGAAAGAATACAATATATTATAAATAAATATATAAAATAATAATATATTTAAAATAAAAACAAATTTTAATTTAAAATAAAAACTTTAAAAATTTATATTCACTGAACTTAGACATGTCATATTATCCCATTTGGTCTTACACTATGTTAGACTCTTCTAACCCCAATCGTAGTAGGATGACACGCCTTCCTATTTAAAAAACTCTCCACCATTGAATTGGATTTTTTAGATCAAGAACGGTAAACAAGTTCTTGAAAAGTGACACACATGCCATCTATTATGACCGGCTCAATCTAATGGACACTTTTGCTTTGTTTTAGGAATGGGGGTCGGCATAATCTTGAAAAACAATGGTGGGTCACCTACCAGTATTAGACCAGCAAAACTAAACACACCAAACAGAAGAGGAAAGTTATTTCATCTCCAGGAACTTGTGTTACAATAATATACAGAAGACATTGTGGCTTTGAGATTGTGCTTAAGTAGCACAATCAACAAAGCAAAATGTTAACAAGATTATGAATCGTTTGTCAATGAAAATTAATTTTGATTGATGCCCTTCCATTGATAGAGGCAGAACCACTAAAATGAGTCTACGACAAAGCAGGTGGAAAGATTTATGTACCGGGATTGATTCAGAGATAATTAGGGATGTTGCCACCAACTTAAGGTGACCTAACCAGTCTGCAACCATTGCTACTTCTGAACCCTTTCTGTTTTTTCAGATGCCGAAGTAAAAGTTGCCGGGGCTGTTGGTTGGTCTCTAACGACAAGGCTAAGCACTTCAGGCCTTGCATAATGTCCAACTACATCAAAATCAAACTTTGCACGTGCAATTTCTCCAAGATCTGTAGAACATATAGCCATAGCAAAGGTAAGGATAAAACTCTTCAAAAGGAAACGCATTTAGTTAGCAAAAAAGGAAAGAAAGAAAAACAAAAATTTTAAAATAAATGAGAAAAGACCACCATTTCTTTGAGAGATTTGTAATCAGGCAAAAAGACAGATAACAGTCTGATGCACAGTAAGAGATTCAACAAGAAATATATATAAAAACCATTATTTAGTTGTTATGAAAGGATATGTGATAGCTCAGATGATTTGTCTGGCCAAGAGGACTGGAATAATTCTTGATTTCAAAGAGCTTTAGAGCTAACACACAGACAGTAAATTTCCTTGTTTCAAGAATCAAGGGATCGATGCCAAACAAAAGAAACTATTGAACTGGAAGAAAATATCCAATGAAAGGAAAGTAGACAGTAATAAATCCATGCAGCAATCCGATGTAGAGCATTTTAAAGATAATTGGCTTTATTATCTGAAAGAACAAGCTTTTAAGATATCAGAAACAGAAAATGGAGTTGGGAAAATGAACTCCTACATGCCAATTCCTTTTTCTTTACTACCAAACAAGTTACCGATATAACAATTTGATATACAGTACAGTAACAAACCTAGATCTGCAGAGATGAGAGACTCCCCTTCATAATTTGGTCCTGCAAGCACAGCTCCTGATGGTGAAATGATTACACTTCCACCAGCACAAACAACAGAATCAGGTGTGAGATCTTCCTCTGTCCCAGAGAAGATGTATTCAGGTGGAGGTGGATAATCTTTCCTTCGACAGAACTGGTTGGCAGATAAAACAAAACATCCACCCTCGAGGGCAATGTGGGTCATTGATGCTTGCCATATATCCCTGGAGTCAGCAGTAGGTGCACAGTATATTTCAATGCCTATAAACAACATAAGGATTTCAGAACAGTACAAAGGAAAAGCAATAATTAACCAAAATTTTGGCATGGACTTGAATTAATATTCCGAAGATAACATTGTCACTCAACAGAATTAAATACACAAGTGAATTTTTAACTAACCTCCTCTAACACCACTAAAAAATTTGCAAATGGTTAAGTTCAGATATCCCTCTAATCAATGATCATAGTTTTTGCGGCAATACTTGAGACACACCTAGGAATTGTGGATGCATTCAAGCATTGTAAAACAGAATCTCAGCTTGAGAGAGCGACAAACTATGTTTTCTTTAAAGTGCACAAAGAAGTTAATAATATGCCAAAAAGATGGCACCCTCAAAGCCTCATAGACAGAATCAGAAAATGCTTCACTCGTCAACATGAAGTACCAGCTTATTCATCCTATTGAGGATTCATAGTTATAGTTCTCAATCAAGCCATTTGGCAGTTCAGACATTATAAAATGTTTCAATACAAGTGATGCAATTGCCCACAAGCACACACACGAAAGACAGAATATCTTTTGACTGCCAACCAGTCATGTCAAATTTTTATAAGCAAGCATAGGGACAGTAGTTAGAGGGAGAAGAAAGGAGAGGAGAGGGGAGAAAGAAGTGAGTGTTTATTGGGTTTGGCTAGTTCCTAGGAAGAAATCCAATAATAGAATACTAAATTCACATATTTGTCTGTGCTTTTTACAAAGTATAATCACATCAAAATAAGAACATTTTAGTCGCCACAAAAAGATTCATTAAAGTCAGCTTCCTCTCCCTCCATATCTGTCCAAGTTGAACCTTTTTAACCAAACCTAATACTTTCATTCCCCTCCTCTTCCTTCCCTTCCCCTCCATAAAAATCAATCCAAATGCCTAAATGTGTCTCCTCTCCTCTCATCTCATCTTCCTTTCCTTTCTACTTCTTCAATACAAGTGTAATGTTCATTACAACAACAACTACTATGCCTTAGTGCCAAGACAAGTGTAATGTTCATTAAAAATTAAAGTATAAAACAAGTTACCCAGATAATCCTGAAATCAACTTGCATATTGGATCTTCAAGCATACTACTTCAGTGAAAGGAATATAGAAGTTCCAGCATTACCCTTAGCATACATTGCTGTCCTTAGAAGTGGCATTCTATTCTCCCAACAAATCGCAGCCCCTATTTTTCCAATTGGTGTCTCAAAAACTGGAATAGTAGATCCATCTCCAAATCCCCAAATCACACGTTCCAGTGCTGTTGGCATGATTTTGCGATGCTTTCCGAGGTAATGACCCTGAGAGTCAAAAAACAGAACTGTACAATAGAGAGTATATCCATCTCTCTCAATGACACCCATTACTAAATACACTTTATATTTTCCAGCCATGGCTGCCAAACGATCAACCTCAGGACCTGAATTTTAGAAATGAAAGTAACACATCCAAAACAGACAAGTTAGAAGAAACACCAACTGTTGTCATAAAGGGTAATCAAAAGAACCCATAAACAATAATATGTTATCCAGACTTCAAATGCAGGTTTTCCTGGGAGTGCAACTTTCTATGCAATACTTTCTTTTCTGGTGCCCCTTGGAATATCTCAATTTACCGATGTTGTGGAGACTTCTCCAAAATGACAACATGTGAGGCTTCAGCCAACAAGAGTAGGTGTGAGCAACCTTAATCTTGCTAATAAAGAGGTTATCTCTGTGGACTATCCAGCCCATGATCCCAAAAAATAAGAATAAAACAGCTATAAAGTTCTCTAAAGACTATAGTTATCTCTAACATAAATGCTAAGAATATTGTTAAAGCCACAAGTACCAGAAACAATTACAATTAAACCCCCCTCCCCACAACCCCCCTGACCAGAAGAAATATTTCTTCTCTAGAGTGCAAAAAGATGGCCATAGTTTCCATTCTTGACTATTTCCCATCCCTCCTACCAATCACACATTCATCGTCATAAGGTGGGAACAGGCACATGAATTTTGAAATCCTATTCCATAAAAGAAAAATGCCACTCATAACCCAGCAGGTCTAAAATCTAAAAACTAACGGACAAATTCCATGACGAGGGGTAAAAAGAAAGCTTTCTTCTTCTGTTCCTCCTTGTTATTTTCCTTTTTCCCCCTTTTATTATTATTATTATTATTTTTCCTTGCAACACAATCATCTGCTTGAGAAGATAGAAGAGAGGCGCTAACCTGGCACGTCAATGGCTGCAGCATGATATTTTCTAAAATCCTCCTTGCCCTTGGGTGATCGATTACCAATTGTAACACCAAAACTTGATCCACGTGGATAACCACCAACAAATGCCTCAGGAAACACAACCAGCTGAGAACCGTATGTGGCTGCTTCAGCAAGCAGCCTTTCAGCTTTATCTAGAAAGATCAAACAATGTGTAAGCATCTCATTTCCACTAGATTTTCAAAAAACTCAGAGAACTTTTCACTCGAGGACTAAAGCTTACAAAAAGTTTTATCTTCTTGTTAAAAAAAAAAAAAAAAGGGAAAGAAAGAAAGAAAGAAAAGATATGGGGCATATGGCAAATTGAGACTAAAAGAGCAATTAGACTAAAATGTGTTATTGATAATCTATTTAGAAACTTCCACTCAGTATTTCAGTATGAATATGGCTGTTAATTAGTAATTCTATCAACAGCTTCTAGACATGATAATTTGAACCTCATGCATGCACATTCCTGTATACACTACACAGAATGCAAAAAGCTTGTCAAAGCAGAGTGCAAGTTGCAGTTTTTAGGCGTAAGTGTTTTGACCGAAACTCTCAACTTCAATAAAAGGTAAATCAGTCTTAAATTACTGCAGAATCCCCTATTCTCAACTTCTGCTGATTGGCCTTTTTGCGACACTGGAACACTAAAGTTCCAGAATCATATCTCTTCAATTCAATAGATATGTAGCATAACGGTATAATCTCTCCTTGAAATTACAAATAATAAAAACCCAAGAAAGTGAATAAATAAGAATACAAGAAAGAAAGGGCTGTTAGTTTAAAGTTCCTATCCTACCTTCAGTGTTCTTCAAAAGACAACATTTCTAAATAAATGGAGAATGTCCATTTAATTGGAATTTGATGGTAGTATCAAAATGTTCTCTTAGTCGACCAATACAAATCATGCATGACATACTAGCTTCTCCTTACTTTAGAACAACTGAAATGACCCCTCAGATGATTAGGAAAATTTTCTGTCTATAATTTTTGTTGTTATGTATATAAAAGGAAAAGTTTAACAACTACAAGAAAGAGGGGAGACATCCCCAGGATTTTTTTTTTTTTAATAAATAGACTAAGAATGAGAATACGTTAATGCAGCCCTCCAATCTCTTTGTAAATCTATCAATACCATTGATGCTATCGCCCAAAGAGATGATAGAAAAATAACTATCTCCTAAAGCAGCTCAATAGCAATCTACTGATCTATAAAAACCCTGTCGTTCTTTTCTACCCATATCCCCCAAGAATTGCCAATCAAGCATATTGCATAAAATTTTCCCTCGCTTGATCTTGCCACAACCACAAAATTTTATCTGCATAAATTTTGGGGAACCATATTAGGACATACCCACTTCTCATCCACCAAATCAGACGAGTCCCCCAAAACTTTCTTGCTGTGTGACAGTGAAGGAAAAGCTAATAATTAGTTTCATTAATAGATTTGTACATAAAACATACATCAAGACTAAGAGCTTTACCAGGCCTTCTCCCCTGCAACAAATAATTACGTTGATTCTATTAAGAACCATTGTCAAAGTGAATGCTTTGATTTTAAACACATATCTGAACTAAGAGATTTATGTTCTATGTATATACTACTCTAAATTCTCTCAGAATAACTGTTTATATATGATAAAGGCAGCAGTTTAACATCAATTTTGCAGAAAGTTCCAAGACAAAATTAGAAAGTATCCATTGGTAAGGGAATTAGTACCTTGCTGGGCTTTCAAACTTACTAAAGCTGTTGGATTCATATCAATTAGATGAGATGATAACTCAAATTATACACACACTTAAAAGACGTTTATTTCAATAGCAAGTCAAATTGTCAACTATCTGTCAGATAATTTTAGAAATGAACAAATGCTTGCAAGCCAAAAAATTAAAGATAGATTAACTTTAGAAATTAACAACAGCACACATAAAATGACTGCTTCACAACATAAAATGCCTGTTTCACAATAAAGGACCTCCAGATGAATTTAATTCCGGGGCGAATTTTTTTGTGATAGCCAAATGCAAATGATCACTATATACAGCATATGCTCTGGATTCCCTCATTTGGTAGATAAAAGAAAAAGAGAAAGAAGGTACACCCAACTTGCACAGCTTGCATCATAAACCTATGTACATGCTCAAAATCTTGACATATTTCACTCTTTCACAAGCTCTTTATTTTTTCAGCTTTATTCCATGCATCTGAAAATCAAAAAGTATGAACAAACATTAATTCATATAATAAATCATCTCCATTGGTATACAAGATTATAATTTTAGACAACTGATCCCCGTAATTTAAGTAAGCATAATACAACAATATTTTGGTATAGTGTTGATAGTTTAAATAGATCATTCAATGGTCATTTCGTGCACCCATGCTTATGGTCTCGAAATACGTGAATTACATAACTAAGAACTTAGGGTGCTGCATCCATTTACAGGACTTAGCCACTGAAAGACCAAATGACACTGCACACAAAAAGCATTCAATTTGGAACAACACAGCATCTACATGTGCACAGCGATATCAGGTGACAGTGGTCCAGAACGTAAAGCATCTGCATGCTTTAGGATTATTTATTCCTTCTCTTAAGCATGAATCGACAAAACAACTTGCACGAAAAACAGAGGACAGAAACTGCACGCAAAAATTGCAGGCTCCAATGATTTCATTCCAACTAATAGGTACTCTTTTAGGATCCTAAATGCTAGTTTTCCTTACTATTAATACACATCACTCTGTAAACTTAACAAGCCATTTGTTCTTGGTAACGAACAGCTCAGAGATAACTCAAGGCAACCAAACCAAAGTTTATTCCCATAACTGAAAATGCTCTTCTAGCATCCAAATCTGTGTTTGTCACAGACTTAACAACTTCTTTTTAGACCAATTATTTGTGAAGAGACTATGGGGCAAGAAAGATTTCTAAAATCAACAGTAGGACATAACGGCACCAAGAAGAAGAACCCTATAATTCAAAATCCATTTCATATTGCTCCGAGCTTGATAAACTTCTCATTGAAGCTAACTTTGACATAATCAACCGCATTTCAAAGTGAAAACAAAGAACTATGGAAATGAACAGGCAATGTAGAGTCGTGGACACTGAATGAAAAATGTCAGTGTTATGCAATTACTAAGATCCAATTTTAACTAATTTACAACTGATCAGACCTATTCACAGTTTCCCTCAACCTTGTGCAATTAGCAGAAACCAATCCTCAACATTATTGCTCATCAACAGGGCTCTTATAATGAATCTTTTACAACCAAAAACTATTCCAATAAAACCTTTCAGAAACCATATTCAGTTCCTACCAGACAAACAAAATCAACGCAGCTTAAACTTGCAAAACGTTAGAAAATCAAGAATCGCAAATAATTACCGAAAGGGTAAAGGAAGAAACAAGAGAAATTAAAACAAACCCAGAGTAGCAGGAGTATCGTAGAAAATGGTAGATGCCTGAACCACGGTGGCTCGAACAGTGGGTGCAGTAGAGTCAGCACCCATGTCAACTTCTGCAAACAAGGGACCTCCATTGACCTGGGGAATTGTTACTAAAGACATTTTCCTTAGCCTTTCGGTCGCCCCTTCAATTTCTTGATTATCCAAGATCGGTACAGATGATGCAAGAACTGTTTTTTCGTATGAATTGCTACTTAGGATTAGCAAAACGTATTTTTAGGTAGTTTTAGGAGGAATTTAATTATAATTTTTAGGCCAGAGATTTCTCTAGAATCTTGAACTAGATTTCACTTTTTTTTTCTGTTGTGAAATGATTGGTTAAGAGTGGTCTGACAAAGATTAGACTGGACAGGCACAGCCGCCATGGGCCGGTGCCAGGGCCATGAGAATCTTGTGCTGCTGTTATTTATTTATTTATTTGATAAATTAATTTTTAAAATTTTTAATTTGTAATTTTTTTATTCTTAATAATTTTTTGATTGTAATAATCTTTAATGAAATTTTAACTTGTCAAGTGATTTTCAATTCTTTTTTTAATATAAATTCTAGTTTGAAACAGTCATCTCTATTACACGTAATTTTTCTTGTAAGAATTTTTTTTTAATAGGGATTTATATTGAAAAAGTGAATTAAGGATAAATTAATAAGTTATAATTTCATTAATAACTATAACGACAGGAAAAAATCATTTTAGATAAAAACATTACAAGTTTTAACTTTAATGATCAAATATGTTAATTTCTCTCTTTTTTTAAATCAGGGTGGATTAGAGCTTGTTTACTTGTATGATAATTTTAATTAAATATTTATTTTATTAAATATAATTAATAAAAAATAATATTAAATACTTAGTTAATTAAATATAATGAATTTTGATTATTATTTATTTAATTAGATGTTTATAAACTATAAATAAATTAAAATTTTAAAATATAAGTAAGTTAAATATTTATTTAATTATTAATATTTTATATTTATTTTAAATTATAATAAAATATAATATAAATTATAACTAATTCATATTTTAAATTCAAACTTTTAAAATTTAGTCTTCAACTTTAATTTTAAGAATTTGAATACCTAAATATTTAAATTTTCAATTTTACCAAACAACAATTAAATTTAAAATTTTAAGAACAAATAATCATAGTGACCATTCTATTTCAAATTCTAACTTTTGTCCTTCAACTAAAAAATGTAAAATAATTTTTCCATTTCTAAACATGTAAATCTTGCCATTTCGTGAGTTAATCACCGGTCAATCATCCAATTCATTAGAAAAATAAATGGTAAAATAATCATTTTACTATTCCTACATTTTCTTTCTAAAGTCAACAATTTGAATTTTTAAAATTAAATGAGTTAAATTAATTAGGAAAAACATATATCATCGAAAAATTATGAGTTAGATAAATTACAATACAAGAGAAAGAGGAAAAATTTTATGAGGTAAAAGAAACTAGAAAAAAATATAAATTATAAAAATTACAAGAAATGGGAAATAGGAAAATGTTTATATGAGTCAAAAGTGTTAGCCCTAAGGGCATTCTCCTATGTTTTGACTTATGACAAACATTGATGAGGACTAACTTATGTGATCTATATGTGATAGAATATGTTTGACTTCAATTCTTCCAAAGGCGTGCAAATAAAGTTGTTAAGCAACTCTTGAGTAATGGAATTCAAGTCGAGTACAACTTCAACTTAACAGCTTGCAAATCATGAAATCTTTGTGAAAGAACTATAAATTAGGAATTATTGTTAAGGCATTACTTGTAAAATCCATATGTCTCTTTACCTTTATGATTCAATTTTAGTTTACCTTCCAGCACACGAAAATAAAATGATTTCAAAGAGAAAGTCTTCAGATATATTTGGATTGAGTAGTTTGGATGGACTTCTAAATCCAAAACTCCATCCAATACTGTATAAAATTTTCAAAATGTTTCTGCTTAAAAATGTGTCATTTTGGATTCACCTTTTGGACGGACATCCTTCTACTTTGTATATCCAAAATCCTGAAATTCTGATAGAAAGTAATTAGCCGTTACTAGCCGTTGGAATTTCGGGTTTGGCTCCTATAAAAGCTTTCAAAACTTGATTTTGAAGTAGATTTTTATACTATCTTTCTCAGAAACACTCTTACATTTTAGAATACAAAAATCTCCCTTTTTCATTTGTACTTCAAAAGTGAAATTAAATTGTTCAAAAGGTAAAAGGTGTTGGTGCTCATCTGTTCGCAATCTACTCAAATTTGTGAGCTATTTCTGTAAATTTTCTTTTATTTTAACTTGTATCAAGGTTGAAGAGGTAAAATCTAGTTGGGGTGAGACTTAATTGTTGTGTTTAAAGAAGTTGGGTGTAAAACCAAGGTTGGTAATCCTCTTATGTAAGATTGGTGTCACCTACCACCATTGAGTTGGGAAAAAGTTTTAGTAAGTGTATTGAAATCCTTAAGTAAGAACTTAAGGTAATAGATGTAGATCATTTGAAAATCAAACCACTATAAATCTCTGAGTCTTATTTCGTGTCTTTTGTTTAAATTTCTTCACTACACTCTCACTAACTTTTGTCTTTAAATGTTCTATCATGTTTCGCTAAAATCAGTGAGCTATTTATGATCCTTACATTCTGATTTAAACATATCAATTAATATCTCAACTACCCATCTTTATTTAATATCATTTTGTGCTGACCTTAAAAGTCTCCTGGTTGCATTCTTGAAATCGTGAAGTACCCTTGAAGTTACGAAGTATCTCTATTGATCAAAAAGTTTTTTTTGGGAACCAAAATTTTTAATCTACTCTTATTTGTCAAAAACCTTATTGACCTCCCCCCCTCTCGCGTAAGGTTTTTCAATTGATATCAGAGTGTTGGTCTACACTATTTTCGATCTAACAATCGTGTAGAAAAGATCCTTATGGCAAACACATTTGCTCTGCCTTATGTTGAAGGGTATTCAACAAACAGACTTCCTTTGTTCAATGGAAGCAATTATATATTTTGAAAAAATAGAATGAAGATTTATGTCTGCTTAATCAATTTTGAGTTGTGGAATCTGATTGAAAATGGACCATTTGTTTCGTCAAAGTTCGTTGAAGGTAGAAAAGTACCTAAACAAAGTGATGAATATAACAACAAGGACATTTCAAAAATGACTCTGAAATTTCAGGTAATGAATATATTGTGTTGTGCTCTTGATGCTAATGAATATAACCGAATTAGTGGCTGTGATTCAACTCACGAAATGTGAAGACTACTTGAGGTCACTCATGAGGGGACCAATCAAGTAAAATAATCAAAGTTAGGACTTCTAGTCCGAGACTATGAACTGTTCTCTATGAAGCCGAGTGAAAACATAACCGATATGTTCACTCAATCCACAAATATTATGAATAGTCTAAAAGCGTATGAGAAAACTTATTCCCTTAGAGAATAAAACAGAAAACTACTTGATACTCTGCCAAAGAGTTGGCCGCCAAAAACCTTGGCTATAGAGGAATCTAAAAATCCGAATAGCTTACCCATTGAAGAGCTAATTGGCTCTTTCTTGACCCATAAAATGAAACTTAACAGGTTTCAAAAATATGATGATGATGAGAAAGGCAATCGGGGAACTGTAGTAAAAGTAGTTGATGAAGAGTCTAACAGTGATCAGACTGATTATGATGATGGCACTAATTTAGACACAAAAGAATTAGCTATGGTAGCCAGAAAGTTTAGAAAAATGTTCAGAAAGGGCCATTTCAAAAAAGGTAAGAAGTTTGTGAAAAAGAAAAGACAGACTTCCTCTTTCAAACCTCATTGCTTTAAATGCAAAAGTACAGATACTTTATTGCTGATTGTCCAGTGGCCAAAGAAAAGGAGACCAAGCAATTCAGAAAGAAAAAGAAGGACACAAAATTAAAGAAAGGAAAAGGATTAATTGGAACTTGGGATCAAGTAGAATCTGAAACTGAAGAAAGTTGCGATTCAAAAAATGAAAAAGCTAACATCTGCTTCATGGCTATGGAGGATACGGTAAATCCTACATCTCCAGATTTAACAACTGATTTGCATGTTTCTTATTATGAAAAGCATGATAATCCTAGTGAATTACTTTTTAATATGTTTTATGAATTAAAGAAATTGTCTAGAAGAAACAAAGAAATGAAGATAAAAATTGATTCTTTATTAAATGAGAATACAAAGTTGTTAAATAAGAATGAAGTCTCACTTGAGTCATATATGCGCTCGGACATTGAACAAAATGTTATCATCACCTCTTTGCATCACATGTCTCTAGAAAATAAATGCTTATGTGACAAAATCTGTTCTCTTGAAATTATGGTTAGCAATTTTGACGATATGAAAAATATAGTTGATGATCTTACCATATGTATTGAAAAGTTTATAAATGGCAAAAATAATTTGGAAAATTTGCTTGGGGCACAACACACAGTTGGAAACCGAAATGGTCTAAGCTATATGCATGATATTAGAACCGAAAATTACAAATTTCACTTTGTAAGAGCTGTTTCATCACATATGACACATAGTTATTGCACATACTGTGAAAATTTTGGACACAAAGCATCTAAATTTCATATTAGGAAAAAGATGCAATATGGTATGAAAACTATTTGGAGGGTAAAAGGAACTATCACTAACCCCTATGGATCCAAGAAAGTATGGGTACCAAAAGTCACTCTTCCATCTTGTGTATAGGAACTTTTGTTAGACAAGGGGAGCTCCACAAAATAGTTTTTGGATAGTGGTTGCTCATAACATATGATAGGAAATTCCAGACTGCTGGAAAGTATTCAAGTTACAAATGATGGATTTGTCACTTTTGGAGACAAAAAGAAAAGAAAAATACTTGGCATAGGTAATATTGGTAAGGGATCTTCAACCATCATCAAGCATGTGCTATTAATTGATGAATTAAAGTATAATCTTCTTAGTATCAGCCAATTATATGATAATGGATTCAAAGTTATTTTTGAAAAAGATTATTACATCATCATGGATAGTTCTAGCAATAAGACTATTCTTGTTGCTAATCGTGTTGGAAATGTTTATGTTCTTTATCGTGATGATCTTGTAGCATATGATATTAGATGCCTCTCTATGAATGATGATGATGATAGCTATCTTTGGTATAGAAGGTTATGTCATATATCTATTAATTTGCTAAACAAATTATCTTCAAAAAAACTTATTAGAGGACTGCTCAAAATGAGATTTGATAGAAATCAAGTATGTGATGCTTACCAATTTGGAAAGCCAACCAAAACCTCTTTTAAACTCAAGAAAATGATTTCAACATCAAAACCTTTTGAGCTCATACATATAGATTTGTTTGGACCAATAAGGACCACTAGCCTTGGTGGTAAGAGGTATGCTTATGTAATTGTGGATGATTTCTCAAGATTCATTTGGACTTTATTTCTTACTCAAAAGGATGAAGTCTTCTCTAAATTTTCAAACATGTTCAAAACTTTCTTGGTTGCAAATTGATTTCAATTAGAAACGACAATAGTAGAGAATTTTGCAACCATGACTTCACTAAATTTTGTGAGGAAAGTGGTATTTTACATAATTTTTTTAGCTATCAAAACCCCTTAACAAAATGGTGTGGTTGAGAGGAAAAATAGAATCTTACAAGAAATGGCAAGATCAATGCTGTGTGAAAACTCTCTTCCAAAATATTTTGGGGCCGAGGCTATGAATACAGCCTGTTATATTGTCAACTGAGTTAATCTAAGACATTTTCTGAGAAAAACTCCTTTTGACCTCATATTTGACCAAGTTCCATCAATTTCATATTTCAAAGTTTTTGGATGCAAATGTTTTGTCCTCAATACTCGTAACAACCTTAGAAACTTTGATAGCAAATCAGATGAGGCTATATTTCTTGGATATTCTTTTAACAAAAAGGCATATAGAGTGTATAATAAAAGAACTCTATGTGTGGAAGAATTCATACATATTGTGTTTGATAAATTGAATATACATTCTTCTAGAAATGATGATGATGATGATGATGATATAAGTATCTCAAAAGAAAAGAGCAGTGAACAGCATATGGCTCCTCCACTTGATATATATTCATGCCAAAGAAGAGGAACTAGAAGAATAACAAGCTGAAGAAAACAATCAAAGAATTGAAGAGCTCACGAATCAAGATCTGTCAACAGATTGGAAGTACAAAAATGTCCCTTCAAAAGAGCAAATCATTGGTGATCTTAGCTATGGAGTCAAAACTAGACGGTACTTTATTGACAACTTTGCTCTACTATCTAGAACTGAACCAAATTGTATTGATGCCGCTTTACATGATAAATTTTAAATTATAGCTATGCAAGAAAAGTTGCATCAAAAGGAATCAAGTTTGGAAGCTTGTCCTTAGACAGCTTGACCATCTTGTAATTGGCACCAAGTGGGTGTTCAGAGACAAAATTGATAAGCATGGTAGTGTTATCAGAAATAAAGTCAGATTAGTTGCTCAAGGATTTAATCAAGAAGATGGCATCGATTATGATGAAACTGTTGCTCTCGTTATTCAATTAGAATCAATAATAATGTTGCTTACCTTTGCTTTTTTCAAAGGTTTTATACTCTACCAAATGGATGTCAAAAGTGTTTTTTTAAATAATTTTATTGAAGAAGAAGTATATGTGGAACAACCTCCTAGTTTTACTTATGAACGTCTTCTAAACCATGTTTTTAAACTCTCAAAAGCCCTTTATGGTTTAAAATAAGCTCCAAGAGCATGATATGAAAGGCTAAGTGGTTTTCTTCTCTCAAAAGGCTTTTCAAGAGGTTTAATTGATACCACATTATTTATCAAGTTTGAAAATTCTGATAATATCTTAATTGTGCAAATATATGTTAATGATATTATTTTTGGAGTTACTAATGATTCATTGGGCAAGAAATTTGCCAAAATAATGCAGGAAAAGTTTGAGATGAGTATGATGAGAGAATTTAACTTTTTTCTCGATTTTCAAATCAAGCAAATCAAAGATGGAATCTTCTTAAATCAAGCTAAGTATGCCAAGTAATTGCTCAAAAGGTTTGGTATAAACAAAGCAAAAGAAATAAGCATACCTATGAGCATTTCATTAAAACTTGATAAAGATGAAAAAGGTAAAAAAGTGAATGAATCAAAATACAAAGGTATGATCGGAAGTCTCTTCTATCTTATCGCTAGCAGGCCTGATATTATGTTCTCAATATGTCTTTGTATTAGATTTCAATCATGTCCAAAGGAATCTCATCTATGTGCTGTAAAACGAATCCTTAGATACTTAATTAAAACTCATGATTATGACTTATGGTATCCTTAAACTAATTCATTTGATCTTATAGGATATACGGATGTCGGCTAAGCCGGTTGCAAGGTTGAAAGAAAAAGTACCAGCGGACACTATTAATTTCTTAGATATTCCCTTGTCTTGTGGTATAGCAAAAAGTAAGTTTGTGTCTCTCCTTCAACAATTGAAGTTGAATACACACCAACAAGGGCTATTCAATAAAATAAAAAATTGAACCAAATCGACTGAATCAACCCAACCCAAACAGAATTTTGATTTTTTGGGTTAGGTTGGGTTAAAAAAATTGCAAACTGATTATTTGGTTCGGTTTTTAAAAATTATACAAACCAACCCAACCCGAACCTATATATATATATATATATATATATATATATATATATATAATATTTATTAATTGAATTTATTTTAGTTTTAAAATTAAAAAAAAATTGAAAAGGGAACCCTACTACTATATTCTACACGCACCGCACAGTGTACACAACCGTTCTGTCTTTCTTCTTTGTTTCCCCCAACTCTCTGTCGCTCCCCTTCCTCTTCTGTCTTTCTTCTTTAACTTCCTTCTCCTACAGAAGTCGCCTTTTAGTTTTAGATTCAAGCCACATCCACAGTTAGTAGCTTGGATTGGGACCTCTTGAACTGAGCTCAAAAAAAGGAGCTTTCTTCTCGGCGTTCTCACTGCTCAACGCAACCTCATCTGAACAAAATGCATTCGCAGGCTAAACAGATTTCTTCTAGTTATTGAAAAGCCCTTCACTCTTAGGTAGGTACATCTCAGATCTTTGGACTTTTTCTTGATTTAACAATGAGCAGAGTAAAATCAACTTAAACCTAACTAATCATAAATCTAGAAGTGAGGGTGGCTTTTATTACATCATTTGCCAAATTTATGTTGCCTGATTTCGTCAAAGTGCTTGCAAACTTCTTAATAGCTAGCTCAGAGATCAATACTGTATTGTCTAGAAGATATTGCCATGTTGGAAGAGCTTGCTACTAATTATTGTCAGAAGTAAAAACATGACTACTAGATATGCATCTTTCAGAAGTCGACCTCTAACTAAAATGTGTTGAATCTTCTCATAAAGGGACTTGCACGTGGTCCTTTCATTGTATTTTGCCATATTATACAAGAAAATGCTTCTCCATGTGTGACTCTTTTACTAAGATGGAACATAAAGAAGAGCATAATTCCTACAAAAATAGAAGTATATTATCCAGTTAGCACAGGTGTTTAAATAATAATTGCCAAAGTGGTAACAACACACTAAACTTTTAAAACTCTGCGCACCAAGTTTGCCTAATTCTATATAAGAGCCTCTTAATGCAGCAGAATGAAATCTCTATGTAGAAATGTGGAAGTTCAACCATCCTGGGAGGACTAACCTAAACAGAGGCAAAACTTTGGAACAATATGTTTTGAATGCTTCTCTTAAAGGGGAAAAAAAGAGAAGGGAAAATTGGAAAAATGAAAAAGTAAACAACTTTATCATTGGTTTTATTCAAGAGACACTTAAACGGAAAGCTTCAAGATATTTGAATCAGAACTTCATATTGTAGCAACTTGTTGCAATGAGCATCTTAAGTGCCATGAATTAATTTGATCTGAACTTTAGAAGCTTACTATAGAACTTATCTATAAAATTGTTAAATTCTGTCCAGTTAAAATACTCAACCATTCAATCATTATTTAAATGGATGTCTTATTCTTTGATATTGACATGGTCATATGTGAATGAGTGATCTAAAGATAGTCATATGTATATATCTTATTCTTTGTTGTTTTTCTTGCTGATCAAATACTTAAAAGGTCAATTTCATGGTTGTTTTTCTTGAAAAATATGTTGCTACTCTTTATTTATCATAATTATAATTATTATTTTAATCTGGCAGATGGGAGATAAAGGTGAAATGAGGACAAGGAGAAACAAAATTGAAAGCCTCTATTCCTCGAACTCGGCCTAAAAAAGGCAAAAGGTAAAATCACTGCAATCCAAAGATGATTCTAATAAAAGAAGTGAAGTTTAAGATTACTTTACTAGGTTGGACTCTAATAATGAAAGAGCTACCTGTAATTATTGTGGTAAGGATTATGTTGCATCTACTAAAGACTGTGGAACTAGTACTATGTGGAAACATTGGGAACGTCTTTGCAAGAAGAGTCCTTTTTCACCTGAGCAAGGCTAAACAACTTTGGACAAGTTTAAGACTGAAAAAACAGATATAGATGCTAATAATTCTTCCATGAAATCTAAAAAATTTAGTCCTAAAGAGCTTAGACAAGCATTGGCAAAAATGTGTATTATTGATGAGCTGCCATTTAGAGTTGTAGAAAGGGAGGGATTTCGAAGTTATTTTAATGCATTAGAACCAAAGTTTGTTGTACCTTCTCGCCTAACTGTTGCTAGAGATTGTATGACTTTGTATCATAGTGAGAAGAAATTGTTGAAAAAAATATTGTAATCACATCGAGTGTGCCTTACTATTGACACTTGGTCTTCTATTTAAAATCTAAATTATATGTGTCTTACTGCTCATTGGATTGGGAATGATTAGAAACTTCATAAGCGAATTAGAGCTTTTTCTCAAGTTCCTAATCATAAAGGAGAAACAATTGGCAAAAGTGTTGAGGACAGCTTGTTAGAATGGGGCATTGATAAAATTTTCACTATCACAATTGATAATGCTAGTTCTAATGATGGGACAATTAGATACTTGAAAAGAAAAATTAAGGATTAGAAAAAAACAATTTTAGCACATGATTACTTGCATGTAAGATGTTGTGCTCATATTATGAATCTAATTGCGAGGGATGGTTTAGAAGAGCAAAATGAATCAATTGTAAAGATTAGAAACGCTGTGAGATATGTGAGGTCTACTCCATCTAGACTTGAATCATTTAAAAGGTGTGTTGAGAAAAAAAAAATAGAAAGTAAAAGTGTTGTTTGCCTTTATGTGGACACTAGATGGAATTCTACATTCTTAATGTTGGAAGCTGCTGAAAAATTTGAAAAAACATTTCAAAGGTTGGAAGAAGATGATCCAAGGTATTTGATGTATTTTGGCTCTAGTGAAGATAATAATGTGAATGATGACGAAAATAGCAGAAAAAGAAAAGGAAAAGCATAAAAAAGTCTTGGACCTCCTAACTTTATTGATTGGGAAAATGCTAGGTGCTTTGTGAGGTTTTTGAGACTTTTTTACAATGTCACAGTAGAATTTTCTGGTTCATTGTATGTACCGACAAACTGTTTTTTTCGTGAGCTTGTGGCTATCTTAAAGTAGATTGGCTCAATTGGCTAAATCTAGAGATGCATCCTTGAGATTAATGGCTTCACGTATGCAAGCTAAATTTGACAAGTATTGGGGAAATCTTGACAATTTGAATATCTTGTTATTTGTTGGAATTTTTTTTATCCTTATTATAAAATGAAGTATGTGAAGTTCTATTTCAATCAATTATATGGGGATAATAGTTTGAAGACTAAGTCTCTGGTGGAAAAAGTGGAGACTAATTTAATTTAGTTATATGATCACTATGTTTTTGGTAATTCATGTGAGGGTGTTAATGTTGGAACTGGTACACAAAATGAAGAACAAAGTAGATGTTCCATGGATGTTGATGATTTTGAGGACACTTCTAAGTATCTAGAATCTCAATTTGCAAAATATTTAGAAGAGGAACAAAATGTGGAGACCAAATCAGAGATTACTAGATACTCAATGGATGCTGGTGAAACCAGTAGCATATCATTTGATATATTAGAGTGGTGGAAAATAAATTCTGAAAAGTATCTAGTCTTTTCTCAAGTTAGGGATGTGCTGGCTATACAAGTGTCTACAGTAGCTTCTGAATCTACTTTTAGCACTAGTGGGCGTATTCTTGATCCATTTAGGAGCTCTCTTTCTCCAAAAATGGTTGAAACACTTTTATGTTGTCAAAATTGGTTGCGATCTAATCCATATTCTGTTGATCTTTGTGATGCTATGGATCAAGTGGAGAAATATGAGGCAATTGAGCAAGGTAATTCATTATTGATAGTTTAATATTATTAACTATTTTGTTATTTAAAAAAATTGCAATAGCTGACTATATCTATTTATTGTAGAATTTTCAAACTCTCCATGCACTGAAGCAGATGAGGCATTTGGAGAAACAACTCCAATTGTTAGTGATTGAAATTTACCTTCCATGTCTAAGCTTGTATGAACTCAAATATATTTATTCTTTTTCATTTAATCAAATTAATAATAATTTGTGATTATTTTTTATAACCCGATGTTTTAAATTTTCTATCTTTGTCAAGTTGAACTTCTTAAAGCTGACAATCAACCACTCATTGATGAAGAAAATGATGAGGTCTTTGAGTGAAAAGCTCAAAAGGAGTTGGTGGTGTATAGTTGTGCCTCAATTGTGGAATTTGCTACAATTTTCCTGCCATTGATAGGCTCTTAAGTATTTTCCTTCTATTTTATGAATTTGAGGATTTTGGGATTTTATGTAAGGGTTTCTTATATTATGTTGGGATTTTCCTTCAGATATTCATTGTTTGTTGTTGGTTGTAAGTGATTAAAAGTTCTAGTGATATGCAAATAAGCTTTATATTTTTTCTACAGTGGCATGTTTATATTGTTTAGTTGTTGGTATTATTTATGGAATTTATTTGCTATGAAATGTTTATGATTGAAGAAGCATGTGTATATTGTAGTATAGGGGTGATGATGAAAATGTAGATATAAATGGTATTGGAAAGGAGATGGATAAGAGAACCAAATTTTGTTGATGAAGCATTGTACTTTTTCTTGGGCATTTTTAGTAGTAGTAAATTATGTACAATTCGAACCAACCCAAACCGAATACAACCAAAATCGACGGTTTGAAATTTAAATAGTTTGGTTTGGGTTCAAAATTTTCAAATCGAAATATTTAGGTTGGGTTAAAAAATAGTTAAAACCGAACCAACCCAACCCATGAACAGCCCTAGTAGCAAGTAGTTGTTGCGCGCAAATTCTGTGGATGAAAAACACCTTACTTGATTTTGATTTAAATTTTAATTGTGTGCCTATCTTGTTTGATAATACTAGTGCTATTAATTTAACCAAAAATCCTATTCAACATTCTAAACTTAAGCATATTGAAATTAAATATCATTTTATTAGAGATCATGTGCTTAAGAGTGATGTGTGTATTGAATACATTCCAATCAATGAATAGCTTGCAGTCATCTTTACAAAACCTTTGGCCGAAGATAGATTTAATCATCTGAGAAGAGATTTAGGAATTACTAGAATTATGTAACTGACAATTTTGTTAATGATTTGTTTGTTCATTCTTGCAGACCTACTGAAAATACACATTTCGGATAGAGATTTTGGACACAATATCTAAGAAACATAAATTCAAAATCCCATCAACTGAGCATCTTTCATTCTGCTTTTTGGAACTAATTTGGACTCAGTACAAATCCAAAATAGTAGCAGCCCAAAATTCATGAAAAGCCTCTTTTTTTTTTTTTTTTTGTTGTTCGGAAGAAAGAGTACAGAAGTTCAGAAGTCACTTTTTAAAATTTCAAATGTCCACATTGTTTAAAAAAATGACTCTATCTTTGGTAAAGAGTCTCTGATGGAAAGTTGTTGATTGTACTTATCTACTCTAAAATCTAGGAAATCACAAAAGACTATCTCTTTCTCTCTCCTAGAAATTTGAAACTGTCATTGTTCTCTCTACTTTTCTCACAATTGTATCTTTATCTTCCCCAACTGAATAAAAAATCCTTCATCTTTCTCTCACTTCTGTCATGACGAAAGTGTCAAAATCTGACAAAGGAACTATGCAAAAGACGAAGATGGGCAAGAAAAGTAAAGCAGCGACTAAGACAAAAGCTGTTGTTGCTACACAATCAGCCACCAAGCAGAAAGGAAAGAAAATCGTTGAAATAGCTTCACGATCTGACTTATCAATAGAGCATACTGCACCAGAAAGCTTTGAAGCCCAAGTACCTACTTTCTTGATAAAAAATGTGAGTCTAATTTTAATGATTGGCTGTCTAGAAATAGGACTGTGGTCACGAGATATCGGGTTGATGATGAGGCAATTTTGAACTTCTCTGACATCTTGAATATGTTTGAAAATCTTGGTTGGGGGGCCTTGTTATCAATTGATGAGAAACTATATACCCCTCTGGTTTGGGAGTTTTATGCGAATCTGAAAAAGGGAAGGTTTGAGGAGACCGGAGGAGGTTTTATGGTGTAATAGTATATCTCTAGAGTAGGATCAGTAAATATGGAATTTGACTATCGGGTGTTAAATCGAATTTTTGGAGTTAGAGATGAATGGATTCAATTTTTTGAAATGAACAAATTCCCTGATGAATTGGGCCTGTTTGACTTAGGAAGGTTTGAGACAAGGTTCACTGGAGAGAAGAGGTTTAAAAACTCAAGTGACAGAAAGTCAAAATGGTTGAATGGTCCTGGAAGGATTTTTCACCATATGGTGTCGACTATAGTTGCTCCAAGTTTTGGGCACAAGACATCAGTGAGTATTATGCAAATGATACTGATGCTGGTTCTGTCTAAGGGTAGACAAATCAGTTTTGGTTTTCTAGTGATTAAGCTCATGCTTCAGTCGAGAAACACATCTCACAAGGCATTCTTATATGGGAATCTATTGACCAAAGTCTTCAAGCATTTCAATGTGAATTTAAATACTTGTGCTCCCGGCCAGCTTAAGACTAATGTGTATAGCATAGAATCTTTTGAAAAAAAATGGGGTTTGTTTAAGTAAACAAGGAATGGGTCTTACTCAGAGATGTGTAGGATGAAGAAAGAGAAAAGCTGTTAAAAATCAAGGTTGAAGGAAAAAGAACTATGCCTACTGTCCAAACGAGGATGAAAATGGAAGTTTGACATAGGAGAAGAATCCTCAAACAAGGGCAAGCAAGAGATTGAGGAAAGCAGTTTGACTTAAAGCATCTTGGATGCCATTAGTAGTTTAACTAAGAAATTTGATGGATTTCGGACAGAAGTCATAACTAAATTACAGAATTTAGGAACTAAATTGAGGGATGTGGAAGAAAAGAAGATAGAAAAGACTGCTGAGGAAGTCCATGATGAACAAGCTCCTTCTGAAGAATAAATGACTAAAAAAAGAAGTTGCCTCCCCTCAAGTTGAAGACACAGCTAGTAGACAGACTGAGTAAGAAGCACAACCGGACCAGGAAAAGGAAATAGAGAAAGAAGAAGAAAGTGGGAAGGATAAGGAGAAGGAGAGTGAAGTTCCCACCTCTGCTGCCCCAACTGCATTGCAAGTTCCCAAGCCAACCACAGTTGGAAGTTTCTCTGGTAAACGTCAAATGCACGTGGTAGTAAAAAGAAAGTCCAGCTAAATTGCTGGACAACATTCCAAGAAGGGTGCCGAGACTAAGTTTGCAACCATCCACATTTCCTAACTGGCCAATCATGCGTGCCGCTTGTTGATTTCCTATGCTTGAACACTTTTATTGCCTTCCTATTGACAAACAATTTTATGATTTCTGCACTAGTATTTGAACAATTTTATTTCTGCATTAATTTCTTACTACTCTTTTTTATATATTACTTTCTCGATCAAGGGTTGACAATATGCACTCTATCTTTGTTTGGTCGATTTATTTTGCCCTTCTTGCACTTTGATTGATGACAAACGGGGAGAATAGTAGGTGGATTGTGAATGGTGAATTGAGAATAAATTGTGTATTATGTCTTATAGGTGGATATTGTAAATGGATTGTGAATTGAGAATATATTGTATCTTATGACTGTTTATGTGAAATGTGAATTGAGAATAGTAGGTGGATTGTGAATTGTGAATTGAGAATAAATTGTGTATTATGTCTTATAGGTGGATTGTAAATGGATTGTGAATTGTGAATTGAGAATATATTGTGAATTGTGTCTTATAAATTTACAGATTGTGAATGTGACTGTTATAAGGATGATAAATTTCATATGGACTAAGATGACTGTTTATTATTGCGGTTTGAGAATGTGGACTATGAAGAATTTGGTGACTTGATGGAGACTATGTTGAGACGTCTTTGTTATTATGAATTAAGGAAGTGTGGGTATGAGATCTTTGAGCATTCTGACTAATTTTGAATTGGATAGATGACTTGCTCTGTCTATGGTCGTGATATGCACTCTGCTAAACATTTGGATGATGAGGATACCTGAGTAGTCATTTATGAAATCTGTGTTGTTTCTTTTGGTTGCACAGTAAAATCCTTATGATGATATCCCTTGAGAGAAATAAGTTCGATCAATTTCAGGAAAAGTCATTGATCTTTACTCTTGATTTTTTTTTTTTTACCCCACACATACTCAGGGGGAGTTTGAACCCGCATTTCTTCAAACCAAAACAGTAGTCCAAAAATAACTTTTTAAAAGGGCTACCTTCTGTCTCATTTTACCCCCATTTTGGATGCATATTTTGGAAGTCCAAACCTTTGAACCCAATCTTATTTTCAAACGCACTTCAATAGCTCTCTATCTACTGTTCATATATGCACATACATAGGGGGAGCATTACATCTTATGATTTATTTTCTACACTCCTTTATGTACATAAACTATACATTTCTCTTGTGACCTTTATGCGGCTATTTTCTTGTGAAATAGTCATTTCATGAAAGGAAGGAGGATAAGGAGGTTGGTTGGGCCATAGGCTCATTGAGCCATGTTTATGAGTACATGCTTAAATTCTCTTATTTTAATTTCATAAGCACTATTTGAGTCCTATAATGAGATAATACATTTTAGTTAAAAATATTTTTATATTTTCTCTCAGTCTAACATGTCCATACTGTATATATCATTATTTTCATGACACAATCACATCAAGTTTGTCATCACTCAAAAATGGGAAGATTGTTAGCCCTAAAGGCATTCTCCTCTGTTTTGACTTATGACAAACATTGATGAGGGCTAACTTATGTGATCTATATGTGATAGGACATGTTTGACCTCAATTCTTCCAAATGCGTGCAAATGAGATTGCTAAGCAACTCTTGAGCAATGGAATTCAAGTCGAGTACAACTTCAACTTAAGAGCTTGCAAATCGTGAAGTCTTTGTAAAAGAATTATAGACTAGGAATCATTGTTAAGGTATTACTTGTAAAATTTTTGTCTCTTTACCTTTATGATTCAGTTTTATTTTACCTTAAAGCACACGGAAATAAAATGATTTCAAAGAGTAAGTCTTCAGATATTTGGATTGAATAGTTTGGATGAACCTTTAAATCCAAAACTCCACCCAATACTCTATAAAATTTTCAAAATGTTTTTCCCTAAAAATGTGCCATTTTGAACTCACCTTTTGGACGGACGTCCTTCTACTTTGTGAATCCAAAATCCTGAAATGTTGACAGAAAGTAACTAGCCATTACTAGCCTTGAAACTTCGGGTTTGGCTCCTATAAAAGCTTTTAAAACTCGATTTTGAAGTAGATTTTATGCTATCTTTTTGAGAAACACTCTTAAATTTTAGAATACAAAAATCTCACTTTTCATTTGTGCTTCAAAAGGGAAATTAAATTTTTCAAAAGGTAAAAGGTGTTGGTACTCATCTGTTCGCAATCTGCTCAAATTTGTGAGTTATTTCTGTAAAGTTTCTTTCATTCTAACTTGGATCAGTGTTGAGGAGGTAAAACCCAGTTGGGGTAAGTCTTGATTGTTATGTTTAACGAAGTTAGGTGTAAAACCAAAGTTGGTAATCCTCTTGTGTAAGATTTGTGTCACCTACTACCATTGAGTTGGAAAAATGTTTTAGTGAGTGTGTTGAAATCCTTAAGTAAGAACTTTAGATAGTGGATGTAAATCATTTGAGTATCAAACCACTATAAGTCTTTTAGTCTTATTTTGTGTCTTTTGCTTAAATTTCTTCACTACACTCTCATTGTGATCCTTGTATTCTGATTTAAACATGTCATTTAATATCTCAACTATCCATCTTTATTTCATATCATTTTATGCTGACTTTAAAAGACTTTTAGTTGCAATCTTGAAATCACGAAGTACCCTTGAAGTTACGAAGTATCTTTGCTGATCAGCTCGAAAGTTTTTTTTGGGAACCAAAATTTTTAATTTACTCTTATTTTTCAAAAACCTTATTCACCCCCTCTAGGTTTTTCAAAAAGAAAAAAAAAAGTTAGATAAACTACAAGAAAGAGGAAGGAATTTTTTTTTATGAGTTAAAAGAAATAGAAAAAAATCATCAAGAAAGTATTATGAATTAGAGGAATCACAAGAAAATAAAGAAAAAAAAATTTATATAAGTTAAAATAAACAGTTAAAAAAATATATCATTGAGAAAAAAATTTGAGTTAAATGAAATTCAAGAAAGGGGAAAAAAGATTTTTTTTTATGAATTTAAAAAAAGAAAATTTATTTTCTCAAAAATAAATATAAATTATTAAAATTATAAAAAATGTGAAAGAATATAATTATCTCAATCATATATTCAAAAGTTATTTTTACTCAATTTAATCCTCATTCGAACTGTTGATTAAAACAAGTAGTACATATTTTTAAAAACTAATTTAAAAATTATCCTGAGAATAATTTTTGGAAACTGTGCTTCAAATGCCTGGATTCCATATCAATCGTCTAGAATCCCTTAGAAGAAGAGCTGTGAACACGAAGAAGATCAAATTTTGCCACAAACTAAATACCTCATTCCTGCCTTCTTTTTACAAAACAGAGATCTGTGACTAATACTCCTGTATGCTTTGGAAGTCTTATTAATCAAAAGCGTAATGTAGGCTAAAAATAAAAATATTTTGTTGAAAGTTTGATACAAAAGTACGTATTCTATATCACTTGTTTAGTATCACTTTGATGACGAGTGTTCACATGAAAAAGTCACAACTTATCACAAACACAACACCTCATTCCCGAATTCTATTTACAGGGGGAGGGGGTGTGGAATCTGAACTCCTTTTCAGAATATCCTACAATCAATCAATCAAGATGCAGTGCTCAAGGGCAGGATATGATCACTATCAGCTTGTATTATTAAACCTTTATCTTCCTAAATCTGTACAGGAGAGACTCTATGGATTTTTGAATGCTGGAACTTTCATCTTGCCTAATTGCTTGAGATGCCTCATGTAGACTTTGGATGCCACGGCCTAAACTGGCAATTGAAGGAGCTGCAGGAAGAGATTCAGCAGCACATTCGATTCCATCTCCATATACAAGCAAGCTGGCACAAGTAGCAATACTACACCCAAAGGTAGCCCATGGCAGGAAGCCAACGGGCCTTGCACGACGCTTTCTCATAATTTCATAGAATGTTGTTCTCATGGCCGAAAGGCTAGTTTTCTCCACGGAAGCTATAATGCTGTGAGCAACAGCACGAATTTTCTCAGCGGAAGCAGCCATCTGCAAAGTAGATGTTTTCACTCCACTTGCCATTCCAGGGGCTACCACTTTTGATGGACCAAGAGTCTTCCCAAAAGCAATGGTAAAAACCTTCTGTGTTTGAGCCATCATAATCTTAAGTGAAGCAGGAACTTTAAAAGTCAAAATTTTCGCCAAAGTTGATGCTGGAACAACTTTGGAAAGCGAAGAAGCTCCTAATACTGCTGTCGCACCAGCTCCAAATGCTACCACCGGTTTCTCTGCAAGTAACCTCTTTCTATCATTACCATTTTGCATTTTATTTTCACAAATAGTGACCAGATGTTTAACCATGTCCTTAATCTCCAAGGGAACAGGAGTATTCCAATTTCTCCTTAAGCCAACTAAGCAACTACTATCAACTATTGCCACGATGGACTTAAATTCCTTAGTTTGGCTTCGGAGTGCTTCTGCTACAAGTGCATGTGACTTGTCCTGAATGGGAAGCCCAGAAAATGTAGTTTCAGAATGAATGAGGTTCCCCAATTTATCAATTGGAAGTCGTCCTGCATTGTTTAGAGCAATTCTCAGTGCCTCAACTGCAATCCGAAATGCATAAACTTCTGAAAGGAGCTGGCTATCAACAATTTCTCCCTTATTAATATCAGAAAGCATCTTTTGAGCATGAGATAGCGCCCTGCCCATAGAAGGGATGTCAGAAAAGATATCATGTAAATCAACCAGTAAGGGATATATGGATTGAGCAAACTGTGGTGCCTCATATTCCGCACTTGGCTGAACTACTTCAGAGCCCACCCCCGTGACAGAACCTGAATTGATTAAGTAAGAGGACAATGACTTCACCATCTGGGATTGAATATCATTCATCACACAAAAAACACTTGAACTCAGTGAGCCATAAGTCATCCCTCTCTGTGGTACCAAACCACTAGGCTGTAAACCAAAAGCATGGATCTTGTTTCCCAATTCCTCCTCCTTCTCAGTGGAACATTCACCATCTCCACCACATTTAACAAAAGGTGACTCAAGCAACAAAAAGGATGCCCCAACTTCTTCAGCAGCCCTCTGAGCTGACAAAAAATGACCATTAAAACCGACACCAAAAATCTCCTTCAAAACTAGATTCCCAGCAGCATTCTCGTACTTCTCTTTATTTATCTTGTGCAGAAAAGAACTCCACAATACTTCAAATGATGAGGTTGGAACAATGTATTCATCACACCCTCTATTATTACCAAATTTAATCCAATTAAAAAAACCATTATCACAGTCTTTTGATTCAATTTCATCTATATGAAAATCGTTCTCCATTGCCATGGGCCCCACTTGTACCATTACAGCATCAGGTTTAACCTCCCTAATAAGGCATTCGGCATCCAAAGCAGACCTCTTGGATAAATTCTGAACACAGAGCACATATATTACAGCCTGTGATTCTGGTTCACGAATAGCAAAAACAAATCTTTTTGTACTTTCAGGTATTGTCAATTTCTTCACTAAAGAATTTGAAGCCCTCAAATCATCGAACTTAAAAATCGAAAAAGGCCAGAGCTTTTGCACAAAACTCAAGACCACCATAGCCATAATCACCAAAAAAAATTGGCTCTTAACTTACAATAACCACATAACAAACTTTTTGTACAACACTACAGGTAAATCAAAGACAGCTCAATTCAGGTAAATCCCAAATAAAAAGCAGCAGACCCCAGTTCAGATTTTCGTCTGAGTCAGACAAAATACTTCAAGAATATATCAACGAACTTGAAATTTTGTGCTTCGTACAACGGGAAGGGCTTATTGAGTTACCTGATGTAGGTTGCTTGAAGGAGGATTCTAGATGGGGCGATTGAAGGAGTCTTTCCTCCTTGGGTGTTTTTTGCTTTGTTTTCCCGTAATTGATTATGTAATACTTAACAAGGGAAAGATTTTTACCTCAAAGAAAGAGGACCCCTAAAAAAAAAGAAAAGAAAAGAAACAAACGATACATATAAGTTACGTAGTTTATATATATGTATTCATCAAATAACCAAATAAGTGAGGTGACTTGGTTCTTAAATACATAAAAAATTGTAACTAATCTTCTAGTATGGCACATTATATTTATGAATTGCCTATTTTGATTATTGGAAAATGTTTTGGTAATCATCTCTTTGTCTACTTCTTTATCCTAAATCATCTCAAGTATACTTGCAACTCATTCAAATTCAAATTTTTTATTCAATTAAAATAAATAATCTAAATAATTCTCATATTTCACAAAAATTATCATCTATTAGTAAAATATTATATTCTTTTTTTAATTTTTATGTTTTTTAATAATTCAAAATTTTAATTTAAACAAACTTTTTTTAAAAACTTGCAATCCAAATAAACCCTTAAACTTTTAAGAAAAGAAATATCATTCCAAAAAATCTCATAAAATTTGATTTTGAAAAAAGAATAAAATTAAAATTCCCTCTTAAAATAACACTATTAAAAATATAATTTGGCAAAAGTTCCCTTCAAAAGTGAGGGGGTCAAATTGAATTTGATTAACACATGGAGGGCCAAATTGGGAATGCTATTTTTGTTAACATTTTCCTGGGTGAAGGGGTGCAATTAGTACTAGTTTAATCACTAAAAATAATTAAATCGTAATTAGCAAAAGTAATCTAATCATTAAAAAACGAAAAAAAAAAAAAGAAAAGCGAAGCGCGTCACTGTTTCTCACATCCCTCTCCTTTCTCCGGTAATATCCAAATCCAATGGCCGAACCCATATATTCAAGCCCGACCCATTTAACACAGTTCCCTGTCCAAGGGACCGACCCGTTCGAAGCGGATCTTAACTTCGACGGCCAATTAGCACCGGACCCCTTACTAGAATCCGGCACGTTTATTGACGTCGTCCAAAACGGAGGGGCAATGCCAACGAAAGAGTCAGCGGCGGCAGATACCACCACGGCCACCGCCGCTGAGGAAGCAGCAGATGTTACTCCGTCACAGCGGCAGAAGAAAAAACTGCCAGAGGAGCTGGTGGAGAGACCTAGCTGGCTACCCGAAGATTGGAAGTTGGAAGTGAGAGTCCGCACCTCTGGCGCCACTGCTGGTACCACTGATAGAGTAAGTTCTCCCTCCCTCTCTTTTAATCAATCTTCAAGCGGTATTTGGGTTCGTATATTGTTACAGCAATGGCTGAATTTACTCTCAATATTCACTCTATAAGTAATTTCTCTTTCAGTTTGGAGTATTTTAGAAAAGCTAATACTTTTTTTCATTGCATAATGCTATGTTGGTTTGCAAAGCGGAAGAACCACCTTTACTTCTACCATAGACTTCCATTTCCATCTTGTTTGGTTAAGTGGAAGGGAAGTAAACCCGTAATTTTTTTTTTTAAATTCAATTTACCTTCCAATTTGGTTAAGTGAAAGGGAAGTAAATCTGTATTTTTTTTTTTCTCATTCAATTTTACCTTCCAATCTGTCCTATTTTGGTTGGATTGAAAATTCTGACGCAGAAGAAGCTTTTCCTATCTACATTTACTTACCTTACTAATCCCCTGCTAACCAACATAGTAAATCATGTATTTACTTCTAAATTTTCATCCATCCCTCCTCCTTTTACTCTACTAAATATCGTGTTAAAGTATAGATGATGATGCTTGCCTTAGAGATTCAATTTAGTGTTACATCATTGTTTCTGATGATAATTTTGAAGTACGGATACAGTTTGCTTGCGGAGTGCAAAAGAAATGTATTACGAGTGAAGGTTGACATATACAAATAATTACTATAATTGAATTAGTGGAATCTATTAAGTAATTGATGTTGTGTTGCTTATGCAAGCATAATAGCATATGGCTCCTGCCTTGTGAGGAGGGCTTGCTGCATTTGGATTCTGTGGTTTGTTCTTTGGATGTATGCAGTTACCTAAAGTTGTGAGCTTGCTTGAAATCATGGTAGATAGCTTTATAGATGTTGAAGATGCCAATTACGTGGTAAACATCAGGAGATGCTAAAATTGAATAGAGTAGAAGATGGTTGAAGTGTGCGTGCTCTTTCAAATTTTGTTCGAACTTTTTAATTCTATCTATTCCTTTTGCGCTTGTTGCAATTTGTGAATAGTTTAGTTTTGTTACATTTGAGCAGCAAAGTTACAGTGGGCCAGTCATATCTTGTTTTCTATGTCTGCTCTTTGTTACCATAGAAGAAACAGAGATTACCATCTTCCCAGACAAACAGTCACTTTTGGTAATGCTGTTGCATTTGATGATTCTTCTAGAAGCAATAGTGGTGGAGAGAGCATTTCTAGTGCAAAGAATTACATGGTCTATATTTGCATAACTTCAGTGGCAATACCATATATGTATAGTTGCAGTTTGTTTAGGAAAAAAACTTGGGCTTTATAGTTTATTAACAGTGCAAGAACAATATCGTTACTAATCAGAATAAGAAATGGATTTTGAGTCCTTTTAAGAGACTGAAAATATTATTTTTATGTGCAGTGAGAGTCACTCAGGGAAATATTAATTGAATTTGACCTATCTACATAGCTGACTCTTTGACGCTTGGAAAATCATGGGAGATTAAAAAAGTATTCAAAGTTATTTATTTATTTTTTATCATCGAATCAATCTTTCTTCGGGACCTTATACCTGTCTTCATGGCTTTCTCAGCATAACCTATTTTAGTTCACGTCTTAGTGTACATACAATCTTGGGTGATATAACTACCAAATCCGCACAAACTACTCCACTAATAATCCAAAGCAAATGAATATGGCAAAATTTTCTTTCTATGATAAATTATTGGTACAAAATGGGTCCCCCCCCTCCCACCCGAGAAGAAAGAGAGAGAGAAAAAAAAAACTCTAAACAACATGCGATACGATTTCATAAACTTTTTATTTAGTCCACATATGTGTTTCTGTTTAGTAATAGAAATTTTCATCAATGCAGAGAAGATACTGTAAGATTCCACTAGATTATACTCTATGGAATATTTTTCCCATAGAAAAAGTTGAAGATTACATATTGTTGTTGTGTTGTTCAAGCATTCCAGTTGTATATTGAGTCATTAGAGATGTCTTACAATATAGAGCATCAATTATGGATGAATGAAAAAAATTTAATACTTCTGTGTAGTTTGACAGGCATCTGTATTAGCTTTTATAGCTACTTCCTTAGGCTGAGCTCTTGTATGAGTTGCCCCTAAGATTGTTATCCACTGAAATGAAAAGAAAGGATGCAACAGTAAATCATAGTTTAATTTATCCCATTGAATTTCTAAGTTGTGTTACATAAGAAATGCTTCAAATTACTTACTTTCTGATACATGATGAGTTTTTGCTGGATGGCTATACCTTTAACATCAATATGTACTACTTTTTGAAATGCTAATATTTTTATAAATACAAACTTATTTTTTTCAGTACCAAGCAAAATACTGGCAAAAATGGGCACCTGGAGTTCTTTTTAATCTTTTCATTTGAACTAAAAGAGTAAATTGTTGTTCTTTGTTGAGCAAATTTAACTTGTTAAAACTATTTTATGGTTTTCAATTCCACATTCTGCACTTCTAACTGAAACTCATGTACTTGAAGATGTAAATTTACTCTTCTGTTTCTGGTGGAATATCTTTATATTGAGGAATGTAATTCATCTTTGGAATCCCTCTTCTTTCTCAATGAACACTACCAAACAGTAGAATTTTTTTCGCTCCTTCAGAAATAAAAGAAATCTATTGGAATAAATGGGAACTTCTTAATTTTCATTTTTAAATCTTCTGGTAAGAAAATTTTTTCGCTGAAACTCTCTGTCATTTTAGATTTAGCTTTATTCTAATTTGGATGACCAATTAGTAGTTATTGCAAGGAAAAGTAACGGTTGGCAATTCTTCTTATAACGAACAACTGTGTTCTTTAAATTAGGTATTGTTTCATTTCTAATAAAAAATTCTGAGTTGTGTGCACAAAAAAAAAAAATAGTCTCCTCTCTAATTGTTAAGCTATTAGGTTTGGGGTGAGTAAAACATGGTATAGAACAAGAGTCCTTTGTTCAAGTCCATCACTGCCAGCCAATTTAGGGGCCTGCCTACAGTTCTAGAACTGCCACAGTTTTGGTGAACCTCTGGTAGTGGTTCTTGTTCTAGTGTAGTACGATCATTGGTTAAAAAAAATAATAAATTGTAAAAAACTTATGTGTAAAAAAGGGATTGAATTTAATTGACTTGCCTAAAATTGAATTGCCTACTTATGTTCTTAGGGTATAGAGGAATCAAGACCCGTGTAGTTTTCTTATCCTTGGAAATTGATCGAACCATTTTTGTATAATTGTATTGCTAATACTATTTGAGATTGAGAATTTATATTTGTGTGAGATTTTGAGAGAGATAATTGAGATTTGAAATAAATTATTGGAGCTAATAATAATGTTTAGGAGAAGTGAGATAGAGATTGGTTTGAAGGGAAATGGTAGGGCATGAGGGGTATTTATAGGGATTAATGAAAGGAAGAAGACAACTTGGGGGGGTGGAAGGGACTTTCCTGTATTGACTCACTATGTGTGTGTGTTTTTTTATTATATTTATTTTTACAATGTCGGAATTGCTTGTGTCGGTTACAGTACGCGAAACTAAGAACTTGGTTACAGTACGAGATACCAAGAACCTTAACCGGGTGGTTCTAGATACGGTTTTGAACTATGAACTATTGTCAAAGTTTCCTAGACTGCTGACCACAATCCAGTTTCAACTCGGAACCAAACCGTGGTCAACCCTTTTGGCCATTGAGAAAAACATGCATGTGATGGGTTCATAGTGAAAAGTGGGTCTAGCCGTCATATGGGACATCTTAGAGTGTTGTATATGTCAATTGCACACGTCTTTAACTTAAGCTTATAGATGAGGTGGTAATTTAACATGGGGAATTAGCATATACAATTTTATTGTCAACAATTTTCAACTATGATTTTGATGAAACAAATTATTACTTTGAATAATAGAAGTTACTAGGATCTTATTTGGAATTTATTCTGCTTGGGCATGCAAAATTTTTACTAGGGGTTTACGGATGGAACACAAGATAGCACATCATGTTATGTGCATCAAATAGAGCACCGCATGTTATGCGTAACTGAGTCTAATATATCTATGAAACATGAAATGTGAATTATACTCTTTCTACTAATAGAACATGTATCTATGTCATGGTTGATTTTTTTGCTATGTGGTAGAACAAGTATAAATATGGTATTAATTTGTATGCTGTATTTGGACCTTGGTATTGGTGTTTCAATTTATATTTAGGTGTAAGTTCTCTTTTTAGTCAAAGTACATGTATATGCCATGGGGCATTTTTAGAGAAAATCTCTTATTGGTTGCTTGAATGGAATACTAACTTCATATGCATCTACCATCTCTATGTTTTCCATGGTAGGGCAGATGTAAATTGTATATTGGCATATCAGGAAATTTTTTCATCATTGAATTAAACAAAATTATATGTTGGTCTAGGATACAGTATTTTCGTTTTGAACCAATGTGCTTATATATGCCCTTTTTTTCTCGCAAGGTGATTATGTCATTCTTCTGTTCATTTGATATGCAACTATTGTTTTTTTTTTTTAATGGTAAAATAGGTGTAAATAGGGTATTAGTTGACAATCAACATCTGAATTACGAATTTATAGTTAAAACTAGGTTTTTTTTATAAATCAACAAAAATGTATATGGTATTTGGCCTACTTAGAGAAAATATCTTTTCTTATTGTTTGCTTGAGTCAATTCCTAATCAAAAGTATGTATGTATATAGTTACATGATTCATGGTTTTTATGCAGGAAAGTTGTAAATTGTATATTAGTTAGATACCATATTGGGATATTTTTACTATGGTTTCAAATTGAATTCGGTCTAAATAAATTGCGCCTTAGTAACTCACCGTATTTGGATGTTTCGATATTGTAATTCAAATTGAATTTTGATTTTGAATAGATTGTGTATTAATAACATACCATAGCAGGAAAGTGAATTATTCTGATCTTATTGGTTGCACGACTATTATATATACTCTTTTTCATCTCAACTGAAAAAGTGAATAACGTTTTAGGAAGAAATCTAGTTCTGCTCCTGTATGACTTTTGTATTATTTACCTCCCTTTCTCTTCGATTTTGCAACAGGATCTTCAATATCTTTTTCATGGTTTGTTGAAGGAATGGATTTGGGATTCTCTTGTTTTTGTACATTTGATCTAAGACATCTTTTGCTTTCGACAGGTTCTTTTTCGTATTTGAAATACAGGAAAGAAATACCATTCCGGTAATATTTCCAAAGGGGTTGCAAACGGATCTACCGGTTCACCAATCATTGATGGTTCTAGAACCGCTAAACCTACGTTACATGCAATAGTACCCAGAATTACTACTGCAAAAATATATTAAAGATCGTTGGGCCACGCGGGCTCTCCGTAATAATTATGACCTATACCTTTAGCCAATTTAGCTCTTAATAATACAGGATCATTTAAGTCGGTTGTCAATTGGAGGCTTTGAGCTTTGCAGTATTTGTGTTAAGATTGTTAGAGAAAAACCTTCGTTTTCATAACACCGGCTTGCCCATCTGATTGTTTGGAACAAATATACCAAAATCTCCCCTACCATTTGAGCTTAATGCTGATCCTCCTACTAAAGTGGAAATATATCAAGATTCAGCTAAGGGAAAGTCAACAACATAACTGTGTGAGGAGTGATTCTGTGGTGGCAACAGCTTGTAGAGTTGTGCTGTTGCTGTGGTCAAAGAGAGGACTGAAACTAAGGATGGGCTTTGAGAGTGGTTGGCAGAGGACTGGTGTTTTAGAGTGGAAATCTGCCCCTCTAGTGAGAGTGTTGGACGTGCCGACAAAGTAAGTCCATCGTCATTCTTTGGTTTATACATTGAAGTTTATGTTCAAGTTTGGGCTAAAATCATTTATAGCCTCCTCACATATTAACTGTTTAGAAAGAGTTTTATGTGGCATAAGAGGGGATATTGATAGATTTGGGATTTATTGTATGTTTGGTTTTAAAAAAGTCTCCTTTAAATTATATCTGGTGTAAATGTGGCATTATTTGAATTATTTTGGAGGAGAGGAGAGGAGAGGAAAGGAGAGGGGTTTGATACTTGTGGCAATTATTTAAATGTTTTTTTGGCCGGGGATTGGGTTTCATAGTTGAAGAATCGATTAACAAAATTTTGGTATATGTTTAAATTATGGTATATCAACAGAATTATGCTTGGGCATTCTACTACGGAGACAATTCATTTATTACTACAGATGATTGAATATTGTAGAGAAAGAAAGAAAGATTTGCATATGACATTTATTGATATGGAGAAAGCCTATGATAAGGTGTCTAGAGAAGTACTTTGGTGGGTATTGATAAAGAAAGGTGTATCGCAGAAGTATATTGCCCTCATTTTGCCCTCATTAAAGATATGCATGATGAAGTATGTACAAGTGTAAGAAGTTGTGCCAAAGTGACTGTAGAGTTTCCTATTACTATCGAGGTACATGAAGAATCAGTGTTTAGTCCTTTCCTCGTTGCGACCATTATGGATGAGTTGATTTGTGCTATACAAGAGGCTGTGCCATAGTGTATATTGTTTGCTAATGATATTATTTTGGTTGATGAGACTAGAGCCGATTTAAATGCTGAATTAGAGTTGTAGTGACAGATATTAGAATCTAAGGGCTTCAGAATCAGTAGAAGTAAAACTGAGTACATAGAATGCAAGTTTAGTACTGGCAGATTAGAGTATAATTTTGAATGGCAGAGATATTCCAGTAGATGATTGTTTTAGATATATGGGATCTATTATTCAAAAAAATGGAGAGTTTGATGGTGACGTTGCGCACTGAGTTAAGGTTAGCGCACTGAGTTAAGGTTAGCGCACTGAGTTAAGGTTAGTTGAAATGAAGCAGTGCGATTAGTATTTTGTGTGATCGTAATATCCTTTGACTTAGAGGGAAAGTTCTATAGAACAACTATAGGACCTGCTGTGTTATATGGTACAGAATGTTGGACAACTAAATTGTGTCATATTCGGAAAATGAAGGTAGTTGAGATGCGTTTGTTATGGTGGATGTGTGAACATACTAGAAAGGAGAGTAAGGAACGAAATCATTCGGGAAAAAATGGAAGTAACATCCATTGAAGACAAGATGAGAGAAAATTGCTTGCGTTAGTTTGGACATATACAGAGAAGATCAAGGGATGCGCCTGCTAGGAGAATTGAGGGATGAAGGCATGATGGGTTAGATAGAGGTAAAAGCAGGCCTAAGAAGATATGGATGGAGGTGATTATGAGAGATATGTCTCTGCTGGATTTGGATGAGAGTATGACAATGAATAAAAAGAAGTGGAAGGGGAGGATTCATATAGATGGCCACACATAATCTTGTATTGGTTCATGTAGCAAACCTTAAGTTTCTTGGGACTAAAGTTTTGTTGTTGTTGTTGGTGTTGCTTAAAATAGGAAGGAAAGATATATATTAGAATTGCTTTTATGGTAAGAATATTGAAAATAAATATGAGAAAAGGATTTTAGATTTCTTGTTCTTGTGAATTAACTTTATATGTATTATGTAGTAGATTACAAGAGGAAAAAGATTACTCCTAAATCCAATCAAATGCTTCTATTTAAGGGGTTAAACTAATCTAATCATATCTCTTCATTTAAGGGATTTGAAATTGATCTTCCTAATCTATTTACAACTCAAGATGAGAAATAGATGTTTTCCATTCATAGCTTGAAAACAAGATCATGGAAACTTGAATTGTTCAGCCCCTTTGTTAGATCATCAGCTAATTGGTATTTTGATGGAACATAGGACATGCATACTAACCCTTTCTCCAATTTTTCTTTAATGAATCTATCAATTTCAATATGCTTTGTCTTATCATGTTTTATAAGATTGTGAGCAATATGGATACCTGACTTATTGTCACAATAAAGCCTCATAGGACTTTCCCATTTGACTTCCAAATCATCTAGAATAATCTTCAGCCAGAGTAGTTCACACAATCCTTGAGCAATAGCCCTGAATTTTGATTCTGCAGATGATCTTGCCATTACATTATGCTTCTTGCTTTTCGATGCCACCAAATTACCTTCAAGAAAAGTACAATATTCTGTGATTGATCTTCTCTCTACTAGGGAACCTGTGTAGTCAAGTAATGTAGCACCCTGTAATCTGCTTGAAGATGAGTTTCTCTTGGATCATGCATGAATTAACTAATTATGCTCACTGAGTTTGCTTTGTTTGGCTGAGTGTGACTAAGGTATATGAGTCTTCTGACCAACCTCCGATACATTCTTTTATCAATAGTTGGTTCTTCTTTTGTTTCTCCCAACTAATGGTTTGGATCCATTGGGGTTGAGATTGGCTCTTTCCTGTTTTTGTCAATAACTCAGTTGCATATTTTTGTTGGGATATAAAGATCCCATCTCCAAAATATGCCACCTGAATATGAAGGAAGTACTTTAGTATCCTTAATTCCTTTATCTCAAACTCTTTCCATATAGAGTGACAGCAATGAAGGCTGGACGATGCAGCAATGAAGGCTGCTCGAAAGAGACGACTGTAGCAATGAAGAAGGCTGCTCAACAGAGAAGAAGAAGACTCTCAAAAAGCTCTAAGGCTCTGATACCATGAAAAGAAATATGAGAAAAGGATTATGAATTTCTTACTCTTATGAATTGACTTTACACGGTATTATATAGTAAATTACAAGAGGAAAAAGATTACTTCTAAATCTAATCAAATCCCTTCATTTAAGGGATTAAACTAATTTAATCATATCCCTTCATTTAAGGATTTGAAATTGATCTTCCTAATGGATTACAACTCATTATCCCAATCACTTTACAATTCATTTACACCCTGACAAATGTGAGTTGAAAACTGATTTTCAGAAAGACATTAAGGTCCAATTGAAAACAAATATATTTCTTTAAAAGAGAAATCAAGAGATGAAATTATTTGGACATTTTGTAGGTAAGGACAAATTTAATGTTTCGTTTTGAGATGATGATTAAAACATAGTTTGAAGGGGTTTACATGACATTTGGTAATAATTTGGAGGTTTGGAAAGGACATAATTATTTGTTTCAGCTGTTCTAATTCTTGTGCTTCGACTATCTTAGGTTGACTTCAACTAGTACGAGTGAAATGGCTTTTTCTGACCTCTATTTTGAATGTTTTTGCTAATTATTGGTATTGGGGGCGTGAACATGCTGTGATAAGCTCAATGACTAAGCAATCCATCGTCCACTGATTGTCCTAATGCCGTTCATTTAGTGCATTTACTTGAGTTGTTGCATCTTGCTGCATTTGACTAGTCAGTCCAACACTGTCCTTTCAGGTTCATTAGTTCTATTTCAATTCAAATAAGTTGCTTCTTAATCTCATGTGTCTGGCTGTGTTGTTAGACTGCTACCTTACTGATTGTAGCAATGCAACTTTACGTGTTTTGTCTGCTCTTGACCTTCAATTTTCACATTTGATTGAGTATACTAATATACACTCAAACATGATTCCCCTTTTCCTTTTTGTTTTTGTTTTTTTTGGGTGTGGTTGGAGAAAATGCTGTGCCATTTCTGTCCAGTAACTTGAAGATGCAGAGTTCCCTAAGATTTATAAATTTCAAGATCCTCAGACAAATAACTTAGCATTTTTACCTGGTTGATGAGTAATGTGGCTTCCTAGTTATGAACTCTGTGCTTGCATACAAAGTCACAAATATGGGAGTTGGAGGGCAAAATGGACCTTGTCCTGTTGACCCGTTATTCTTATGTGTTAAGGCTATATCGAGGTCTATGGTAATTCTTGGAACTTAGTTGAACTTATCCAATGTGCTGTCTATGGTTAACTTGGCGGTCTGTTTTGTGCAGTACTTTTTTTCGCCATCAGGGCATAAACTGCGCTCTAAAAAAGAGGTTCTCCACTTCTTGGAGACTGGAAGTAAGCCAAAGAGAAAGCTGAAATCAGATGATGGAGCCTCTGTAAGTGATCAAATGATGTATCATGAAGTTTCCCGATGAACTTCTGAAACTACTTCATCCATTCTCAGAGTCCTCAAAATGTGTCCTTTCAGTTTTTTATTTTACTTTTTTTTTTCTTTTTTTGGTTGCAGGCTTCTGATAACCCTTCTGGTCGCAAGCAGAAGAAATCCAAAGCGGATGCTAAGAACTTTTCTGGCTTAAACTATGACTTCAAGAATCCACCGCAGGCTGTTGAGTATACCTTGGAGGATGAAGGCAAGTGGCAGCCGGCAATTGACAGCAAAATGCTTCCAGAATCTCAGAAGGCTGAGTGGGATATTGTATTTTCGCATGTGACACAGCTAGATAGCAGCAGTGGTGCAGCTTAAAGAGTACAGACCACATGATCAAAGCAAGAAAGAACATCCATTTCTTTTTATCTTTCTAGGAGTTGGGGTATGGAATTGATAGGGATCATTTATAGGCTTTTTTGTTTTAAAGAATTTCCTTGTGCTTGCAGCATTATTTTGGATTTCCTTTAGGATCATTATAAACTAGTTCAATCCTCTTGTGTATAACTTGTTTTCAAATTTATATAGCTCGCTCGCTCGCTCTCTCTCGGTTTGTTTAAATATGAATTGCTTATAAATAGTTTGTGCTGCTCTTTATGATTTATGACGTTATGGGGGAGGGAGATATGGTTTGTATTTGAGGAATTTGCAGGTGGGGTGGGCGGGGGAGTTATACAGTTTATTTAAGGAATTTCATTTTAGGACTAGGGTGTGTACATAACTATATATTTGAAGTGGCTCACTTCATATTATCTTGCCTAGGCTAGGGTTAAGTCTTGACTTTTCCATATATCTTACCCCAAAAAAGGAATACATGGACTTACAAAGGAGAATATTTACTCTTTTCATTTTAACTAAAAGAGTAGATTTCTGTCTTTCATTATTTATTCTTTTCATTTTAACTAAAAGAGTAGTTTTCTGTTTTTCATTAAGGAAACCAATCTTGCTAAAACTATTTTATGGGTTTCACTTCCACTTTCTGCACTTCTGCATTTCTAATGTTAATATTTGCTTATGTTTCCGGATGGAAATCAATGTATTAGGAATGCATTTCACACTTGCAGTCCTCTTTCAGTTTCTTAAGGAACATTGCTGAAAAGTAGAATTTGCGTTTTCCTTCAGAAATAAAAGAAATCTATTGGTGCAAATTTGAACTTCTATTTTCATTTTAGACCTTCGGTAAGAGAGAATATTCCTCTAAATGCGGTCAACACCATGTTAGATTTGGCTTTGGTCTATGTTATCTGAAGCAAATTTGGATGAATAATTAGTAACTACAAGGAAAAGTTGGCTGACAAATCTTATTGCAATGGGCAACACTTATTCTTCAAATGTTAAAAGAGTTGCTCAAGCGCTATTTATTTATTTATTTATTTTGCTAATTAAGATTTTCATTTATAAAGAAGGAACAAATTACACATATGGATAGCAAGATCTTGGTAACAGAAATAAAACCTTACCCCTGAAAAAACATTACAATACATAAGATAAAAGACAAACACACAAAAAATTTTTTTAACTACTTTGTCAGCATCCACGAACAATAACAGCTTGCGCAAACCAAATCCACCTAAATCCGTGAACAACAATTTAGAAGACTTTGGGTGTATCAACAGTCTTAAAAATAGCTTGAGAAATAGGTGAGAAGTAGAGGAAAGACTCAAACTAAATGTTGGGTAAATGATGAACAACAAACACAAGGAGAAGAACAAGTACAAGAAATAGCCTGAGAAATAGGTGAGAAGTGGGGAAATGGCTCAAATCAAATGTTGGGTGAATCATGAACAACAAACACAAGGAGAAGAACAAACACAAGAAAGAAGACATATATTACAGGCCAAAGAGAAGTGGAGCTGGAAAAAGAAAGTCAAAGAAGAAAATTTTTTAGGTTTGAGACCAAAAGAGAGAGGAAATCACAAAAAATAGAGGGAAAGAAGGGCCAAGTTCCGAGCTCTGACAGAGGCTGGAGATCTGGCCAAAGATAAGCAGCCTGAGTGTACGAAGACCAGAGGGGAAAATGGGTTAGAGAGAGAAAGTGAGTTGTGGTGTTATTCTTTTTCCACACTCAAGTGCTCCTTGCTAAATCAGGAGGTATCAGTTTCAATATTCATTGAGTGCATACACTATCATTTTCTTCTATCCTTATGTAATAGTGTCTATAATCCTAAAGAAAAAGTATAATTATTCTTTAAATTGGGGTATTGTTTTTTGAGTTATATGTATAATACTAGTGTTTGAATGTTGAATTTATTGTTTAAACTTTTAGATAAGTAAAATGTGATAGAAAGCAAGGATCCGGTATGCAAACTACAATTTTAGAATAGGCAGCAATTAGGGATTAGAGGTGTTTATAAAAATCCGACACGCCAATCCAAACCAAACCAGACCAAATCAAATTGAAATCTTTGTGTTTGGTTTAGTTTCAGTTTGAAGAGTTTTCAAACCTCAAAATTAGTTTGGTATGAAAAATTTCATCAAATTGAATCAAACCAAACTAAATAAATTTTTATATTTCAAAAACTCGAGGGTATGTTTACAACTTGTAAATTTTCAATACCATTTACTTTTCTTTCTCTAATTCTAAGGTTTTGTTTACCAGTCTTTTGATTCACGCTGACACTTCCATTCCTTTAGTTTCTGTACTTCACCTTCACCTCCCCATTTTACTTTCCTACTTCTTCACCTCGGTATTCCCTGTTTGTTTTTATTTAGTAGAATATCTATTTCATGATTTGATTGATTTTTTGTTTTGTTTTATTATTAAATATTCTTAAACATTCTTTTTCTTCTTTTTATTGTTATTAGAATGCTTTTTTGTTTAATATAATATAATATTATGATTTTATTTTATTTGACAGTAATTTTTATAATAGAAAACCGTTCAAATCAAATGGAACCAATTAAAATCTAACCCAATGGTTTGAATCCCAAGTTGTTTGATTTAGTATGAAAAATTTTAAATTACAATTATTGATTTGATTTGAAAAATAGTTAAATCAAACCAAACTAACCTGTGAATACACCTAGCTGTAACGGTTCCCCCAAGGGGGAAATATTAATTGAGCCACCTAAGGATTATGGTTTTGTTTTCTAATTTAGAATAAGTGATTATAGTTATAGTTCCGATATCGATACACCTTCAGTTACCTAAATATGATTTCTATGTGATTCCGTCCATTAATAAAAGTAAATGTTGCTATTTTTATTTTCAAATTTTAACCTTAAATAGGATGATTCGAGTTATGGTTTGGAATTTATAGAGAAAAAAAATAAATGTGAAAGTAATTGATTTATAATGCCTTTAACTTATAAATGAGAGATGTCCACGGGCCTACTTGATAAAACTTAAAGTTGAAGATTGAAATTTAAATATTTAAATATTATATTCTAGAAAATGAAGTTGAAAGATATATATATATATATATATATATATATATTAAAATTAAATTAATTATAATTTATATTATATTATATTTTTTTACAATTTAAATTAAATATAAAAATAATATTAATATTTAGATGAGTATATTTAACATATTTAGATTTTAGACTTGAACAACTATTATTTTACTTCAAATATAAAATATAATTTTAATATAACTTAATAAATTAAGTAATAACAAGAATTTGTTATCAAATATATTGAAGTAATTAAATACTTAATATTATTTATTATTAAATATATTTAATTTAATAAATAATTAGTTAATTAATTTTAATTACTTAATTGAATTATTAAAGATACCTAAGATTGTTGCATATGTAAATTAAGCTTCTTCTTTTTAACTTAACTCAAGGCCGAAAATATATGCAAGCAATGGGAGCAATTGCCTCCCCTAAACCCTCACTATATACATAAATAGAGGTTTTGATTTTTTTTGCCCCTATTGAAATTTGAGAAAGATTTATAATTTTTATCAAAAAAATTGCTAGTTTTACTTTCAAAGAAAAGAGTTACCAGTTTAATTAGTTTTATTTTGTCATTTGTATTAATGATATATTTTATGAATTTATGTTATTATCATATTTGATGTTGGGGTTAAAGTCTATCTTTATTAGGTTTATAATTTTTTTAAATATTATTTTGAACGTTGCAAAAATTTCTAAATCTACTCCTGGTTGAACAATGTAAAATGATTTATTTGTCAATATTTTCACCATACATTACGAAACGTAGATAGAGTTGATCTATTAAATTTTGTAAACACGTAGCAACAAGTCACTAATAGTTTGTTAACTTAGCCACTTTGATTTTATAATCTTGTTCGTATAAAGTTTCAAGCTAATTCGATACTAAGATGAGCATAGAAGGGATTAGTTGACACGCCTCACCTAAAATTTTATTCATTTTATTTTGAATTTATAATGAGGTTCAAGAGCATTATATTTCAACTCATCCCTTCCTAACCAAGTGAATCATCCTTGTTTCCTTATTATATAAACCTATTTTGTATTGTTAAATTATTGAATTATTTTTCATTTTATATTAAAATTTGTCAGACATGTTTAAAAAAATTAGCACAGACATGTTTAAAAAAAATTTATCAACATATGATAAAATAAGATTATGCATGAAAAATGATTTTATTGTGATTATAGCTTTTATAGTGATTCACAATATAGCTTATATATCGATAGCAGGCTACCAGAGGATTGAAATTTTAGCCCTTTAATTTGCGGGATATGCTAACAAAACAATTATAAACCTTCTTTAAGTTTGAAATATATGTCTATCTTGTCATTGGATAGTTCTTCATATGTCAAGAGTTAAGTTTCGACTAAAATAATTTATATTCACATATATTTATCTATCATTTCTGGAGTACACTATTTGGCTACTTTGGGATAGAATTGAAGTTTTCTATTGCTGCATATCCTCAAACAGATGGTCAGATTGAGAAGATTAATGTCTTGTTGGAAAAAGTTTCTTAGACATTACGTAAATGCTAATCAGAAAAATTGGATTTATATTTACTTGATGTAGTCCAATTTGGCTATAACTTGCATAAGTCTTCTTCTAGAGGTATAAATCCATTTGAACTGGCAAATGGACAGCAGCAAATTGCGCTCCACAAAATTGCTACTGGTTAGACTTATACTAAGTGTTTTGCTACTTATCAATTTGTTCGTGCTAAGCAAGAGTTGATAGATGAGGCCAAAGATAGCTTGATATTTGCCAGCAAAGGATGAAGCACTATGCTGATTTGAAATGGAGGGATGTTCAGTTCAGTATTGGTGACATGGTAATGCTCAAAATAACCCCTCAGATCTTAAAGAAAATCAATATCAAAACAATGCATCATAGGTTGATTCCTAAGTATGATAGACCGTTTGAGATAATGAAGAAGGTTGGTGGGTGGCTTATTGTCTGAAGTTGCCTAGTCGGTTCAAGGTTCATCTAATTTTTCACGTTAGGTTCTTGAAACCCTTTAACAAAGATGAGTTTGATGAAGGCAAAAGCAAGAGTCAGTGTGCCCCTCCCGTGGTTCAGAAACAATTTGACAAAGATGTTTATCGGGTGTTAGATTACATACTTGATACATTGGAAGGAGGAGTCTGAGGTTGATGCCACGTGGGAGAAGGATATACTTTATGGTAGTTTAAGGACCAAATTAAGGCTTATTGGGCAAGCTGGCATACCTCCAAGTTGATGAGAGCTTTAATGACATCTAGTGGGGCTTGTTTGTAAACATATGCTTAGTTGGCTCGACATGGTCTTGGTATGGGCGTCAACACATTTAGCTTGCACTTTGGCCCTGTGGGTTCAGCACGTTTAGCTTGCACGTTGGCCCTGTAGGCTCGGCATGGTCTTGGTATGGTCATGGGTTAGTGGGATAGTGGGCAGATCCCTATATTGGTTGGGTGTAACCAACTAATCTCTTGTCTATATATACTTAAATTCTTTAGCTTGGTTAACCTAGTGAGAGTAGCAACTAATATGCCAGCATTATTGTATTGTTTTCTTGTATGTTCTATGGTGAATGCAAGGTTAGGCTTTGTCTATAATCTCCTATGTTCTATTTTTACTTTCATTACTGGTTTTCTACTATATACTTATTCCTTGTGAGGTCACTTACATAAACGTAGGAAAGGCTAACTAGTCTTATAAGCTAGTACCGGTGTGTAATGTTTCGTGTTAGTATTAAAGTTAACCTTGTGACAAATATCAACATGATAACATTGAAGGGAGAGGCAGGAATCTCAAAAAATACAATGAGGTTTTGCCCATCTTGTATGATTGTGGGTTGCCCTATTACATAATGTAAAAGTGCACAGGATTCTCCAGTTATTTTTCCTAAGAATACTACTACTTTAGACTCAATAGTATAAGCATCCAATATACATCCAATATATCATATCTACTAGTCCATACACAAATGATTTTACCTTCATGGTTTTTTAATAGAATTGCAAAAGCTTTTTCTTCCTCAGTAAAGGGGGCATCAAAGTTGACTTTGTTCCAATCTTCTGGGAAGCACTATTTTCTTGAATTAAGGTTTGATGTCCTTTTAGTCTTCCTTCATATGCTTGCCTCCTGGCATGCTTTTTCCTTGGCATTGATCACTTTAGATAAATCCTTTTGACTGCTATTATGTTCACTAATTTTAATACTAATTTTAGCTTCCATACTAATTCCATAGCCACTAATGCAAATTTGAGAGCTTCAACTTTTTTTTCCTGTGAAACTATAATTGAGATTGAGTAATTCCTCAATCCATACATCAGTTGCTTAGAACCTAAAAAATGCCATTTGGACATCTACCAGATTTGCTTATTCACTAGGCAAGATAGGAAAATATGGTTAGTAGTCTCTTCTCGATGACCACAAAAAAAAAGCAACTATAATCATTTAGTATTAAAACTATTTTTGGTAGGCAAAATTTTGAGTTGATTTTCTAGAGGAAGTGTTTGTGCCTTTCATGAAAATTAGATTGCCACAATTTGTTCCAAACAAATTTTCCAATTATGGAGTTGGTTGAGAATTCATCTTGGTTGTTAACTCTATAAATTGACTTAGAACAAGCTTACAATTAAAAAAATTTTGTTTTAGTTAGCCTGAAATTTGTACTTTTAGAATAGCTTTAGCAATTTAGTTGAGAAAAAAATTGTAGTTAACTTCTCTATTATAGCTATTACCTTGATTGTCCATGAGATAATTTACCAGTTGTACAACACCTAAAGTTCCAATATCTTTAAGAGGTCTAAAGTTAGGAGTTCCTGGGATTTAGATCTTCTCAAATTTTGTTTTTTGGATACGCAACCAATCTTTTAGCATATTCCTTCCTTTACATTATCTCTACCATTCTAGAACCTCTCCATTGTTACAGTACTATAGTTGGACAGCTTTGTAACAAAGAGTCATTAATCTCTTGGATACTTGGAGTTCACCAATTTGACCTACTACTTATTTGGTTCAGTCTGGATTTGCCATCCATGAATAGTTCATTCACTTTTTTGTTTAGTTTGAATTCTATCCCATTAGTCTACTTTGGCTTATAGATTATGTTAATAACCTTTAGGTGCAAGTTTTTTTTTTTTTGGCCATCATCCTTATAACCTCACCATACTATCTAATAATAGTATCTAACTTATCATGTATAGAAGTTGGAAACATAAAAGTTTGCATTAGATACGAAGGAATGGATTGGGTTATAGACTTTATCCAAATTATGGACTTAGTTTGAGATGAAAATTTCATCTTCAATCCACTTGTTTACTTCCTAATTTCTCTAGTACTTTCTCGAAGGTTTTGAACTTAAATATATTTACATTTGCAAAATGGTAGGTTGATACTTGCTTTTATGGTTGCATTGTTTCAACCCTAGTAGATTGCAAATTATCTCTTTCCTTAGCTCTGTTATGTTCTTGCTAATATTTATGACGGATTTCTTAAAGTTTGTATATTGCTCTAACTAAGTATAAAAGGAATTTGGATAGTGTAGTACCTTATTGGCTTTTTTTAATTTAGCTTTGCAAAAAATGGTTAAATAATTAGCATATATCCTGTGAGATCTAAGGACTGGTATTGCTGATTTTAATATCACATAGTTTGCCATCTTGTTCTACCTTTATGAGAAATTTGGAGACAATATCAAAAGGATGATAAATATAACTAGGGATATTTCTACAAGTAGGGTAGAAAGGTTGATAATGTGAGCTATTGACAAACATAAAAAGAAGGCGGATATTTAATACACCCACTGATTAGCAAAAGAATCACTAGAACTGTAGCATTTAAGGATGGATAAGAGGGGTTTCCACTAAATCTCTATCGTATAGCTTTTACCATGTCTACCTTGATTGCTATACATCTTGTTTTCCCCTTCTTGTGATTCATGTCTATGATCTCATCCCAAATGACTATATTCTAATTGATGAATCTATTGGATACAAAAGAGACCTAATTAGGGAATATAATTATATTCAGTAGAGATTTAATTCTAGTAGGCAATAACTAAAGTCTTTGAGATAACCTTATGAGGCATTTCATGTGGCAATAGGTCAATACTATTCCATCTTGTGTGTCTTTTCTTTTTAGGTGTCAGTATGATGAATATACGATTTATACCTTGAAGATTATGCTCAAAAGAACCTTGGATTGTTTGGATTACCATATGGCTGATAATTCCCAAGAATGTTTTGTAGAAAATAGTAGGCATATAGTTAGGGCTTAGGCTCTTAGTAGAGTTTATGCCAAAGGTTAGTGGATGAAGACAACATGGGCTTCCCTGACTATCTAAAGATTGAATTTCATTACTTTTTGTAAACATATCACTAGTTCTCTTGAAATGTTAAACAAAAGTATTTTATTCAACCATTGAGAATATGGATCTGCCTCCTAAATTCCAACCTAATGAACAAAATATTCTCAATAACATTTTCATCATTTATTCGTTTAGATGTTAGTGCCTTCCAATAAGGATCATTTTGTGGCTGTTTTGTTTGGGAAGAATCAAATTTCAACTTAACCTTTAACTTTTGTAGGCTTTTTATAATCCTCCTTGAAATTTGGATAATAAACTTGGATGTGAACCAACTTTTCATAGTAATGATACTCAATAGTGTGAAGTCTCTTGATTGAGATCTCAAACTTCTACTATATAAATATTGGTCACCTCTTATTTCTCTCTCTTTTAGAATTACCCACAACTAAAATAATCAACTTTTCTTGGTTATCTTTATTTTTCATATATGATGATTTTCTTTAACGGACATGCTTTGAGGATCAAATTGATTCGAATCAATAGAGGTATATAAGTCTTTTTATTATTAAATTTTAAGTTAATTGACAATATTATCCTCAATCAAGATTATAACGTATTTGGAATTCAAAAGTTGAAATTTTCAAATATAAGATTAATGCTGTCAACTATCTATCAAACTTGTATGTTTCCAATGTTAACTATCTATTATATGTCTCGAATGTATACCAATAATTAACTGTATATTTCAAGGTCATTGTCAACTAGAATCTCACTGTCAATTAGAATATTAAAAAGACGTTATCAAACAACGTGTTTAGTCAATTAAATACACAACCTGTCAACTAAAATATCTCTATATAAACACAAACACTACTTAACATTCTTATGTCTATTTTTTTGCAATACTTCACTTGAAACAATAGCATTCACACTAGAAAGGAATTTTCCCATCTGCAGAGTGCCAGCTTTTCCAGCAACCCCAGAAGCTATGTATGAAAAGCAAAATGACCAACTAGCCAAACTAAAGGAGGCAAAGGCCCTATCAAAGCGTCTTCTTGATTTCTAGGGGGTGAAAGAAACACGAACTCTTGTGTTGGAGGATGAGAAGTCGCTATTGAATCTATATGAGATTCTTGAAGACCTTATTAAAGTTCCAGACAACAATGCCATCGTGATCCATGATTCATCTTCTGAAGTTTAATCTAATTTGAGTCAATCTATGTTTCATTATTGTGTTCTTCTTTTAATATATTAAATTTTAATAGTATATTTACGAGTTCGACTGTAATTAATTTAGATTTCTTTTATTCACTTACCAAAATGTATATTTTTAAATTTTACATAACGTCGACTTTGTAAATCTAAAAGAGAAATAAAAAAAATATATGAATAAAAATTGATAGTTAGATATTTAAAATTGACTAAAGCTTCAAGAAGAGTTCAACTCATGTAACTTTCTTGTTTTTGCTATGTCAATATCAATAGATTATTAAATGCATTTGTATTGACTACATTTTAGAACAATCCATGTATATATGATTTTTAGTTACATTTATAATCGATATGACATTCTAGGATTTTCAAAAATTTATCTCTTCTAATTTGAATTTTTTTTAAAGGAAATTGATTTTAAAAAAAATGAAAAAAGATTTGGAATGATTTACTTACACATATTTTTGAGTGATTACACTTTGAATGACTATCTCAATGACTCAAAATATTTTGTTATATATATTTCGATCAGCTTAAAAGGTTTTTTTTTTTTTTTTTTTAAATCAACCATAGTCATTAGCCCAAAAAAAAAAAAATCATAATCTTTTGAGTACTTTCGATCTAATTTTTTTTTATATATTTCGATCACCTAAAAAATTAATCTTTTATTTTAAACTAATTATAATAACCCACTAATATTTTATTTAACAATAATAAATTAATTAAAATTGAGCCACATATTCTCAATATTTTAAAATATCTTGAATAACTACAAAAAAAACTATTTATTTGATAATTTTTTTGACTAAATAGCATTGGAATACAAATAGAATCATTTTTATAGTAGGTTTTTTAAAAATAAAAAGTTAGTAGGTAATTCTGTCAATAATTGGTCAGAAATTTTAATTTTATCAAGATGCTACCAATAGATTACCAATGAAATATAAAATAAAAATTAAATAAAATATAAATGAAAAAGAATTTTAGGAATCCATTGGCAATGAATGGTAATGATTTTAATTACTGATAAAATACCATAAAATGTTTTAGACTTATTAATTTTTTATTTTTATAAATACTACTTATATCAGTTGGTATTTAATCAATATTGTGTTAATAAGTTTAATGGTATTGTGTTAATAAGTTTAATGGTATCGTGTTGATAATGGTTTTAATTTCCGAAAGGATTATCAAAAATAAAATTAAATTTTTGCATTCATTGATATTCTATTACTTTTCTATTGATAGTTTTAATTTTACTGAGAGATTACCAAGAAAGTACCAACAGAAATATAAAAAATAATAAAAATAAAACAATTCTATTAGTAAACCATTGGTACTACATTAGTAATGGTTTACTAATAGAATATTAAATACATTTTTGAACATAATAGAAAAGATATAGTTTCGTCGTTTAGTATTCTGACCTAAGTGAATACTAAATTATCTTTTAATAAATGTCATTTCTTTTAAACTTATTTTTACCTTTCCGTTTAGTATTTCACTTCTAAAATTAGATAAATGAATGTTTACTAAATAAAGTTAGATAAATGAAATCTCAAAAAATTATTGCTGAGTAACATGTTAAATAAATTATAAATATGAAAAATAAGTGAAGTCATTTATATGGAAAATTTTGTTGAAATATACAAAACTCCATATATTACCTATAAATTCATATCCTTTTTTCATGTTAACATTTGAAATAAATCATTCAACTCAATATATATAACCAATTATTACTTACACATAAATACTATATTACATTTATGAGTTTTAACATACATACATACATACATACATACATACATACATACATACATACATACATACATACATACATACATACATACATACATACATACATACATACATACATACATACATACATACATACATACATACATACATACATACATACATACATACATACAAAGATATATTTATGTTTATCTAAATATAATTTCATATATTCTATAAAAAATACGTATAAATTATTGCTGATTTTAAATCAAAATATATAATATCTAATGAGATATTTGTTATGAATGCTATTATTGGATAAGGGTAGCGAGAAAGTATAAATTATTGTATTATTTAAATAAAAAACAAATATCTAATGAAATATTTGTTGTGAATGTTATTATTGGATGCGAGATGGTGTGAAAATGAAAACATGACGTGGACGGTGCCAATCACAAAACATTTAATAATGTGATGGCATATCCAGACTATGGAACTTAAAGTATGTTGCGGGTTCGAATCCTCGTTGTCGGGTCTTTTTTTTGTATTAGTTGGTAATTTACTAATGAATTACAACTAGGGATGGAAATAGGCCAGGTCAGACCAGGCTTTAACTAAATAGACTTGGGCCTGTATTATAGGTTAAAGGCCTGAGTCTGGCCTGTTAGCCTATATAAGGCTTTTTTTTAAGGTCGGGCCTAACCTGTTTAAAAGCCTGGCTTGGCCTGAAACTTACTTAGAGTTTTATAACCTTTTTGGTATAAATTATATTAATAAATTAAGATTATCAATTACTTCTTTTAATAAAATTAAATTAATAATTTACTTAGACTTAAATATTTTTAAGAAAATTTATATGTTAAGTTAAAATAGAAAATTTTATTTCATGCAAAAGAATTATAATATTTACTATAACAAAAGAGAATTAAACATTAAAAATATCCAATGATACTTAATCCACAGACAAAGTTCCAGTTTCCTATATAAAATGAAATCTTTTTGTCTTTAATAAATGTTTACCCCATGATATTACGAGATCGAAAATGACGTAAATATTTTTTTTAACAAATTATTTTTTAATATGTATTTTAGCATCAAGCTTTGGTTTATTGAAATTTTCTTTTAATGATAACTGAGGGAAGGAGAAATTTTTGGTGTCATCCCTTTCCATTGGAGTAGAATGCAATACCTTGGTTTAATTTTATTATTAGCAAGTAATTAAATGATGTATTTTCAATAAATGCATATTCTTTACTTAAACTTTACCCTTTTTTCTCTTCTCATTTTCTTTTCCTTACTTTATTTTAGTTATATTATGCTTTCTCTCTGTCTCTGTGATCAATATAGGATATAATGATCTAATTATTTGATATTTTTTAGTGGTATTTATAAGGTAGTGACAAGTTTTTTTTTTGCTTCCAATATTCTTACAACAATTTACAATCTTCCTCATTTTTATTTACTCAAACTTCATCTGATCATATTATTAGTCTTTCACATTTTTTCCTTAGCATTCTTCAAATATATTGTCAATACACTTAATTGTAGAAATAATAATAATATAAGATATAAGATATATAATATTAATATTAATAATATATATAGGCTAGGCTTGATAGGCTTTAGGCCAGTCTTTAGATAAATAGACGTCGTCTATTTAGTTAAACAGGCCTAGTTTTAAACCCAAATCGAGCCTATTTACTAAACTGGCTCAGGCTAGGTCTTAGGCCCCTGTTAAGAGCCCGGCCTATTTCCATCCTTAATTACAGCTAATATAATAAGAAAAATGATTTCATTTAATAGTTGGTAATTTAATAATGAATTAGGAGAATTTTTTCGTCATTAATTTAAAATTTGACAAAAAGAAAACGATATACATTTAGATCTATTCAAAATTGAATACGACACTTCGAATTAGATACTACTCTAATTTTTTTTTTACATATATATATAAAAATTCATCTTAAAAGCATACAAAATTAATCTTATAAAATATGATAAAATAATTATTACTTAGATTATTTATGGACGTTAATATTTTAAAATATTTCTAAGTTATATCAACATATTCTCTTATTATATTTATCTACTTTTATAATCACATGCGGCCATTCACTTTAATTCGAAATATTTATATATAAATAATGTCATTAATAAGACAAAATTTAGATTTTGTAAGAATTTAGAGGATAAATAAGGTAAAATATTAATGTATAATAAATATTTAGATTATACAAAAAGGAAATCTTAATAGTGCTATTGTAAATTAATTAAAAAATAATTGTATACTATGTTTCTCTTTCAAATAGATTCTATGTTTTCCTTTCAAAATTGATTCTTCTAAGAAAAGTCCCGCTTAGAAATAAATTGGTCTCACCTATGACTATAAGGTTATGGGTTCAAGTTATGCTCCGATAAATGTCATGGCATTCTTTTCACAGTGGTGATAGTAATTCAAAAAAAAAAATGCTTTTAATATAAGTCTTTTTTAAACTTTTGGAGCCTTGTATTAGTAGTAAAGTTGTACACTGATTAAAAAACAATTGTCTATGACGATATGTATTCCTTGTCTTCTATACCAAAATAATTTTTGAGTCTTTTAAATAAGGTTATAAACGAAAAAGTTCCTCCTCTCCCATATTTTTGAGTCCTGCCTCGCCCATATTTTCGGTTCCATTTTTTGCTCTATGTGATTTTGCTTTTTTCACCTCTCCCCACATGTTTGCTTCGCACTTGTCTCTATGATTCTACTTTTCATCTACACATCAAGATTATCCTAGCTCTCTGGTATGTAATGATTTCTTATTATTTTATGATTTAATAATTTCTTCATTATTTTATAATTTTAACTCTTTGGTATGGAACGATTTCTTCATTATTTTATGATTTTAGTTCTATGTTTATGGTTTTAAGTGTCGACTCTTCTTTGGAAAGGAAAAGCAAAATTCTTTTAGTCATCGTATTAAATATAAAGGTGAGAGTCGACTGGGATAAAGACAAACTTCAGAGTAAAAAATAGAGAGAAGAGTTGCAATCGAAAAATAAAATTTTGATTTTTTTTTGATTTATTTTTTTCTTGATTGTGTTAATGGTCTTCACTATGATACTCATGGATATTTTTTAGGCTAAGTATGAATTTTATTGTCGAAAAAAAGACTGTATTTGCAAAAATTAAAAGAAAAAATCTTTGGAAAGAAAATGGATTTTAATACTCTGTTCTTAGGAAATAGAAGAAGAGCTTGATTTTTTATTATTTATTTATTTTTACTTGAATGAGTTGACTGTTTTCGTCGTAGTACTAAAAAATATGTGTGTTTTGGTAGGAAAAAAAAAATAGAGTATGAATTTTATTATCGTAAAAAGACTTTATTAGATTATGTAATGTTTATTATTTATCGTGAAAAATATTGACAATATATATTCTTGTATGTTTTATTCAGATTTTAGAAATAAAATTTTTCTTCATGGCTCGCACTAAGAGAGCATAAGCATCAATTCTAAAGTCTCATGATGTTGTTGATATTGAAGACAGTGATGATGAAGAGACAAAACAGTTGAAGAAAGAGCCTACAATGGATGTAACAAATTTTTTGTGTAAACTATTTGAGAATCGTTTTTATGAGAATTATACGTCGCTGGATATGGCACGGTGTAAGTATCCAAAATTTGATAAACCTCCTATCAAGAAGTTCCAAAATTACTGTGATAAGTAAGGTTGGACTCGACTTGTTGAACACAATGTCAGCTATGATTATGCTGTATTGATAGAATAAGGAAGAAGTGTCAACTATAATTACATGACATAATGGTAATGAAATATCAGAAACGAGATGTTGTATGTAATAGTTGGAATTTTTATCTGACAGAATAGAAAGAACTAAGAGTTTTATGAGAACTAGACATCTTCAAAGTATTATACGTAAAACCCAATAAGAGGGAATATAAGAAAAGGGAAAATGCAATGGAAGGAAAATATTTTTGGAGGGAAAGATGTGAATTTCCCTTTAATATAACACATGACATGTCGAGTTTTTTATAACCTTCAACTACTCTTGAACTGTATTTATTATAGCGCAATTTGATCCGTTTAATACTACCATTTTTTAAAACCTTCATTACTTCATAAAAGTCTAGTATACTTTTTTTCTACTAGCATTAACTGTACCAATAATTTGAAAGATCTCGATAGTGAAGCCAATTAAATCAATACATGTTCTTCTTCTTTAATCTTCTTTCCTACATTTTTGAACTCTAGATAATAACTCATTAATTTTATTTGAGTGGTAAATAATATTACTGCCTCCCTCCTTCTTGAGTATAGTTAATGTTAATGTCTTCAAAGCAGATTTGCTCTCTAACATGTCTCACATCCTCTTTGGTGATATCTCTTCCAAGTTCTAACATCATGTTATAGGGCCATATGCCAATTGAATTGTATTAATTGGCACATAGTTTTTTTTTTTAAAATTAAACAATTAGAGTTAAGATATTGCTACACTTTATAAATTTGAGTTGTGTATTGCCATAGAGTGAAATCAGTCTTACCATAAAACAATGGCATGTCAATCTCTAGTATAATCATGGTGTCTAATAAATTTCCCATTAAACACCTTTAAAAAATAACCCCTTGCTAATGTGACACAGAACTTAATGATGCAACAGTACTACCGGGGCCGTCATGGGTTTGATGATTTGGCACTTCTTATTCCTTACTCTTCTTCCTAGGCCAAAACTTACGCTGATACTACTTGTTGGGGCCAACAGTAAAAGCACACACAGAAATGCTAAAGAGATATAACAAAAGAAAAAAACAATGCAAGAATTTAACATGATTTGGTCTTTCAAATAACTTATATTCACAATCTTAAAAAGAAAAAAGAATATCTCTACTAAAATAAATTGTTGCAAATTTTGAACATATAAAATTATAATTTCTCACTCTACAACTCACAATTATCTAAATCCTAAATATACTTTCTTAATTATTGCAAGACCTAACCTGTTGTGTTTCACCCTAAATAAGAATTAGGAAACTTATTTATTAAAGCTCTTAGGCTCCTTTTTTTTTTCCTCCCAAGAATATGAGACTTTGAGAAATTGCATAGCTAATTGTACCAACTCAGTTGGCCATTTTTAACATTTTTCCATCTTATATATTGTCCTTCAGCATATAATGATCTCATAACACATACCACAAAATACACCACAAAAGGTACCTTGATATAGGAAGTGCCTTATATTTTTCCTCAATAGAATTATTATCATAACTTAACAAACTAAAACTTTTTGCTGAGTTTGTGTAACTATTAACTTCAATTGACAAGTCAACTGGAGTTAGAATCTATTGTTAACAATTGAATTATTAGAAATAAAAAGTCTTTTTATTTTTATTTTTTTGGTTATCTTGTGTGTGGCTATTCAGATTAAACTTAGACTCTTAACTTGGGACGACATGTAGTTTAGCTAATTAAATTAACACATTAATATGATAGAAAATCCAAATCTGTACCCCCTAAGTTGACAAAATTATTTTAAAATTTTTAAAAAAATTCAAATTAAAGGTTCATAAGTTCTAAGTATAAATAGCAACAATGCCGCAATCGTGCTGATCAAGATACACCGTTGGTGCAGGATTTACAAAGGGCTTCTAACCTATGTAGGGTAAACAACCTCCTCAGTTCGTCTTCACGTGTTGGATCCCAAAAATACAGATTGGATATTCTCATCAATATGCAGACGAGATATGTGTGACACCCTACTAAATTGAGCATTTGGAAAACTAATTATGATGTCAAATTGAGGTTGCTTCATAAATTAAATGTATTACATGTGTCTTTCTCATGTGCACTTTATGTGAATTCTTTTAAAGAAAGTGTGTGTATTAAGTTAATTATTTATAAACTTTATAGTAGATGTTTTATGAATAAGTAATTGTGCATATTACACACACACACACACACACACACACACACACAAAATTTGTAGTATATAAATTAATCAAATTAATTGGTGCATCACATTTTTAATAAAATTATAACAATAACTTTTATCTCTCGATTAACACACTATTGAATGAATTTAATTTTAATTAGGGTTTTGGCCTTGTTTACTAAGTTAACAATCTTGTTCAAATTTCGTATCAAATCCAATTTTGATTACTTGACTTACTTTCATCAATTGACCCAAAACTCATATCTTGGACCCATGAATCTTTTTAACCCAACAAGTTACCCTTCATCTTAACCATTGATTCTAGGGTGTGGTTATAGGAATTCATCTCAACCCTTAGATTGGAAAATGCCCTAGTATAAAAAATTATTTTTATATGTAAATGTGATATAAGCATGCAACTTTTAAGTTGGTGATTTAATATATAATATGTATATAATGCCTTCCATATTAAGAATTCATTCTCTACCTTGATATGTTTTGAAAAAAAAAAGAAAAGAGAAGCAATCTATCCAAATTTGTGAAAAATAGCTTTTGTGTTATATTTGTGTGTTTTCTGCATGAAGAAGTGATGTATATAGCGTAGGAACATGTTGAATCACTTGAGAAATTAAGCTTTGTGCTAGACAACATTTTTCCCCTTTCATTTTCTTCAAAACCGAAAATGTGGTATATGTTGCCAGATTTTCGAAAGGTGGCTTTGAAGCCTTGTTTGAATGGTTTCTCTATAGGATTATGATGAATGCAACCTAGGAAATATAGGATCTTGTGTGAATATATGTTGTGTGATTGGAATACTTACTTTATTACCATCTTTCTTCTCAAATCAAGAATTTCCTATGAATATCGAAAATTCTGCTCAAATAATTGCTCCATGATACCATGCTTTGAATGCTGCAATTTATGTTGAATAATTTTGTATTTTTGTTGTGAGAATGTGACCCTATGTGTTTGGTGTTATGTTTGGATCAATTGGAGGAGTATAGTGTTTCTTGTGCTTTAAATTGGTTATTGGGAAAAACAGAGGATTTGCTAGAATTTTAAATTGTGATTTGGGTATTATTTTATTTAAGCCAAATTGTGAGCATGAGAGTTGTTTATGATGTTTTATAAGATTTAGGGTGTGTTGGGAACTTGTTTGATGCTTTTCAAGGGTTTGGTGAATTGGAATTTTAGTATTACATTGGATTGCATCAAGCTGCCAGAAAACCCCTGTACGTAACCCTACTTGGAACCCCTGAAAATTATACTTCTTGTTGTAGTTTTTAGTTGAATTTTTCATAGATCAAACTTGGAGATGATAAGAAAATTTTGGTTCAAGAATCACTGAAAACCTCCTTACACATTGAAATATATGAAATTTTGAACATTATTGCTCCAGTACGATTCTAGTTTGGCGAGTTTAATTGAAAAATTAATTAACCTATTTTTCAAAAGAGTTTTGGGAAGATGATTACATGGTAATTTACCTAGCATCTAGGAGTGTCAAACTGGAGATTTTCATTAAGAAATAAAATTCTTTGCTTAGAGAATTAAATCAATCTTTGAGGCCTCTAAAACAGCTTTAAAACAGAATTTTCACCTAAGGGTAAAGAATATGAATTTTATCTTTAGAACTTTCTATAACTAAACTAAAATGAATTTATATGAATTTCACAAGATATTTTGATTTATTAGAAATATATTTCTTTGAGTTTTCATGCTCTAGTAACTACTCGATTTTGAGGGTTTAAACCCTAATAATTTATATGATAAAGTCACATAGGTATTTATTCATTTAGTTATTTAGCTATTTATTTATTTATTTATCTATTAATTTAATTTTTTATTTAATTGATTAATTAATTAAATACTTATTTATTTGCCCATTTATTTATTAATTATCTATTTATTTATTCCTTTAAACTTGGCGAAATGCTTTAATTCCTAATTTATGTGGGGAAAGTTGTATTAGGATTGTTTAATTAATTGGGGGTTTAGGATTAATAAGGTTAGCATAGGTGAGTATGATTAGTGTTAGAAAATAGTGACGATTACTTAGAGTATAAGTAATCTCCTTTTTCCCTTCAGGGATTGATGTTGAAATACTTTTACCAATTTGGGGATAAAAGGTTAATTCCTGTAATATTGACATTAGATTGGGGCCGGACTTAGGAGGGAGGAGCGCCTAAGAAAATTTGAAAGTTATTTTGTTAAGCATTAGACAAGAGGTAAGTCCTTACATCTCGTGCCTCTTTTATGCAAAATAATTCTATAGAAAGATCATATGATCGTGCATACATATTTATGACATGAATAAGCTCATGATATGATTTTCATTTTATTTATAGCAAGGATATTCTTTTATAATCCATTTCATTGTACTTGTTGTCACCTTTATCACTTTACGACTTCTACAAGAAAATTATGCATGATCAATTTTTGAGAATTTTCCTATGAATATTATGATTAGGAGCCGTGCATTAATACCTAATTACAAATTTCCTTCATGCATATAATTGCAAAAATCATAGTATGAGAATTTGGCTCATGTCAATATTGTTTTGAGGCAAATTAGTAACTAAAAAATTTTATTTTGCCTTGAACAAATATTGATAAAACAGACGTAGGAATTTTAGTTTGAGAAAACTTTTGGGAAGAAAATGCGATTTTGGGTTTTTTGTCGGGATGAATTTCAAAAATTAGGTTTTCGAAGACTGAAGCAATATTTTGAAAATGAAATTATATATTCTATATCGGAATGGGAATTTCTTGAACCGCTCTGTTTTAGACTTGAGTACTCAAGGGGTGAGACTATAGGACTAGCTTTCGTTAGAATAGGAAGGAATTCTAGTTGATTGGCCATCTCCAGGAAACTGTCTTTTCCAAACGGGGCGACAGTCGTAGTAGTTGAGCTGAGTCTTTAGCTAGCAACGCAGTATCCCGAAAAGGAACAGGAGGACGGACGTGGAACATTCAGTTTGTGTGTTTATGAGAGGGATGGTGGGGTATCTTTTCAGGAGAGATGTACACACTGCCCAATGTATTTTCTCAGCATTAATAATGCTATGGTCATATTGTGAAATATCATAGATATATGGTCTCGATACGCTATATGACTGGTTGATGACGGGTTCAAGACTTTCACTGAAGTAAATTTTTTTTGTTACAAGAATTTTGACTTGTATACTTTCCCGACAAAATTCTTATCTAAGTATCGCATTTAATCATACTTGTTGAATTCTCTCTAAAATTGGGTAATGAATTTGATTTCTTAACTGTCACCTTCACACTACGGACTTACTGAGATTATTTATAATCTCACACGAATTTTTCTAACCATGATTTTAGGGTAGTATAAAATTATCAGGACTGAGAGTTGAAGATCCTTTTATAATAGATTTAGGTTTTGATACTCTATTACTATCACTCTATTTATGTTGTGTAGTGGTTTTACTTTTCGTTTGCAAGGTTACTAGGGATTTATTTAGATAGTATTTTCAATTCTCATTTTGAGGTTTAATATTTAGTTTATACCTTGATGTTTCTTTTCTTTTTTTGTTATAAAGACCCCTGGTCTGAAAGGACGGGGTGACATCCCTGACCTATCTTAGCTATATAAGTAGTAGGGGTGTTATAATTAGTATCAGAGCATAGGTTTAAAATTAAAACTTAGGATAAGATAATGATTCTGGTGTGGACTAGGCCTAACGTTGGGATTAACATGAGTTTGAGTTAAGTCTAGATTTAGAGTCTTAATCAGAAGTTTTTTTTTTTAGTTCTAAATGAATATTGATTACTTTGGTGATTCATTTTGGTTAACCTTTTTGGAACTAAGCAAATAACGATTGCTATAGGATGGTAAGGATTCTGCAGATTGCCCATAAGGCCATGGACTGGTGTTGTTGGCGACCACCACCATCGAAGGTTATAGAACCCGTCTCTTCGGATTCCTCTACTTTAGAGTCCGAAGAGGAGGATGTGATCGATATCATAGAGGTATTTTTTGAGAGTGAAGATGAGGCAGCTGCTGAACCTGAGGCAGAGCTGGCTGAGGAACCTCCAGCATCAGAGAGCGAGGGTCTCGAGGAGATAGAGTACGAAGAACCAAAGGTGGAAGTCGAAGAAGACTTCGAGGAGAGTAGGCCCGCGAAGAGAGCTAGGATTGAAGAGGACTCCGAGGCTGAGGAGGACGCTGATAGTGACTCTGAGGAATACTAGGCTACTAACCAAAGAGGAAATTAGAAGATAGGAGACTAACGTATTTGGTGATATGTAAAACACCTATTTTTGAATTCCTAATCTACATGCTTATTTGCAAACTTGAATAGTTAGGAATTTACCTACTGTAGGCTTATGTATGCATGGATGTTTAAGCACCACTGCTCTTTTGGTATATATATATATATAAATATAAATATATATATATGGGATGCGCGATCACACACTTGATGGTGGTCAATTATGGATTGATAATGGTTTTTGTACTTGTTTTCTTACTGCACTTTAATGTTTTCCTGCACACATCATATCATGTATGCTCTAACCATAGCCATATAAAATTTTCCCCAACCTTGCTAACAACACCTTTTGCGTAATAAAGTGTTCCCATGCCTCTACGATAAAAACTGATGGTGCATCTTGTGGCTGACACAGCCGAAGAACCACTACCTATTGACAACAACCTTGCCCTAAACTCCCACCGGGTGAACAAAATAAGGGACCAAGAGCTGAAGAAGTGAAATCAGAAAATGATGTGACCAAGAACGAGGTGCCCGAGGAGGCCACTATTGCCCAAACCTTTGGTCAGATGACTGAAATTCTGCGAAACCAGACAGAACGTAAGGCCCTACAAGGTGATAATGAGGCACTTGAAAAGTTCCTCAAGTTTTAACGACCACTGTATTTTGGAGATATGGAATAAGAACAGAAAGTTGAGATGTAGATTGAACATATGGAAGACATCTTCTGCACTTTGTGATAAGGGCTAAATTCATCATTATTTTACTAGTTAGTTGAGGTTGTTTTGAGATAATTTTGTTGTAATAACTAGGAATATTTCTTTCTATTTGATATTTTACTTGTAAAAAGTATTTTTGACAAATTTGTGTAGATTTAAGTGGATTACGAGTAAAAAGTGAAAGATTTCAAATTGGACCCGATGCTAGGACCAGTTAAAAACACCAATTTTGAGGAGAAACAGATTGGACCCGGTGTCAAATAGGTCGAATGGACCTGGCGCCAGGTCCATTTTGATTAATGTAGGTGAAATTTTCTTTTCCAAGCAGATTTTGACAATTGCAGTTTGATTCTTTTGGGAACTCTTTCAACTATGGAAAAGGACTCTTGTACACACTTTTTGGCTATTAGAATGCCTATAAATACAAGAAAATAACATCTCCAAATTAGTTTTCGCCTTTGGGATTTGCAAACCTATAGGAAGCTTCTAGAAAAACACCAAGATTTAGGAGGATCAAGGGGAATACTTGGAGGGGAAGAGGAGGTTACTCAAGAAGGTTTCAAGGAAGAAGGAGAAGGCTTATTTTTCTATGAGTGGTTTCTTTTTTTCTTCTTTGTAATTTATTGACAATTTGATATTAGTGTTTTAATTGTCTTTAGAGAATATTCTTTTGGATTAGGATTTTGTATTGATTTTAGTTTTTTGATCAATTTATTGTGATTCTTGATATTTGATTACTTGAGCATGATATCTTGTTGGATTGATTAGTTCTCTTCTAATTAACTTGAAAAACGATGTCAGGAGAGAATAACCAATTAATTAATTCAATACTAGTTATTCTTAACTTGCTTGAGAAAGAGATTAAGGATAAAGACTAAGTAATCAAATATTAGTTGATGATTGCTAGAATATAGATTCATTAGCTAATTTCATGCTTAAATCACCTAGAATATAGGGATTTGTGTGAGGATTAATTTTAATGCATCTTTTGGGTAAATTGATTGAGACAGAATATGTTCACTAATTTAACTAGAAGATAGTGATTTTATGGATTATAAACGAAGTGGGTCTAATTTAATCCTTCAAGATAATATTTAATTGAGAGAATAGCTAGTCAATCATTATTATGTATTCAAAGATTTCTATCTATTTACATGTCTTTTCTTCTTGTTCTCACTCCTTGATTATCCTTATGATTTTTCTTGTGTGACTTAATTTTCTCTAGTATATTAGGTTAGTAGGTTGTTTACTTCTATTCTTTTATTTTATTGACTAAAAAAATAAAGATTTAGACAAAGTAAGGTGGGAGCTTAAATTCTTGTAAATTCGATACTTGCTATTCCCTATACTATATGATTGGTATACTTGCCTGTATGTGTGGTTTTAGTGGTTAGTATTTTATTAAAGCTTAATTGATTGTGTAATTTATTGGTAATATTTTCTTCACTAAAAAATATACATTAAGTTTTTGGCTCCGTTGCTCGGGATGGATACTATCGGAAACACTCGAATCTTATTGATTTAGCATTTATTGTATTTGTATATATCACTAACTTTTGTGTTTAGATCGTTTGTGAATATTTCTAATTTATGTAATTTTTTTCTTTAATTTTATATTATTTTTGTTTATTTTTATTTTTATTTTAGATTTGATTTTTTAAAATTTCTCTTTGAGCACTAGATTGACATCGTCATGGATAATTACTTTTGGACACAAGAACAAAGGAGCTACAATGATGATAGATTGGCAAATTTGCAAGTTCGGATTGACGTTTTTTGTGAGACGTCACTTGAAGCCTCAATGCATTCTTTTGTCGTCAATATAAATTTAGCTGTTAAGTGGCATAAAAAAGCTTCCCAACAATTAAGCCATCAATGAACACAACTAGCTAAGTTGGTTGAAGATACCATGAAGGCCTATACACTTGCATAAGAGAATCCTCAAGGAAAGGAGAGAGGATATAAGGAACAATTTCCTAATATGGAAAGGGAGATATTTGATTATACTCTCTGTGCTAATAATTATAATATATTTTTGTCACATGATTTCTTAGGTTCCTATCCATTTTTGGAGGGTAATAGTCCAAATGATGATGTATAGAATTTAACATGTCTCAAGGAGTTGGATTTATCCATGATGTATCATAAGAAGTCCTTGGAGGATGGTAGTAATTCATGCCATTCCCTCCACTTTCAGGGAGGTAACTTGGTATTTGTAGATATGGATCAAAGTAAGAATTTTTTTAACCCATCTTTAAGAACTCAATTGTTAAGTTTTAAGGGGAATTTTCATTATGACAAATTTTTGAAGGAAAAAATGATGGTTTCAAGTTTGATGCATTCTTTAAAGACTATGTGTACTTATATGTTGACGAAAATATTTGTTTGTCTAAAGGAATGTTAGAGAATGATGTTTATGTGTTTTGCTTTATTGAGAAAATTTGTTTTCATGAACCCTCTATTTTCCAAAACCCTCTCTTATTTTTACTTTCATCATCTTTATTTTTTTGAATGAGCATTAATGTCTTTTACAAAAGGATGATGAGAAAGAATGATGAATGGAAAAAGTTTGTCTATTTGTCTTGGGATTAATTTTCTTTAGTCGGTTAAGTGTTTTATTTTTCTCTCCCAAATAAGGAAAATATTTTCCAGTATAAGTGTGGGGAAGTGAGTCGTGTCTTTATTTGCTTTTCTAGGATTTTTAGGTTGTTTTCTTTTATTTAGATGTGTCTTAATTTTATTATTATTTTCTTTTTACTTGTATTTATGTTTTCTTTTGTAGGTCAGAATAAAATCCTCTTGGATGAGCTAATCTCTCTACTTCACGTTTTAATATTTATTGAAGCATTATTACACTTGGGGAGTATTACTTAACTTTCTATCTCCTTTATTATTTTTAGTCCCTTTGGAGATACTGTATTGTGTTAATTTTTTGCCAATGAGGACATTGTCCAGTTTAATTGTGAGGGAGAAGTTTAGTAATATTTTTGTTCAAATTTTTATCAATGATCTTGGTATTTTCTTGGTATCAAGTAATTTTGTTGGAAAAATTGAAAATTTTGAAAAATTGAAAGTTTGAAAATTTTGGAGCTAAATTGAACTTATTTGTTAATAATGAAGTTATAATTTTCTTTTTAACTTTGGATGTAGATTTGTCATTTATTATGGTTGGATTTTTATTTAAAAGGTACACTTGTGTATTAAATTAGATTTTACTAAGTCTTGAGAATTTAAGTTAACCTTGGTTATATTTGGTATTTGAGGTTGTTTTATTCTTTGATTTTGAATATGGATGATATGATGAAATATGAGAAGGGTTGTTAACTAATTCTTGTATTATGGATTTAAAGTTTGCTTAACATTAAGTTGTGAATAAGGAATGTGAGGAAATAAAAGAAGAATTTTTTGGGTGAAAAGCAAAAAAAATCTTTGAGTGGAAAAACAACACGGAGTTGAAAAAAAATTGCTTTCAACTGATGAGAAAAACAAAAAATAGAGAGACCTTTTGCTGAAAAGGGGGCCAATACGGTGAGTGGAAAAGAAGAAATAAAGAAGTATCACACTCATTTGAGGTTATTCCGAAGGCAAGAAGGTAAGGAAAGAAAGAAGAAAGAAAAAAAAATTGCTGAAAAAATGATAATGACTATAAGGGGATCAATACGGCGCGTGAAGAGAAATCCATGCACTTGAGGCTATCAATTCCCTAAGCCATTGAAAAAAAAGAGAGTGGAGTGATATCTTTGTTTCATTAACTTGAGTTGTATAAATTTGAGTTTATAATGCTGGAATTAGTTAAATGGCTTGACTTGTATGATTTATGTTATCTATATTTTTACTTGAGGAGTAGGATAATTTTCTTGTATTAGATATAAACTTGTTTAACTTAACTTTGATAGTCTCGGGATTGTTGGATTTAATACATGAGTTTATAAGGTTTGAAAGGGTTAAATGAATGATGAATTTATGTTTAATGTTGGAAGAAAGTTATGTCTTCTTTATGAATGAATTTGCTAAGGAAAAATTTGCTAAATTGTTTTGTCTTGTTCTAAATGCTTAGTGTCTAATTTTTGTTTTGCGTGAGGACAAGCAAAAGTTCAAGTGTGGGGGTATGTGATAGGGGCTAAATTCATCATTATTTTACTAGTTATTTGAGGTTATTTTGAGATATTTTTATTGTAATAACTAGGCATATTCTTTCATATTTGACATTTTGCTTGTAAAAAGTATTTTTGACAAATTTGTGTAGATTTAAGTGGATTTCGAGCACATGACCAAGAAATGACACATTATCCAGCCAAAGGTTGAAGCAGTTTGAAGTGGACCCAACAAAGGTTGAAGCAGTTTCGGACTAGAAGCATTACCGAGATCAGAAGCTTCTTAGGGTTGGTCGGCTATTATAGGCGATTTATTAAAGGGTTCTCAATGCTAGCATCACCTATGACCCAATTGTTGAGAAATGATGTACCCTTTGTTTGAAGTGAGAAATGCGAGAAGAGTTTCCAAGAGTTAAAGCAGAGATTAATGATGGCTCCAGTGCTAAGTTTGCTAGAATGAGACAAACCTTATGTTTTGTATATTAATGCTTCTACGGAAGGTTTGGGAGCAGTATTGATGCAGGATAGGAACGTAATAGCCTACGCCTCTCGGAAGTTGAAGCCTCACAAAATCAATTATCTGATGCATGATTTGGAACTGGCTGCCATTGTTTTTACTTTGAAAAAATGGCGACATTATCTATATGGAGCCGAGTATGAGGTGTTCACCAACCACAAGAGTCTGAAATATATTTTTACCTAGAAGAACTTGAATTTGAGGCAGAAAAAATGGATGAAATTTTGGAAGAATATCGTTGTCTTATCAACTACCACTCAAGAAAGGCTAACATTGTTGCAGATGCCCTGAGTCAGAAAGTCAAAATGGCCAGATTGAGAATTCAAGAGATTTAAGCAGTCCAAGATGTGCTGGATAGGAGGACGGAAGTACAAAAAGGAAGGATTATCGTCAGTAATCTGGGATTGACATCGGACCTACGACAAGGAATCATCAAAGCACAGCAATGCAATGCAGAGTTTCAATTTTTCAAGAACAAAGAACTTAAACAGGAAAGCAGTGAATTCCGGCAGGACGAGACAAGAGTGATGTATTTTCGAGATCGTTTGTGTGTGCCTGATGAGTAACAGCTGAAGGATATGATTTTGGAAGAGGCGTATAAAAGTAAGTACGCTATTCATTCGGGAGAAGTAAAAATGTATCATGATATAAAGAAAGCCTATTGGTGGCCTGAAATAAAGAAGGACGTGGTAGAGTATGTCTCCACGTGCCTGACCTGTCAGAAAGTTAAAGCGGAGTACAAGAAATAAGTAGGATTGTTACAACCTTTACTAATACCAGAGTGGAAATGGGAAGAGGTAACTATGGATTTTGTTATCGGACTCCCTATAGCAAGGATCCAAAAGGATGCCATATGGATAGTGGTGGACAGATTGACTAAATCAATGCATTTTATACTGTGAATGTAAGGGACTCAATGGAGAAGTTAGCTCAAACATATGTGCGGAAAATAGTCATATTGCATGGAGTACCTTCGAGTATCATGTCCAACCGAGACTCGAGATTTACATCCCGATTTTGGGCCAAATTTCAAGAATCGATGGGTTTTAATCTAAAGTTCAATACAATAGCACACCCGCAAACCGATGGTCAGTTAGAAAAGGCTATTTAGATATTAGAAGATATGTTGAGAGCTTGCGTATTGGATTTTAGAGATAAGTGGATTGATTGCATTTTGTATGCAAAATTGGCTTACAATAATAGCTACCAATCTTCGATTGGAATGGCCCTATATGAAGCGTTGTATGAGCGTAAGTGTCACGTACATCTGTACTGGAGTTGGTCATAAGACGGTCATATAACCAAGTCTGGAGAAGTCTGCATTTAGGAAATGTCAGATAAGGTGAAGCTGATCAGAGAAAGGTTGAAAGTGGCTTAAAGTCGACAAAAAAGTTATGCTAATAATAGGCGAAAGGAATTAGAATTCCAGGTAGAAGACGGTGTGTTTTTTAGGTTGACTCCGATTAAGGGAATCTTGAAGCATCTGAAAAGTAGAAAGCTAAATTCGAGATATTTGGGACCATTTCCAATCACAGAAAAAATTAGACCAGTTGCGTATCAGCTGGATCTACCAAATGGTTTGACGGGAATACATAATGTATTCCATGTGTCTCAGTTGAAGAAGTACACTACCAACCCGGGACGTGTTTTGAATGACGAACCATTGGTATTGCAACCCGACTTGAGCTATGTGGAGAAACTAGTTAAAATTTTAGACCGAAGTATCAAGATTCTTCAGAATAAGCAAATCTCAATGGTAAAGGAGTAGTGGGAGCATCATGTCACTCAAGATGCCACGTGGGCAATGAAAGAATAGGTGAAGCGAAAATTGTTGGGAAATATGCCCTCTTAGACTAGGTTTTTTATGTAAATATCAAATGCTTTAATAAAAGAATTTATTTTCAAAAATTATTTGTAAATTTACATTTTTATTTGTGCACAATTACTTGGAAAAGACCAAGTGTGTTTAAGTAAGTGGTCCATGTGAATGGAGGTCTTTCACAATAAAGTATGGATTACGGGTTACTTAACACATAAACTTTTGTTTTTAACTGATTAATGAGAATGAGAATCTCATCATGTCTAGGTTATTATATTGTGAATTCTAAATGGGGAATGGCTTACCTTTAGCCAGTTAGTAGTCCACTCACTTTATGACATAAGCGTATTTCGAATACGTAGAACATGACAGTAATAGTTTTTAAAAGTACTATATGGCAGAAACTTAGACTACTACCGCTACAACGTGGACTAGTACTCTACGACTTGAGTATGAGTTAGTGGTCTGACGAAGCTGGAAGCATACACTTTGATATACTATAGTTGACGGTCTATCGTAGGGCCAATATACTCGTATGTTGGGTATGCGTGACTAGTTAGTTAAGACAGACTTGTACAAGATAGTTTCTATACTATATCGCCCCTTGTGGTTGTCTGAATGATCTAAATATCCAAGGCCTTGGGAAATATGACTTGGATGTTTGCTTTAAGGTAGCTCCCTTAAAAAGCAGAAACAATCCAGGAGGTCGTGGATCATTAGACTAGAGACCTAAGGATGGTAGATGTTATTTAGAGAGGTGTTAGTATATTTCTTCTCTAAATGTACGGCGATGTATAGAGGGGTATTTTAGTCATTACACCTGTAGGTCGGAGACTTTACTAATGCAGCATTATCCTTAGGGTCAATATTTTCTTATGGTGATATTAGGAAATATTTAAAATGTAAAATACAGCTATTTATATGATAAGGGTATTTTGGTCATTTTAGTAGCTAAGGCGGTGTGTCTTTTGGTTCCCAATATAGACCGTGAGTCCTAATTAAATACGGGTTAAGGAATTGATCTTAAATTACATGAAATTTATTTTATTTAAGTTGCCTGATTTAATTATTGGGTTAGAATAAAATAAAGGTTCATAGAGAGAGAATTAATTAAATTAGTTTAGTGGGTTAATTAATTATTCAGGGCTTTGGCCCAGTTTGAATAATTAAAGATTAACCTGGGACTAAACTAATATAGACTTATTAATTGGACTAGTTTATTTGGGCTGAAAAATTAATTATTAATTGGGACATTTATGTGGTTTTAATTAGAATAATTAATTAAGCCCAAAAGGTTAAACTAAGAGTTCAATGGTCCAGTCCAGTTTAACTTAGGGTTTTATTTAGATTAAACAGGAGGATTGAAAATAACGTGGTTGATAGAACACACACACTCTCTGAGACGGCTTCTTCTCTGTGAAAAGCCAGACGTCTCTCTTTCTCTCTCTCTCCAGAAAAAGGTTCCTTAGTCTGTAGTTGTTCATCAAATAGATTTAGGTAGGCCATATACTGGAAGATCGAGAGATTGACATTCACCTACATGCAAATACGGAGTAGGAGACTTACAGAAATCGCACCAGAGACTTCTATCAGCGTATCTACCCCGGTGGCACACATTCCGTTCCAGCCATTTCTTTGAACGAGGAAAAGAGGTAAAAATTTTTAAACCTCGAAATCTGTACAGAGCATGACCAGTGCCGGCTATGGCTGCCGGAGCCAGCGCCGGCTCTGTTCGGAGTTCCCTGTTCTTCAGTTTTTCCAGTTTTTTATCTTCGCTTCCGCTGCGTGCCCTGTGTTTTCCGCTTTCTATGCCTTCAATTGGTATAAGAACATGAAGGTTTTGTAAAAATATAGAGAGCATGCATCTAGATGAATAAAATTGGATACATATGTGTGATTAAAATTGTGATTCTTCGTTGTTTATTGTATAAATAGATTTTCTGTTAAACCTCGCGGGTGAAGGTATAGAAGATTTGTAATTTACTATTTTTCTTAGCAAATTGTGTAAGCCCAATGTTTATGGGTATAGGCGATTGTTGGTTGTGGTTGATTTCATTGTATTTGGTTAGAAATCGGAGAGCCATCAAAGCCAGAAGTTGTGCAGAAAAATAGGAAAAATTAGCAGAAGAAATTCGCAGAAAAAAACTGCAGGATTAGGCGTCCAAACCGGAACTGACGCCAGCTTGGGTGCTAGAACCAGCGCTAACTTGGGTCTGGAAGGCCGATCCGTGCGCTGGTTTCTCGTGGGTCTTGGTTTTGTGTGACGGGTGCAGTGGACCACAGTGCAGAGGGGTGCATGATCTAGTGCGACGGGTGCAGTGGACTAAGGAATTTTTTTTTTTTAATTTTTCCTTGTAATTTCTTTTGGTTTTGGGGCCCATACCAGGTGAAGTTAATATTTTTCAATAGTTAATATTCAAGGAATATTTTTGCATGAAAAATATTAGTAAGGGATTTTAGGATTAAACAAGATCATTAATTAATTAATTAATATATTTAATTATATTATTTGGACACTTAGGTTTAAAAATAGAAGAGTATAAAAACGTCTACTATTTTCTAGTATGCTATTTATTTTTGTACCTATGTGCACGATTTCTCAAAGACCAAAGTCTTTGGGAATGTTTTTGACAAGGAAAACATTTTTCTTAAAAATTAAATGGTTATTTTAGTTTGAACAAAAATTAATTCTTAGATATTTTCTCAAAGGATTTAATCCTTGACATAGAAAATATATTGGATTTAGATATTTTTGTAAGTTAAAATAGAAAGCCATTTTGTTTTAATTTTGGCACAAGAAAAATGTTTTGTCAAATAAACTTGAGACCAAAGTCTCTAGAAAGTTTTAATTGGAAAATTTTTGAAATCATTAAGTTTTTAACTTAAATAAAATTAGTCCATGGGAAAAATTCTCAAAGGATATAAACCTTGACATAGAGATTTTTATGGATTTAGACATTTTATTTTTGAGTTAAGGGAAAACTTAATGGAAATTTTCAAAATGATATTTTTCAAAAAATCCTTGTTTTAAAAAATTAAGTGGGAGAGGAGTTCCAACGACCCTACGGCTTCCATCACAATTCTCATTAGAGATCGTGGGCCCCCTTGCGTCACCTTATAAGTGAACCCATATAGGATGGGGATACCACAAGGATCTAGATCTAATGGAGGGATGTAATTAATAACCCGAGGCACGTACTATGATCGGACAGCCCCTCGTTGGAGGTCATAGTGCGAGGTATGTCCATAGAAAATGAAAAGAAATGGCCATCCCCTCGATGGAGTTATCTTCTATATCATTACCTAGAAGGAAAATTAATTTGTGATGGTTAACATACTTAGCTTAGGAAACTGTTAATCTTCCTAAGAAGCTATGTCAGTTTTCCTAAAATCTAAATTGATTATTATTAGTTTTGATAATAAGGATAAAGTACACATATTTGTTTTGTTTTTACAAATTGAATCTTTTTCTTTTATTTTTCAATTTTTCAGAAATGGTAGGAGGTTCTTTTAGTCCATTGGCCGTTATTCTCCAAGAGAATAAGCTAACGGGACCAAACTATGTGAATTGGAAGAGGAACCTGGATATAATACTCACAGCAGAGGAGTATAAGTATGTCCTTTACGAAACCTGCTTTGTAATCGGGGAAGGTTCCACCGCCGAGGAGTATGAGGCTGAGAAAGCTTGGAAGAAGGCTGACAAGTTGGCTCGTTGTTACATGTTGGCCTTCATGTCTAATGTGCTCCAATCCAAACATGAGTACATGACCACTGCGTATGACATAACTCAATCATTAGCCACGATATTTGCGGATAAGAGCCGGCCCGCAAGACAGGAGGCTCTTCGAACCATCATTAACACTAAGATGGTTGAGGGAATATCAGTTAGAGAGTAAATGCTCAAGATGATTGCTGCTTTCAAGGAGGCAGAAATCTTAGGGGTTGTCATTGACTCCGAGAGCCAAGTGGACATGGTTCTCAAATCTCTACCGGGTTCCTTTACTTAGTTCAAGTTAAACTATAACATGAACAAGTTGAACATGGGTTTAACTGAGTTGATGAAGGAGCTCCAAATGACAGAGAATGTCATGAAACCACAATCAAAGGTTATGATGGCTAAGGCTTCATCTTCTAGAATTGGGCCCAAGCCCAGGAAATTCAAGAAGAAGAAGGGGAACGCAATGGGCCAGCCCAAGACCCAGTCCAAAGATAAATTCAATGGCAAGTGCTTCAAATATGGACTGAAGGGACATTGGAAAAAGGAGTGTCCAGATCTTCAAGCCAAGAAAAATCCCACATGTAATGTTTTTTATTTAGTGTTTATATCAATGGTTGGATCAACTTCCACTTGGATTGTTGATTCAGGGGCCACTGATCACATCTATAACTCTTTACAGGGGTTTAGAAAGATTAGAAGACTCCAGAAGGGCGAACATGGATTACGTGTGGGAAATGGAGCATAAGTTTGGGCCCTTGCAGTGAGAGAGTTGGATCTTATTTTTTATTGCAATAGAATAGTGGTTTTGAAAGATATTTTATATGTACCTGAATTTTGAAAGAATTTGATTTCGGTTGCGAAACTAATAAATTAAGGATATTATGTATCTTTCTATTCTGGTATTTCTATCAGTAGAAATAGAGAAATTTTATATACTGGGTTCATGTATGGGAATCTATTTTTCTTAAACCCTATTAACAATCAATTAAATAACGCTCAATTTGAGCCTTTAACAAGGAAGAGAAAGACCAATGTCAATGACTCTTATCTTTGGCATCTAAGGTTGGGTCATATCAACTCAATCAAGATTCAGAGGTTGATCCATGATGGGCCCTTGGGCTCATTGAGATTAGAAAATTGGCCTCAGTGTGAGTCTTTCCTGATAGGAAAGATGACCAAAAGGTCATTTGCCCCTAAGGCCGATAGAGCCAATGAGGTATTGAGTCTTGTTCACATTGATGTGTGTGGTCCCTTATCTACACCAGCTAGAGGAGGTTTTGAGTACTTCATCACTTTCATAGATGATTGTATAAGGTTTGGTTATGTTTACTTGATGAGACGCAAGTCCGACTCTTTTGACAAGTTCAAAGAGTTTAAAGCTGAAGTAGAGCGTCGGACAAGTAAATTGATCAAAACTTTACGATCACATCATGGTAGAGAGTACCTCCTTGGTGAACTTAAGGACTACATGGTACATCATGAGATAGTATCCCAACTCTCTGCGTTGGGGACATCCTAGCAGAATGGAGTAGCTGAGAGAAGGAACAGGACATTGATGGAAATGGTCCGAAACATGATGTCTCATACTACTCTTCCAGTATCTTTTTAGGGATATGCCTTGGAAACAGCGGCATACATTCTGAACTTGATGCCTTCCAAGTCAGTACGTAGGACTCCCTATGAGATGTGGACTGGGCGTAAGCCAAGTCTGAATCGTCTCAGGATATAGGGTTGTCCAACTTATGTACTGGTCAAGGGAGACAAGTTGGAACTAAGATCAGAATTATGCTATTTTTTTAGGTATCGAAAAGGGACAAAGTGTAGTTACTTTTATCATCCTAAGGAGCAGAAAGTACTGGTTAGTACCAATACTAGATACTTAGAGGATTATCAAAGTACTTTCACGAAAGGTTCAACTTGGTTGGAACTGGAGGAGAAGTTATCTTCGGAAGCAACTTCTTCTGACCCGACTGTGGAACAAGAAGAGGTACAGCCTCAAGAGCCTGTACATATGGAGCCTCGTCGTAGTGGGAGAGTGTCTAGAGTTCCGGAGAGATGGCTTGGAGAGGCTTTCGAGCAAGTCTCCGACCATCAGGAACAAGACTCCACAAGATACGAGGAGGCTATTGTTGATGCCGATGCAAATCTGTGGCATTAAGTAATGAAAGTCGAGATTGAGTCTATGTATCTCAATCAGGTTTGGAATCTTATAGCTTTACCTGAAGGGATAAAACCCATAGGGTGTAAGTGAATATACATGAGAAAGAGGGGAATAGATGGGAAGGTGGAAACCTTCAAAGTTAAGCTTGTGGCAAAAGGGTATACTTAGAAAGAGAAAATCGACTATGAGGAAACCTTTTCCCCGGTAGCCATGCTTAAGTCCATCTGTATCCTCTTTACCATCGCATGTCATTCTGACTACGAGAGATGGCAAATGGATGTCAAGACGGCATTTTTAAATGGCCATCTTAATGAAGACATCTATATGTCCTAACCGGAAGGCTTTATTACTAAAGGCCAAGAGCATATGGTTTGCAAGTTTAAGAAGTTCATTTATGGACTTAAGTAGGCATCAATGACATAGAACATTCGTTTTAATGAGACTGTAAAGTCTTATGGTTTTGTTCAAAACGGTGATGAACCATGTGTGTACAGGAAACTTGATGGTATTAATGTGGTTTTTCTTGTCTTGTATGTAGATGACATTCTACTCATTAAAAATGATATGGGGTCATTGTCATCTACAAATGTTTGGCTGTCTAGTCAATTTAGTATGAATGATTTGGGAGAAGTCAGCTACATTCTTGGGATTAGACTTCTTAGAAATAGAAAGCAGAGAATGTTAGGATTATCCTAAGCGGCATATATTGACAAGATGCTGGCTAGGTATAGCATGGACTCATGCAAGGGAACTCCAATTCTTTGCAAACATAGGTTGTCACTTTCTTTAAGGGACTGTCCTAAGTCCTAAGAAGAAAATGACAGAATGAGTAAGATTCCTTACACTTCGGCTGTGAGAAGTCTCATGTACGTCATACTGTGTACTAGGCCAAATATCTGCTTTGTCGTAGGCTTGGTTAGCAAATATCAATCAAACCCTGGAGAGGTTCATTGGTAAGCTGTAAAACATATATTCAAGTACCTCAAGGGAACGAGAGATTATATGCTGGTTTACAGGGCTGATGGCTTGGTTCCTACAGGATATACCGACTCAGACTTCCAGGCGAATAAGGATGAGAGAAAATTCACTAGTAGATATATCTTCACCTTGTCTGGAGGAGCTATTTCATGGAGGAGTATCAAGCAATCTTGCATTGCTGACTCAACCATGGAAGCTGAGTATGTGGCAGCTTCGGAGGCATCCAAGGAAGCAGTCTGGCTCCGAAAGTTCCTTTCAGAACTTGGAGTCGTGTCGCACATGAACAGGTCGATTGTGATGTATTGCGACAACACTGGAGCAGTATCACAATCCAAAGAACCCAGGAACCACAAGAAGGGGAAGTACATCGAGAGGAAGTACCACTTGATCCGGGATTTTATCCAGAGACAGGAAGTCGTAGTGGAACAGATTGCCTCCGAGAACAATCTAGCAGATCCATTCACCAAGCCTTTAGCTGAGAGGGTCTTCAAGAGATACTAAGACGCCACAGGAGTGGGCACCTACGGACTTACTTAGTCTTAGAGTGCAAGTGGGAGATTGTTGGGAAATATGCCATCTTAGACTAGGCTTCTGATGTAAATATCGAATGTTTTAATAAAAGAATTTATTTTTAGAAATTGTTTGTGAATTTACATTTTTATTTGTGCATAATTACGTTTAGAAAAGACCCAGTGTGTTTAAGTAAGTGGTTTATGTAAATGGAGATATTTCACAGTAAGGTATGGATCATGGGTTACTTAACACATAAACTTTTATTTTTAACCTATTAATGAGAATGTGAATCTCATTATGTCTAGGTTTTTATGTTGTGAATTCTAAATGGAGAATGGCTTACCTTTAGCCAGTTAGTAGTCCACTCACTTTATGACATAAGCGTATTTTGAATACGTAGAACATGACTTGTAGTAGTGGTTTCTAAAAGTACAATATGGTAGAAACCTAGACTACTACCGTTACAGCGTGGACTAGTACTCTACGACTTGAGTATGAGTTGGTGGTCTGACGAAGCTGGAAGCATATACTTTGATATGCTATAGTTGAGGTTCTATCATAGGGCCAATATACTCGTATGTTGGGTATGTGTTACTAGTTAATTAAAACAGACTTGTACAAGATAGTTTCTATACTATATCGCCCCTTGTGGTTATCTGAATGATCTAAATATCCAGGGCCCTGAGAAACATGACTTGAATGTTTGCTTTAGGGTAGCTCACTTGGAAAGCAAAAACAATCTAGAAGGTCGTGGATCATTAGACTAGAGGCCCAAGGATGGTAGATGTCATTTAGAGAGGTGTTAGTACACTTCTTCTTCTCTAAATGTATGGCGATGTATAGAGGGGTATTTTAGTCATTACACCTGTAGGTCGAAGACTTTGCTAATGTAACATTGTCCTTGGAGTCAATATTTTCTTATGGTGATATTAGGAAATATTTAAAATGTAAAATACAGCTATTTATATGATAAGGGTATTTTGGTCATTTTAGTAGTTAAGACGGTGTGTCTTTTGGTTCCCAGTATAGGCCGTGAGTCCTAATTAAATACGGGTTAAGGAATTGATCTTAAATTACATGAAATTTATTTTATTTAAGTAACTTGATTTAATTATTGGGCTTGAATAAAATAAAGGTCCATGGAGAGAGAATTAATTAAATTAGTTTAGTGGTTTAATTAATTATTCAGGGCTTTGGCCCAGTTTGAATAATTAAAGATTAACCTGGGACTAAACTAATATAGACTTATTAATTGGATTAGTTTATTTGAGCTGAAAAATAAATTATTAATTGGGACATTTATGTAGTTTTAATTAGAATAATTAATTAAACCCAAAAGGTTAAACTAAGAGTCCAATGGTCCAGTCCAGTTTAACTTAGGGTTTTTATTTAGGTTAAACAGGAGGATTGGAAATAACGTGGTTGATAGAACACACACACTCTCTAAGACGGCTTCTTCTTTGTGAAAAGCCAGACGTCTCTCTTTCTCTCTCTCTCTCTCTCTCTCTCCACAGAAAAAGGTTCCTTAATTTGTAGTTGTTCACCAAATGGATTTAGGCAGGCTATATACTGGAATATTGAGATATTGGTGTTCACCTACATGTAAAGATGGAGTAGGAGGTTTGAAGGAATCGCACTAAAGACTTCCACCAGCGTACCTACCTCGGTGGCACACATTCCGGTCCAGCCAATTCTTAGAACGAGGAAAAGAGGTAAAAATTTTTAAACTTCGAAATCCGTACAGACCACAACCGGCGCCGGCTAGGGCTGTCAGATTCGGCGCCGGCTTTGTTCGGAGTTCCCTGTTCTTTAATTTTTCTAATTTTTTATTTCACTTCCGCTGCGTGCCTGGTGTTTTCCGTTTTTTATGCCTTTAGAAATACCCCGACTTGAGATAAAGGTACACACTAAATTTCGGGACGCAATTCTTTTAAAGAGGGGAGGATGAAAAACCCCACCTAAACCTACCCGAGAGTTAGTGGGTTAGGGTGAATATCTTATCATCTTATATAAAATATATTCCTTAAATGATTTTATGTGCCTTAGAATTCTGTGGTATGGGTTATATGATTTATTTGTACTTGTTGAGTAGAAAGGGTAAAAAGGTAATTTTGCTTGAGGTCGAAATAGGAAGATGGTTTGAGGATTAGATAAGAAAAGAATTAGGTTGGGAAAATAAGAATAAGAGTTGTTGTGGTTAGAGCTTTGTGATTTAATCTCCAAAGTCTTGAGTTCAAATCCTATCACCTAAGTTTTGTTCATAATTATCTTAACCAATGTTTGAAATTTTCTTTTTCTTACATTCCTTAAAGTTAGGAATGTTGGCTTGGGGGAGACACATTGGTAATGTCCTAACCATGTGATCTTCTCTTAAAAAGAATTCTAGAAGAATTTTTGTCTCAATTATTCTTGCAAGCCGTGTCCTAACCTATTCAAATTTAAACTACTTTTATTTTTTTAATTCATTTCAATATCTATAAAAAGTCTTGGATAATCACTTGGTTGAAGTTTCAAAAATTCCAGCTCTTGGGGGATAGAAGGATGACTGAAATTGTGGAGGAAAAATAGGAAGGAGTTTTTAATTAAATCATCATAGTTATTCTTCCAAGAACTTCATTTTCATCTTCTTCTTGTTTTGGTTAAAATCTGAAAAAAAATTTAGATTTTCTTCTTGGCTGATTTTTTAAATTTGCAACAACCTTTCCCTACCTAATTCTTGCTAACAATCAACCATCTTGTGTAAGATGAAAATTGAAAACACCTTGGCATTTCGCAGCTTGTACAAGCTCCACCAAATCAGAAATTTTTTTAGTAAACAACCAAGTTTTGGACATGAACATTGAGCCATTCATTTGTGCACAAGAACACCTGAAACTTTTCTCTGTCTTCTCCATGATGATGGCTGGAAAACTACCATTAATAAACCTTCAAATACCCCTAAATCCCAGCTGCAAATCCGTTTCAAAGAAGTCCAAAAATTCTGCTCAAAATCATTTCAAATCCTAAGAGTTCTTTAGCTTAAATTCCAGAATTTTTTTTCCAGCTTTTCCTATCCAATGCAAGGTCCGATTTCTTCATCATTCAACCTCATATTTTCAGCCATATTGCAGCCATAGACAGAACACCTTGGCTTCTTCATCTACCTTGGTCATTAGGACTCCATTAACACACCTCAAAACACTCCTATCTTCACTCCATTCGAAGTTATTCAAACTTCAAATTTAAAATCTAGATTTTCCTCCATTAAACACTCATCTAGCTAAAGGATTAAAACCAGAATTTTCGTTTCTCTTGTACAACATTTTTGGCTAGCCTCAAAGCTAAACAATTCTTCAATCTATGATCAAATCATAGCTAGTTCAGCCACTTACCATTGAAAGACAAGAAATCTTCAAGGAGCAAACACTATAAACCAATCTTCTACCTCAAACATCTTTACATTTCTCTCAATTTGAAATTTGAAAAAGCTGAAACTCTCTCTCTCTTTCTTGAATAACTGAAATCCTTTATCCAAGCTAGGCCATTCAGCCATCATTCACAAGACACACACGAAACACTCTCTATCAAATTCCTCTCAAGAACACCAAGAATACCAAGAACACACACTAAGCTTCTTCAACCTTTAATCACTTCTATTCATCCCAAATCGCTCCAAGAACCCTCAAACCAACTAGGATTCGGTCCCTACTCACTCATAGGCCACTCCATAATACCAAAAACACCAAAGTTGATCTTCCATTCTCATCAAACACACTTTTCGGTCAAGAACAAGAAGAATATCAAGAAGGTAAATTTAAATATCTTGAACCTTCTTCATTTCATCATCATTATTTCATTATCATTCTAATCACACACACACACACACACACACACACACACACACACACTCTCTCTCTCTCTCTCTCTTGGCCGAACCAGTGGTGGCCATTCTTGGACAAACTTCAACTAAGGAAGGACTCTCAAGCAGTCAAGAACCTTCATTGAACAATGAGATATCTTCAACTTACGTTCATCAAAACAAGTATTTCTTTCTTGGTCTTTTCTTTAAATTTCAAACTCAAAGCTCTTAGATGATGGATTGATAGGTTGATTGAATAATGTAGGGTTGAAGATATGTATGTGGGTGAAGGGAATATATTTAAAACATGAAGCTTTGAATGAATGTTGTGACTCATAAAGTATGGATTATGCTTTAAGATAATTTTATGTTCATTATGATTAAGAGCTTTATCGATGTTTGATGTATGATAGACATTAAACCACCATTGTTGATTATGTTTTCATGATAGGGTCTAAATTAGTCATATATTTTCTAGTTATTTGAGGCTATTTTATAATTCATTTTATACAATAACTAGTCATATTCCTTCCTATTTAATATTTCCCTTATAAAAATACTTTTCTGTAATTTTTTATAAAAATAGAGAAAATTTGGAGTTAATTGTGTAATTTTCCAGCACAGAACCAGCACTAACCACAAGAGTAGAACTGGCGCCGGTTAGCTACTGGCAGAACAAAGGAAATCGGAGAAATTGAGAAGAAACAGAGCAAATTGCAATTGGAAATTAGAGAAGAAAAGAAAGGAATTTCGGCTGGCTCATGACTGATCAAAAGAAGAAACAACAGCAAAAGAAAGAATTGATTTCGGTGGGCCAAAGGAAACAAAAGTCAACAAAAACGGCTAAGCAAAGAAAGAACAAAAGCAAAAGGAGAAGGAAAAAGGAAGCAGCTTCGGTCTTTAGTCGGTGGTTGTGCAGTGAGCCGACAACAAAGAAAAACGAAAGAAATTAGTTCGGTGGCTCGGCAGCTGCGTATGGAATGAGTTGCGGCTCAATTGAGCCGATGCAATAACAGGAGAAGAAAAGGAAGTTCAGCAGTTGCGTCTGGGATGATTTACGGCTCAATTAAGCCGACGCAAGACAAAGGTAAAGATGTTGACAGCAATGGGAAACAGCTTCAGCAGAAATTCGGTGGTATTCACAGCTCCAATTGAAGTCAATTTAAGCAATTTCACAATTCCAATTCAAAACAAGAAGTGCTTCAACAGAAAACGACAAAATTCCAAATTGAAGTTAAATTGATTTCCAATTTTTCAAAGTCAAAGGCGGTGGACTTCTTCTTTTCCTTAGTGTTTTAGTTAGGTTTTTATTTTAGAATTTTACTATTCCTTTTGGTTTTAGATTTTTAGTAATTACTTCTTCTTTACTTAGGACTCTTTTAGGAATTTTGTAGGCCTATAAATAAAGGCCAATTTACCCTAGGAAGAGGGGTGCATAATGTAGAGACTTAGGTATATTTTAGAGCGCATCACTAATATTTTCTCGAGAGAAATAAATCAAGAAGGGTTGTGCAAGAGGGTCTTCAAAGGAAGAAGAAAAATGCTTGTCTATGAGTGCTTTCTTTTACTTTGTTTTCTTTTTCTTGAACAATGATGTATTAATTGTTTTATTGTAATTTGATATTATTTTAGGTATTCATGATTTTTAGAGTTACTTTGATCTTTTAATTAATTGATTGTTATTCTTAATATTTAATTATTTGAGCTTATTACGAGATTAATTAGTTGTTTCTTTCCATTAACTCACTGAGACCAAAGGGGTTGATGGTGATTTCAATTGATTGATTTCATATTTGTTGTCTATTAACTCGCTGAGACTAAATGGGTTAATTGCTAAGAATTGGGTAATTAAAGGTTAATTGATGTTTGCCGAGACCAAGGATTCATTGGTTAGCTTTATGTTTTAAGTTTGTCGAGACCAAGAAAATTTAATCAATGTTTGTGTTTAATGTGTCTTTTGGATGAATTAGTTGAGACGAGACCAAGTAATGCTAATTTATCTAGAAGATAGTGATATTATGGACTGACCAAAGAAGTGAATCTATCTTAATCCTTCATGATGCGAAGAGAATGGTTAATTATGGTAATGATTAGGTTCTTTAAGATCATGTTTGTCAAAACAATAGTTTAAGTTACATAATTCTCCATCCTTGACATGTATATAGTCTTTTATTTTATTTTATTCTTCTTTCTTTACTTTATTGAGTCGGTTAAACAATGAAAGAAAAGTGATTAATGCATACTTGTTCCTGGAGGATCGACACTCGTTTGAACCCTATGCTATGTTAATGATGAGTACACTTGCTCATATGTGTAATTTAGGGTTAACATTTTAATTTAAACTTGATTGGGAATGTACTTATTTTTATATGATTTTTATACCCAAATCTATACGCATCACTTCATGATGTTATTTTTTTCAATAAATATATAAATGATATTATGGCTAGTAGAGTATTACCCGTGTTGTGATGTATGTTGATACAAGTCTATTTTTGGATAAATCGACATGTTACTTGTTGGATCCATGTGTGTATGAATATGTATATAAATGTTCTCTAGTATTTCACTATAGTCATTAAAAATTATTGTAAGAATTACTTTTATTACTTTTATTATTTTTAGTATTATTCTTACTATCATTATTATTATTAATAAATTAATATTATTATTTAATTTAATTGACTAATTTCGGTGAACACAAATATTTTCGAAACTAATAATCATTTAAAATATTGGTATTTTATTAGATAAATAAATAGAATATTTTTATTAAACATTATTAAATATAAATAATAATATATTAAAATTAATTAATATCAAATATCTTTTGTATTCATATTATTATTAGTTAGCCTTACTAAAACTTTTATTTACACTCATAAATTTTATTTATATGAGAATAATTTATTTATTATTAATTTTATTTGTTATTTGTTATTTATTATTAAAATTATTTAACTATTATTAATATTACTTATTATTTGTAATAATATTATTTATTATTTATTACCAATATTATTTAGGATTATTATTAATAGTACTCATTATTTATTACTAATTTTATTTATCAATATTACTCATTATTTATTATTTATTAATAAATAGTTCATATTATAATTTATTATTTATAACACCTATTTATTTTATCTTATCAAATTAATTTTATTCTATAAAATACTTTATCAACTAGCACTGAAGCTTAAGATATTGTTGTCCTAGCTAGATGTTGTTGTACCTAGTTAAGCCTAAGAGTCATATTTTTAAAGCAAGTATTGTCTGGATATTGGACTTATACCATGTATTTACCCCAAGCGGGGTTAGGTTGCCTTGAATTATCTTAGAAGGCTATTGTACTCGAAAAAAAAGTAAAAGATCACGTAAGTTCCAACATAAAGCTGTTTGAAGATCAGAGTCACCTTGGCAAGTCAAACATGATGTATACGAGAAATTGTATTATGAATGCAATTATGGACAATTTTCCTTTTCTTTTCAATAAAACAAATCATTTTAAGTTGAATAAGCAATTCTATACAAAATGCTAAACTTTTTCTAAAAACCAAATTTGACAAAGAATTTTGAAAACCATAATTGTTATTTCAAAGAAATCACATTGAATGATCTTTCTTTTCCCAAGAGGGAGAAAAACAACGTTGAGTACTCAATAAGGATAGATTACTATGATTAGTCTTTGAAAGGTTATGGCAAATCTCTGAGTAGGTGGCCACCTCTGAGGGGTGAGTCCTTCCCGGATAGAATGCCAATCCTATAGATCATACTGGTCAGAGCTAGCAAGTACAGTCAAGTGGATTGTGTGTTTTCGAAATGGACAACCGGTAAGTTTGGGTATAAAGATGGAGGAGTATCTCACTCGGTAGGCCGTATACCTACCTTGTGTCAGTATGCACAAAGTGTGGTATCCTGAATGTTTTTTTGTCATGGTGCACAAAGTGTAGTGCCATGGCTACTTTTTTTGAGTAGTTGCTTTTATTGCATACTTGTATGGCTTTTGAAAAGAAAACACCACTCCTCACTTGTAAAATTTATTTGGGACTTATCAACACTTTACTTTTACAAAGATTTCTCAACTTGCATACATAAACTGTTTTACCTGAAGCACTCAAAGCACAAACTGGCTTACTAAGATTTATGTCTCACTATTTTTTTAATACTATGCTTTTAGGTCGATCCTGCCGTGAAGGTTACTGATTAGAGATTGCTTCTATTTTGAAGACTTATTTCTTTTCCTATGTATTTCATTTTAAGAGACTCTAGTAGATATTTATTTATTTTGGGACTTATTCTTGTATTTCTTGGGTTGTAATAAGTTTAATTTTGAATTGTTTCTTTCTTTTCTTTTGTGAGTCCTAGTTATAAAAACCCCTTATCTTAAGGACGAAGTAACATCCCCAGCCCTTATAGGGTACGTAGGTAGGGGGTGTTATATAATTCCTCTTCATTCGTTCCTTTCTTATTTCTTTATGTGTTTATTTTTTTCTTTAAATTTTCATGGCTTTTCTTAGATTTGCATTATCTTTTATATTTTTAATATATTTCTTTTTCTTTTCTAGTTTTATGCCGTGTTTTGTTTCTTTTAACTGTTTCTAGGTGACTCACCGTTGTCAAGGAACAATACTCTTGTGATCAAATTCAAACTCTTTTGTGAAAAATCATGCTTATAGAAAGTATTTCTTCTTCTTATTCTTTCCTTTTTATTTTTACGTCCAGTGGCTAGGCTTTGTTGCTTTATTTTGGGGCCATTGAGGACAATGTCCAATTTATGTGTGGGGGAGGGATTAGGAGTTAGATATTTTTTCATGTTTTTTGGCATTTCTGGGGATTTTTTTTTTTTAATTGCAGTTTAAGGAGTTGCTATAGTGAAACTATTTTGATTGCTTTTGCTTTGATATAGATTATATTCCTTATTTGATTGAATTAGTTTTTGGCTTAACTCTTTTATTAGATTGGGATATGTTTAAAACTTGAGAATTAAAGTTACTCTTATTTATATTTAGGAGATATTTGAAGCTATATTCTTTAGGTTTTGATGTAGTTAATATGATGAAATATAAGTTGAGATATATGGCTAATGCTTGTTTTGATGGTAATTTCTAAATTAATCCTTGTTCTAAATTTAAGTAAATAGGGCGAGAGATAAGAATTAGAGTGAAAATGAAAATGAAGAGAGTCAAAAGGGATGTATATATCCATTCTGGAAAAAGATAGGAGAAAAAAGGTCTAGGAATACAAAATGCATGTCCTTTGGCAAAAAACAATGAGTGAATTTTGAAAAATATTTAATGCTAAAAGAAAATGCTGTTGTTGAACATTTTTGTTTTAATTTCGTTTGCTTATTAGAAGCGGGCCAATACTATAAGTGAAGAAAAATCCACTCACTTGAGGCTATAAATTTCCGATTTGATGAGAATGTCCCTATTTTACTACTTAGATTGTAGTAGTTTAGAGCCAACTGGAACTTGTTTTAGCCATAGTTATCTTAATTTATGTGAATCATGTTTACTTCATTTTTGACTTGAGAGGAAGAAGCGGATAGTGTTTCATGAATATGGCCTTGTGCAAATTTACTTCACGGGTTTTATGCATATTTGATCTAACACTTGAGTGGATCTTGGAGATTGACTGAGTTGAATAAGTGATGTAATGTTTTTCTTAGTGAAAGGGGTGATAATGTTTTGTTATGTTAGCTATGCTTTGATAGATGAATTAGTAAATTTCTTGTGAAAAGTTTGCAAAGGGTTTGCTATGTTTTAACCGGTCTTAAATGTTTGCTTGAGGACAAGCAAAGACTTAAGTGTATGGGAATGTGATAGGGCCTAAATATACCTATATTTTTCTAGCTATTTGAGGTGATTTTTTGATATTTTTTATGCAATAGCTAGTCAATTCCCTTACGATTTGATATTTTGCCTGGAGAAAGATTTTTCTTTGATTTTATGCAAAAATTGAAGAATTTAGAGCTTAATTGTACGATTTCATATCTGACCCGACGCCTGCCCAAGAAGATTGAGCTAGCCTTAGCTCAATTCTGGAAAAACAGGACAAAACAAAGGAAAAAGTAGAGTAAACTGGGGGTTCTAGATCTAACTCAGTGCCAGCCCAAATAGTTTAACTCAGTGCCGGCTCAGTTCAAGTTCTAAGATGGTTTGAAATCCTAATACGAGCAGAATTGGAAGTTTCCCAAGAAGTCTTTTGGTATTCGACTTACACACGGCTCAGAACTTCTAAGAAATGATTTTGGCAGACTGGAAAGCTTTAAATACAAGGAAATCACAAGCAAGAAGGGTGGATTCCAAGGATCAAAATTAGAAATCATTTATTCAAGAAGGAATTCATTAAAAATGGAGCATTATTTCAAGAGAGTTTTCAAGGGAGGAAGAAGGGGACATGTCTATGAATTCTTTCTTAAACATTTGTTTTCCTTTTCTTGTACAATGATGAGATCAATGTTTTTATTGTAGTTTGATGTTATTTTTTTGGATTCATGATGTTGAATTAATTTAGTTCTTTGATCAATTGATTATTACTCTTGGTATTTGATTACTTGTTTTTTTTTTCGAGGAATTGATGAAATTGAATCTTTATTCTAATTGACTTATGAAAGAGGTTAGGAGTTGGTTTCAATTCATTAATTTTGTATGTGTTGTTTCTTAACTGACTTGGGAAATAAAGTTAACTATAAAAGACCCTAAATAATAAAAAATTAGTTGATTTCGCCTGGAGTATAAGGTCATTGACTAATTTCATGTTTTATGTCACATAGAGTATAGGGATATTGATTGAGGAATGAGTTTCATGCTTTTTTTCTCTCTCGTTATTTTAGTGACATTGAGAAATCTACTAAATTGGCTAGAAAGATAGTGAGTTCATGACCTGGGAAAGAATTGGATTCTATATTATTCCTTCATGATGTCAAGATAGCAATTAATTGTAATAATTATGAGTGATTCATTGTCATATTTTTGAGAATTTCTATCAAAATATATGTTCTTCTCTCCTAGGGTTGTATATATTTTTATCTTTCTTCTTTTATCATTTTAATTAGTCGATTAAACAATGTGTAAAGAGTAACTAATGGTAGTTGTTCTTTGAGGATCGATACTCGTTAACTCCCTATATTATGTTTTTCGATAAGTGCGCTTGCTTATATGTATGATTTGAAAATTAATGTTTTAATTAAAATTTGATTGGGAATGGACTTGAAATTACATGATTTTATACACCCAAATATGACGCATCACTTCTCCTCTTCAAAAATGGTTTGGATCTCTTCCTTGGATACTTCCTCGAAGTACTAGGGTTTGGAGGCTGCTCCTCCCCTTCTCAATTCGTGATTGACAAGACAGCAAGGAGTGCTAGTTATAGCAACCTTTGAAAACCCTTCAAATATGCTTTGTACTGACTTGTCCCGACTTAAACCGGTGCTTGTTGTAATGCTAGACTGGCTTCGATTTTGCACTTTTCTTGAAAATCTTGAAATCTGCTCTGAATCGATGTCTGTCTATTCTTCTATTCACCGCCTATCAGTCTTGTTGTTCAAGCTCCTGAACACTCTGGAAATAAACGGTACTTCTTCAATTGGTGAACCAACCCCTATTGCCTTGAACCGGCACCTATTATGTCCTCATTGTTGAGGCTGAACTCTCTTTTCTAAACAAGCGTATGTTTAGCTTTATACTAGGTGCTGGTTTTGTCTTTTTTTTTTTTTGGTTCTATTTTCACTTTGTTTCTCTACTCATCTTCTATTTATATATTCTGTACAAAACAAGGCAAAAACAAGGAGAGTAAGTAGTCATCTGGTCACTAATTTAGCATAGTCCAGTATAATTGACTAAGAAATATAGCAACAATGAGCACTCATTAACTCTTTTTTGGAATTTAACATAGACAACTTATCAAATGTAACATCTACACTGATTACAAATTTTGGTGATTGGGTTCTAGACACCACAATTTGTATCCTTTCACCTCAGAAGCATACCCAAAGAAAATATATTTCTTAGCTCTAAATTCTAATTTTCTATCATTTATATGTATATATGTTGAACACCCAAAAAACTTTTAAATCAGAGTAATTAGTAGTCGTACCTAACCAAACTTCGTTAGGAGTTTTGAAATTAAGAGCTGTAAAAGGAGTGCGGTTAACAATATAACAAGTTGTGGAAACTGTTTCTACCAAAAAATCCTTTGTCAATCCTGCATTTGAGATCATACAATATACTCTTTTTAAAAGAGTTCTTTCATATGTTATGTAACACTATTTTGTTGAAGCATCATTCTCACTATACGGTGTCGAACAATTCCTTGTTTTATACAAATTTCATCAAACTCTTTTTCACCGAATCTATCCTCAATTGCTTGATCTGTTTACCTGTCTGTTTCTCAATCAAAACTTTCCACTATTTGAAAATTAGGTAAACATTACTCTGACTCTTTAGAAAATAGACCCAAACTTTTCTTGAATAATAATCAATGAAAGTCAACAAGTACCTGGTACCACCCTTAGAAGGAACACGTTATGGACTCCAAAGATCTGAATAAATATAATCCAAAGTACCTTTAATCCGGTGAATTGTTGGTAAGCTGAAGCTAACTCTTTTCTGCATCCCAAAAATATAGTGCTCACGGAAGTCCAATGCCCCAGTATTTTGTCTGTCCAGAAGGCTTCTCTTACTCAAAATAGACCTTTCTCACTCATGTACCCCAAACGCATATGCTACAATTTAGTGATGTCAAAATTTGACAAAGCTAATATAGAAGCTGCAATAGAATATGTAATAGTAGTTCCTTACAAAGCATATAAACTACTAGACTTACAACCTTTCATAACAACAAGAGTACCTTTACAAACTTTCATAACTCTACCTTCAACTACATATTTATACCCAAGAGCTTCAAGGTTGCCTAAAGAGATGAGATTCTTTTTTAAATCAGGAACATATCTAACATCAGTGAGAGTCCTCACAATACCATCATGTATTTTAATTCGAATTGTACCCTTACCCATAACATTACAGACATCATTATTGTCCATGGAAACAATTCCACTGTTATAAGTTTCATAAGTGGAAAATAAATCCATATTAGGACACATATGGTAAGAGCAACGTGAATCTAAAATCTATTCATTTTTAAACTTTATCCTGCTATTAGTTACAAGAAAAATACTTCATTCACTCTTATCTGCTACAATACTAGCTTCAGCAACATCAGTAAATTTTTCTTTATGCTTATCCTTATTTTCAACTTAAAACATTTAGACTTAATGTGCCTTGTTTTATTATAATAACTGCAAAACCAAATTTCTATGTTTAGATTTAGATCTAGATTTTACTTTACTATGCCATAATTTCTATCTTTGGATCTATCCCTAGCCACCAAACCTTCAGCCTGATTTTCACAAGCCTCCTCAATTAAATCTTCATCAATCATTTCTTTTGATTTCAAAGTAGAAGTAGTTTTCTTATACGAGATGGTTTCTTTCCCATGCATTATAGTATCTTGAAAATACTTACAGAATTGGGGAAGGAAACACAACAATAAAATGGTCTGATCTTCAACATCTATTTTTATATCAATATTACTCAAATCTATAATAAGAGAATCAAACATTTCAGTAAACAAGGTTTCTGTTAAATAAAGCTGATTCTCCAATATCTTCTTCATATATAAAGCCTTCAACTTTTCCCACATAGCTTTAACTGTGTCTCAGTAGCGACTTCTCTTAAAATCTTATTAGAAAGATTTAAAATAATACATGATCTTACCCTTTTGTCTAGGTCTTCATATGCTATTGTTGGCATCTTCGCTGGCTTCTGTTCTATTCCTTTTAAAGTTAAGTCAACCCGATCTTGAATTAAGATGGCCGCTATTTATGTCGAAATTAACACCTCGATCGAATTTGTCCACTTTAATCTTTGTTATCGTCATTGCTACAGAGTTAAGAGCTAATAGTTCCGATACCAGTTTGTTAGGATAGGCCCTAAGGACAAACCAAAACTCTAATAGCAAAACTACACAAGATGATATCAAAGAAATAATAATAATAATAATAACAACAAAATAACACGGAGAAAAAAAATAAATAACGAGAAAAGAAAAAAAAGAGAGAGACTCAAAGACTTATATAGTTCTGTCAAATAACTTACATCTACAGGCAGAGGAAAACAAAACTGTACTATGATGAAAATAATTTACAGGGCTTTAGGAAAGTTTTCCTAAACCCATAAACATCAATAATACTAAACAAGTGAACCACAAATTACAAATGTCTAAGATGGCTACACAATTCACTTGTGATGGTATTATACAAAGCCAAACAAAGCCTAATTATATCGGCTCAAGAGGTGGTGGTGGAACGCTTGGGAAATTGATGCAGGACATGTCGTGCCAAAACGGATGTGGGATATATACTGGGATGGAAATCAACCCAACATTTTGTTTGGGTTGAATGCTTGCTCGAAGCTTCATTTGACAAAAATTGAGGTGCAATATGACTTTTCGCACCTAGTCAATATTCTGAATCAATCCCAGGATATGACATGGAATAGATATCATGAAATCAGGAGAATTGAAATGCCATGTGATTGTTTTGAGTTTGTATCCATTGTTCATGTTTATCGTTAAGGAAACCTAGTGGCTAATTCAATTGCAAAATTAGAATATTCAGATCAACAGTCATGTATGTTTTCAAAATTTCAGAGATTGCCTAAGCATATTAAGGCTCAATGTATTCTGGATGCTAGACTAGTTCCCACTTTTCGTGATCTTGTAATTTGTTGGGAGGTAAAGGATAGGGCTCCCTCCTTGTATTTTTATTATGTTTTAATAAACTAGTAAGAGTTTGCCTAACCCCCGTCAAGGCACTGACAGATTTATTTTTTAAAAAATATATAGCTTGGCTTGATTTGCCTTTACCTATTTTTCAAATCAAATATATAATTTCATTTTGAAAATTTTAAACTCAAACTAAACTGTTAGCTTTGGCTTGTCAATCTCCTGTGATTGTATTAAGCTTCCTGTTAAGATTATGTCAGTTTGATAGATAATAATATAAAGAGTCTAACAAATACAACAAATTGGTAATGACGCTAGGCTAACAAGCCTACTTCTGTGGGTCCTAAACCAGTAAAAATATCTACTAAAACTTTTAATCAAAGTACAAGAATTACACTTATCTCTAGTATTAAGTGATCTCTAGTGGACTTTGATAGGACATAGTACATTGTCTTTTTTGTCAAACTTGTAGAAGACCATTGTTGAACTTAGCCCAGCATGACTGATCATTTATCAACTATTGTTGATCCAACTCCACGGGTCTTCATTCGACTCAAACCTTTCAACACTAAAAGGCACTAGTTTCACCAAACTATTTGATTCAAGTCTAACCCAATAAAAAACTATCAATAGATGCAAATAAACTTGAATTGCTGTTACAACAAATCAATCAATCCCTCACTCATATTAACAAGTGTTGCAACAGTCCATGCTTAGGATATTCTAAAGAAGCTTTTTTCTCACACAAACTACACAAGAGTTAAGCGAATAAATCACTCTTATTCCTTTCTTGCTCTCCGTATCTTTTCTCCATCGAGTTCACTGAATATTTATAGACTGCACAAAGATCTGTAGTTTGCTTTAGACTAGGAAACTGCTAAACTAATCCATATGGTTTCATAGTTTCACTACATCACATATTCGTTTCCTGATTGTTCTAAAACTTTTGTCAATCTTCTTACTTACAAATATTCATAGAATCCAGAGCAAATAATCTATCAATATCTAAAAATAGATTCCATTCTTTAAACAAATTAAAGTCGCATCGATCTGTGCCAATCATATAACTGATATACATCATCTGGTTCTAAGTCATGAGTACCACAACATAAACTATTTAAAACCCTAAATCATTAGATTAGATTAGATTTGGTTTGGATGATTTGGATATTTTTCTATTAAAAAATTGGTACTTAATAAAATAAATAATAATCTTACATCTCAAATTATAGACACATACAATATACATTTCCCCCTTTACATTTAAAAACTAAAAGCTAATAAAAAAATAAGGAACCACATTATATTCAATTAACAAAAGTTTTTTAACAATAATATGAATGAAATAAAGTATGTCTAATAACATTTAATGCATCAATAAAAATTCTCAATATAATCAAATTAAGCAAAAAATCAAATAAACCATGAAATATGGTTCCCATAAAATAAACATTAACAAAAGACACAATTTATTAACACTACAAGAGAAAAGCAATTTAGTAACGGTCAAATCCGTTGGTAATCTATCTTTAAACGACTTTAGCATTGATTAGTTACAGATATTGATTGTCGCTACAAATGGCGTTGCAAACAGTGACAGATCTAAAATTTGTCGCTAACAGCGACAGATTTGCAATGAAAAATTATTAGCGACGGTTATTAAATTAAGGGCAAAATATGCTAGTTACCCTTAAACTTTCTCAAATTTTGATTTTCACCCTCAAACTTTAAAATATGTTATTTTAACCCTTAAATATTTAAAACATCTAAAAACTAGACCTTCTGTCAATTTAAACTGTTAAATGTTGACGGAAGTATATATTTTAAGGGTATTTTTGTCCAACCATCAAGGATTGTAATGGGTCATCTCCTCCCTTGTTTTTTGCCTCTTCTCCCGCCTTCAGAACACGATCAGTCTTCAAACCCATTGCTTCCTCTCGCAAGCTAGTCGTTTTTGATAGTTTGAGGGATCTGAATAGGGGTTTCTTTGCATTCAAAATCAAAATTCTAATTAAATCCTCCAAGCATAAAACGTATTGAGAACTCCAAACCAGTCATACGCTGAAACTTCACTCCGAAAGAAGGTAAATTTTGCAATGGGTTTGCACTGGAAGATCAGAGAAAGGGAAGTGTATTTCGATCCTTACAATATATACAGTATGTACATGCTATTTTTAGGGATTACTCTTTTTTTTTTTTTCTGATTCCTTGTCACTTTTTGACCTTTTATTTACAGTGTGATAGGACAAAAAAAATTGTAATTTTGGGTTCTGGATTTTTAGGTTCCTTGTTGTTACCATCCATTGGATTTTTAGGATGTGTTCTCAATAATTCAGCATCATACCTTCTCAACATTGCATATTGGTTTTCTTGGTTGCCAATGATGAGATCATTAGCTATCCTTCTTGCAGCATAGGCCTTATACTGGGAGACTTCAGATTTGTAGTCCTCATCGACAATCTGTCTAATGGATGTAGCTGGAATTTTCCTACTACATTTAATCCTCTCCAGGTACCTATTGGCTATCCACCTTGCGGTAATCAAATTGTTGTTCCACTCATGGTTGCAATTGCTGTGTTGCAACCTCATTGATTTGATAACCAGACCCTTAGTTTGCGTTGCAGCCTCCACTTAAGCATACACAAACCAAGTGCAGTTCTTATTTTTGCATTTGGCTCTAACCCTTGCAGGTTCATTTGGTTTAAATGTAACTGATCTCCCTGCTTTGATCATGTGATTTTTTATAGCTTCTTTGAATTCTTTTGCACTACTAAATCTCATACCAATATCAAATATGGGGTCCCTGGCATCTCTATTAGGATCAAAGTCAGTATATCTGCCTCTAAAATGCTCATTATCTGTACCTGATCCATCTATACTGTGAATATCATCATTCATCCGTTCATCATCAAATGAGCCATCATCTTCTATTGGAGTCTGCCTATTTCCAACTCCACTAGTTCCAGCTTCCTCAACATATTTAGATTCCCCATTCACAGCATCCTCAAACATGTAGTCATCCTGACAATAATCATCATCATCTGTGAATCATTCCATCTCATAATCTTCATCACTACTGTCATCAAATTTTGAACTACTCTGCTGCAACAATCCCTTTTTATCTGCTTCTACTCTGTTATCAGTAGGTACCTGTGCCTGCCTAGAACTTTCTGTCATGTTACAATCATATACATTTGATCTTCTGTCATCTTCAAATGCTGTTTTATCTTGTTGGCTGTTTCCCAAAATGCTTTCCTCTTGGTTGCTAGTATGAGATGGCTCCTCTATTAGCACTTGTTTCGCCGAAATAAATTCACCCTTCTTTTTTGGCTTTTACTTTTTAACCACAGGCTGGTCATCATCCTGTATTTCTTCAATTACAACATGGGACTCTATTTTCCCATCTTTGAACTCGGGCCCTGAAAACCAAATCTCCAAAATCTCCTGCTTAGTCTTAGAATCAATGTACATCTCTATAACTCTCAACTTTGGAACGTGTTGCAGCATTTTACAAACATCCGTATCCCCCCACAATGGAACTAAGCCATTTCTCAAATTACTTGTTGGTTCAAGAAAATACATTATCGTTGTTTCACCTTCATGTCCAAGTTCTACTAACATATCACAAATTTCACCCAGTGAGATTATATCGGCATCACAGAAGTCGATATAATCTACCCCACCATCTTGATAGCTCTTGTACTGATCTTCATCAACAAACATCCCACCATGATGCATCATAATTGTGAAATAATTGCCATCCATTTATGGAATTTAAAAAAAAAAAGTTACACATCAGTTATGCATTAGAGCAAAAAATATTTTAGTGCAATAGAGTAGGACAAAAGCAGAGTTTAGAACAGTAAATAAACTAAGCTTTTTTTTTTTTTTTGTAATTGTCAATAAATTAAGCTTCCATCATAATTTTCAATGTCACCAATAATAGTATACCAATCAAAATATTTTTGTTGGCAAGCAGCTAGCCTATAGTCTAATAAACTATAGAATTATTTCGGGGCAATCGAACAAATCTATGCATGTCGTTTTTTCTCATTTTTTCCTTGTCATCGAGTGGTCCCACAACATAGCAAACAAACCAAGAACTAGTTTAATGGGTAAAGACAAAGCAAGCAATTCAAATTAATTGATGAATACATACATTAATCAAACTGGAAAAAAAGGTAGAATGCCGCTATAGTTGACATTAATTGGTCCCAAAATATCTTATTCCCAACTAATAATATAATGAATCCATCGTCTATTTGTTTAAGGTCCTGAGATATTTTATTCCCAACTATTAATATGGTGTCTATTTGTTTAACATTTACCCAACGAGAATTACCGAAAATTTCTACCTCTAAAAGTAAATCCATTCAAAAACCATATTTTGCAGTTTGTTTGTAGTCCTTCAAAAGGCAATAAATCCCAAAAAACAGTAACAACAAGCAACCTCAAAAATCCAAAACCCAAAAATACAATCTTTTTTTCCTATCACACTGTAAATAAAAGGTCAAAAAACAGACAAGAAATCAGAAAAAAAAAGAGTAATCCCTAAAAATAGCATGTACATACCGTATATATTGTACGGATCGAAATACACTTCCCTTTCTCTAATCTTCCAGTGCAAACCCATTGCAAAATTTAGCTTCTTTTAGAGTGAAGTTTCAGCGTATGACTGGTTTGGGGTTCTCAATACATTTTATGCTTAGAGGATTTAATCAGAAATTTGATTTTGAATGCAAAGAAACCCTTATTCAGATCGCTCAAACTATAAAAAACTACAAGCTTACGAAAGGAAGCAATGGGTTTGAGGATTGATCGTGTTCTGAAGGCGGGAGATGACCCATTACCATCCTTGATGGTAGGACAAAAATGCCCTTAAAATATATACTTATGTCAATATTTAACCGTTTAAATTGACAAAATGTTTAGTTTTTAGATGTTTTAAATAATCTAGGGTTAAAATAATATATTTTAAAGTTTAAGGGTAAAAATTAAAATTTAAAAAAATTTAAGGATAACCGACATATTTTGCCCTTAAATTAATGATTTTTATAATTAAGTTTGTAATTAATTCGTCACTAAATTTAGTGACGGCCAACGAATTTTAATTTTTTTTTAAAAAAAATAATTTAACCACCGACCGAACCTAATCAATTTGACCCGGAAGCTAACCCGACACGTCGGATAATTTTATAAGATTATATCAGACGTGGGGCTCGAACGGCATCCTTGTTGTGGGGGAGCACGTTCTCCACCATTAAGTTATTAATATTCTTATAATTTTTTATTCTTTATATTAATTATATAATATATTTTTCTTACAGATTAGCGACGGATTTGTGACAAATTAGCGACAGGTGATAAAAACATCGCTAAGTATCGACAGATTAGCGATGACATTTTAACAACTATTTAGTATTAATATATAATTACATATGTCGTAGCTAATCCCTCGCTAATTAGTTAGAGATTATCGACCGTAACTAATATCTCGCTAATGAATTAGCGACGATATTTTAACAATTTTTTAGTATTAATGTATAATCACACATACCATAGCTAATCCCTCCATAATTAGCGATGGATTATCGATTATAGCTTATCCCTCGCTAATTTGCGACGAATTAGCGACGGTATTTGAACAATTCTTTTAGTACTGATGCTTAATTACTTATGTCGTAACTAATCTCTAACTAATTAGCGACGGTCGAGAAACCCTCATTCATTAGCAAGAAATTAGTGATGGCTAATTGACAAATCTTTAAAAAAATAAATTTAAATTGGAAATTTTATTTGCCGTCATTATTCCGTCGCTAATAATGATTTTTCTTGTAGTGTAAGAAACATATAATTGTTATGAATTATTGGAATCTCCATTAATTAGTGGAGGCTCCACTAATTATGGATTTATGTGAATTATTAGAAGTTTTTTATGGATGTCCACCATTTAGTGGAGAGACCACTAATTGAGATTAGTTGAAGATGATGTATGACATGATGTATTCCACTAATTAGAGCTCTATAAATAGAGCTATTCTCTAAGCTTGTAATACACCATCATTTTGTGAAAGAAAGATTAGTAAAAGAAATATTAGAGAAAATTGTGAGAGAAGAGAAAGAGAGAAATTCTTGTGCAAAATAGTTAGATTTTTATTAGTGTGTAGTGTGAAGATTTTATTCTAACACTACCCTAATTTTATAACACGTTATCAGTACGAGACTCTACCGAAGTACTGAAGGTTATAATCACGGTAGTACTATTGAAGTGTTCTTGAACAAAAGAGGAAGGTAAGTACTTTTTCTATTTGATTTTGTATCTACATGGCAAATCTTACCAAACTCGAGTTCGCAGCTCTTGATATTACTGGGAAAAACTATTTATCTTGGATATTAGATGCTTGAAATGCATTTAGCTGCAATGGGTCTGGAAGATACCATTGTAGAAAGAAATTCATCATCATCACAAAATAATGCTAAAGCTATGATTTTTCTCCATCATCATCTTCATGATGCCTTAAAGGTTGAATACCTTACCGTGAAAAATCCACTTATTTTGTGGACTAATTTGAAAGAAATGTTCGATCACCAGAAGATGGTCGTCCTTCCAAAGGCATGGTATGACTGGATGCATTTGCGATTACAAGATTTTAAATCTGTTAGTGAGTATAATTCTGCTATTTTTAAAATTAGCTCGCAGCTAAAACTGTGTGGAGAAAATATTACTGATGAGGATATGTTAGAAATTTTTTTTTCTACTTTTCATGCCTCGAATGTGCTCCTGCAGCAGCAATATCGAGAAAAGGGATTCAAGAAATATGCAGAATTGATATCTTGTCTTCTCGTAGCTGAGCAAAATAATGAGTTATTAATGAAAAATCATGAAACTCGACCAACAGGTTCTACTCCATTCCCGGAAGTGAATGATGTTAGAACTCGTAATTTTGGTCCTGGAAGAGGTCGTGGTCGTGGTCGTGGTCGTGGATATGGCCGTGGCCGTGGACATATATATAGTCGTGATAAAAATATTCATTATGATCGCAACAATCAAAATAAACTTACGAGAAATAATGACAACCACCAGAAGTGGCCAAAAACTAACGTGAAAGGAAAAAGAAATGATGTTCCTAAAAATTATGAAGATAAATGTTATCGCTGTGGTATAAAAGGTCATTGGTCTCGTACCTGTCGTATTACAATACACCTTGTTGATCTGTATCAGGCGTCTATTGAGAAGAAAGGCAAAAATGTTGAAACAAATTTTACTCTACAACATTCTCTTCATGATAATAATGATATCAACCTTGACGATGTTGATGTAACTCATTTAGACGTGGCTGATTTCTTTGAAGCATCCTGAAGGAAGAATTGAGCATTTGATTGGTGATGGAAGTGTTCAAAATAATTAAAAGTTTACTTTTAATATGTTTCTTTTATATTTTATATTTTTTTGGCATTGTAATAGTACTTATCGTTTAAGGTTTTTATTATTTGAGTATTTACATTTATAAATGTTTTGTTATGCCCAGATGGCTATTATTCCGCTTACTGGATACACAAATGGCATTGAAGATATATGCCTAATTGATAGTGGTACAACACACACCATATTGAAAGATAAAAAATATTTCTCTTACCTGCAGATGGGAGAAACAAATGTTAATACTATAGGTGGTAGTGTAAAGTTGATTGAAGGCTCTGGAAGAGCTAATATTGTATTACCCAGAAGAACAAATGTTGTTATTCCTAAAGCGTTATTTTCTTCAAAATCTCGAAAAAATTTATTAAGCTTTAAATATATTCGCCGAAATGGATATCACATTGAAACAATGGAAGAAAATAGTTTTGAGTATCTCTGTATTACTCAAATAATGTCGGGTAAGAAATCTTTATTAGAAAAGCTACCATCTCTTTCTTCTGGCCTATATAGCACAAAAATCCATGCAATTGAAATGCATCATTCAAGAAATCGAAATTTACTGATCCTCGTTACATTTATCATTTGGCATGACCGTTTGGGTCATCCAAGAGCTATTATGATGCGAAGAATAATTGAAAATACGCATGGTCATCCTTTGAAAAGTCAAAGGATTTTGACATCTGATAAATTTTCATGTGCTGCATGTTCTCAAGGGAAATTGATTATTAAACCATCTCCAACAAAAGTGGAGTTTGAGTCTCCAGTATTTTTAGAAAGAATTCATGGTGATATATGTGGACCAATTAATCTACCATGTGGGCAATTCAGATACTTTATGATTTTAATTGATGTATCGACCCGATGGTCGCATGTTAGTTTATTATCAACTCGCAACCTGGCGTTCGCGAGATTGCTTGCCCAAATAATTTGCTTAAGAGCGCAATTTCCAGATTATCCGATCAAAAAGATCCGTCTAGATAATGCTGGAGAATATTCCTCCCAAACTTTTGACGCTTATTGCATGTCAATTGGCATTACTACTGAACATCCAGTAGGTCATGTTCATACTCAGAATGGTCTAGCTGAATCATTCATTAAACGGTTACAATTAATTGCTAGACCGTTATTAATGAGAATAAATCTCCCGACAACTGCTTGGGGACATGCTATTTTGCATGCTGCAGCACTTGTACGCCTAAGACCAACAAGTTATCACAAATTTTCTCCCTTACAATTGACTTTTGGTTCCGAGCCAAATATAGCTCATTTAAGAATTTTTGGGTGTGCTGTATATGTTCCAATTGCACCAAACCAACGTACAAAGATGGGTCCTCAAAGAAGAAAGGGGATTTACGTTGGATATGATTCTCCCTCTATTATCAGGTATGTTGAACCCCTGACAGGAGATGTATTCACGCAAGATTTGCTGATTGTCATTTTGATGAATCATTATTCCCTAAATTAGGGAGAGAACCAAAACAGCATAAAAATGATCTTGCTTGGACAACATCATTAAATTATCTTGATCGGCGCACAAGCGCATGTGAACTTGAAGTTCAAAAGATAATTCATTTGCAAAGCATTGCAAATCAAATGCCAGATGCTTTTGTTGACTCCAGAAGAATTACAAAATCGTATATTCCAGCTATAAATGATCCTATTCGAATTGAAGTTCCAGCAGAACAAAATATTATACCTATAGCTGCTGAGTCAAAAACACGCCAGAAGCATGGCCGACCTCTTGGTTCTAAAGATAAAAATCCTCGAAAGAAAAGAGGATTAACTGATCCAGAAGATCATATTGAAGAAAAGAATGATAAAGACCAAGAGAGAATTGATGACAAAGAACCAGAAGTTGATGAAAGTAACACTGAAATTTCTATTAATTATACCACTTCCGGTAGAAGTTGGAATCGAATAGAAACTGTTATTCATAATATATTTGCATACAATATATCTCTTGATGTTACACAGGATAATGATGATCCTGAACCAATATCAGTTGATGAATGTCGGCATAGAAAAGATTGGCTGCAATAGAAAGATGCGATTGAATCGGAGTTAAATGCACTGACAAAACGTGAAGTCTTCAGACCTGCAGTCCGAACACCAGAAGGTGTAAAACCTGTTGGTCACAAATGGATATTTGTGCGAAAGCGCAATGAAAAGAGTGAAATCATTCGATATAAAGCGCGATTAGTAGCCCAAGATTTTTCACAAAGACCAGGTATTGATTATGATGAAACTTATTCTCCTGTTGTTGATGCTATTACACTCCGATATCTTATCAGTTTGGCAGTACATGAAAAGATAGATATGCGCCTATTAGATGTTGTCACTGCTTACTTGTATGGAAATTTAGAAAATGATGTTTACATGAAAATCCCCGAAGGATTTCATATGCCTGAAGCATATAAACATTATCCTCGTGAAAATTACTCCATCAAGTTGCAGAAATCATTATATGGCCTGAAACAATCTGGGCGCATGTGGTTCACACGTCTTAGTGAATATTTATTGAAAGCGGGATTTAAAAATGACCAGGTATGTCCATGTGTTTTTATTAAAAAATCTGGTTCTAAATTTGTGATATTAGCTATATATGTTGATGATATTAATCTTATTGGAACTCCTGAAGAGCTCCAAGAAACAATTGATTATTTAAAAAGAGAATTCGAAATCAAGGATTTTGGTAAAACCAAATTTTGCCTTGGTTTACAAATTGAACATCTGGAGAGTGGAACATTTATTCATCAATCAACATATACAACAAAAGTGTTAAAAAGATTTTACATGGACAAAGCACATCCATTGAGTATTCCAATGATCGTCCGATCATTAAATGTGGATAAAGATCCTTTCCGACCTCAAGAAAATGATGAAGAACTCCTTGGTCCTAAAGTACCATATCTCAGTGCAATTGGTGCATTGATGTATCTTGCTAATAATACACGACCTGATATTGCTTTTGCTGTCAATTTATTAGCAACATTTAGTTCTTCACCAACACGACGACATTGGAATGGAATTAAACAAGTCCTTCGATATCTCCAAGGTACAATTGATCTCGGATTATTTTATTCAAATAAAACCAGTCCAACATTGATAGGTTATGCAGATGCTAGTTATTTATCTGATCCACATAAAGCACGTTCTCAAACGGGCTATCTATTTACATGTGGAAATACTGCTATATCATGGCGTTCTACGAAACAATCTATAGCAGCTACTTCTTCAAATCATGCTGAAAATATAGCCATTCATGAAGCAAGTCGAGAATGTGTATGGCTAAGATCCATGATTCATTATATTTGAGAAAGTTGTGGATTATCATCAATCAAAGATATTCCAACTCCTCTTTATGAAGACAATGCAGCTTGCATAGCTCAATTACGAGGAGGATATATTAAAGGAGATCGGACAAAACATATTTTACCAAAATTCTTCTTTACTCATGAACTCCAGAAGAAATGTGAAATTGATGTGCTACAAATTCGATCATGTGATAACCTCGCAGATATTTTCACGAAGACTTTACCGACTGCAACATTTGAGAAGTTGAGATATAAAATCGATATGCGTCGGTTTAAAGATTTAAAGGAATCATCTCATCAGGGGGAGTAATAAACAAACATATAGAATAGTGTACTCTTTTTCCTTCACTAGATTTTTTTTCCCACTGGGTTTTTATCTAGTAAGGTTTTAACGAGACATATTCTTTATGTAATGGATGGACATACAAGGGGGAGTGTTATGAATTATTGGAATCTCTATTAATTAGTGGAGGCTCCACTAATTATGGATTTATGTGAATTATTAGAAGATTTTTATGGATGTCCACCATTTAGTGGAGAGACCACTAATTGAGATTAGTTGAAGACGATGTATGCCATGATATATTCTACTAATTAGAGCTCTATAAATAGAGTTATTCTCTAAACTTGTAATACACCATCATTTTGTGAAAGAAAGATTAGTGAAAGAAAGATTAGAGAAAATTGTGAGAGAAGAGAAAGAGAGAAATTCTTGTGTAAAATAGTTAGAGTTTTATTAGTGTGTAGTGTGAAGATTTTATTTTAACACTACCCTAATTTTATAACAATAATAGAATAAGTTTGAATAAAGGATTCCTAAGCATGCATCACTTGAACATGCCAAACATTTTTCATTTATCTATACATGTGTTACTTCAGCATTTGAAAAGTTTAACTTAAAAATTCTATAACAAAATTCAAAAGTTAGTTCGTGTTTTGCAAATTTAAATTCTAAATACTAAAAAATGTTTTCAGAATCATCAACTTCCATAAAATGAACATTTAATTAGTAATAATATATATAATATATAATATTTTGTAAAAAATATATTATATTCATTTTGGGTTGAAAATTTATTCAAACTGCGATATTTTTTTAATTATTTCAAGTTGAAACCAAACTAACAAAAATAAAAACAGTAATTCTGGTTTTGTTTAGTACTGTGGAGTTGTTCAGTTTGGCTACAACTTTTTTTTTTTTTTAATAGCCTTTACATGGAGTTTTTTACAAAGATCACCAAATTATGGATAAAAATTATAAAAGAAAACAATGAAAATTAATAAATTTTTACATAAATCAAAACATGTTCAAAAAGATATTCTAAAATAAAAAATTTACAATTATTAGATTTTTAATATTAAAATTTTAATAATTATAAAATTATATAATTTTGACCGTAATAAATTACACGATTTTAAATTCTTTCACGATCACGGCATTCGGACTAACTAAAGTGCAAATCGCTACCAAAGGGTGGAATAATCTGTTTCAACACAATAAATTTGTGAGGCGCGAAACTATTGTTGCCATGCAGGGCAGTAATACAATGCTTGGTCACGAATTATTTTTTCTTGACATATTTTGCGTACATATAACCTGAAAAATATGTATTAAATTCGAAATTTTCTGAGTAAGCCAAGTTTCTTCGCCTTTAGCACCGGTCATTGTAAAGCCAAAAACGAAGAGGCAAAATGCATAAAGGTGAAGAAGAAAAGGAGTTTACAATAGGGGAAAGAAACAACACTGTGACTGTGAGAAGTCGCTTGTTTATACGTCGAAGCTCCTCAGCATGCAACTACAACTCGATAAAGCAATGACACGTTGCTTCCTTTCACGTTCCCAAAAATGCAAAATCACCTCAACGCCGAGTCAAATTGGTTCTAATTTACAAAAGCAACCTAAAGCTAGAGGAAAAGATTCAAGAAAAAGGCAGTGTGAATCGGGGGAAAGCTTGCTCAAGTCTTAGTTTATTCCTTATTCCGTTCTTTCTCGCCAAGATTTCTACTAGTATATCCTTTTCATACATAGAGGCTCTGGGAAGCTTAGTTATGGAGGTTGAGGAGAAGAAGGATTCAAGTAAGAATATGGAGATTTCAATTGCAGAAGCATACTCAAAGTTTCCGGGGTTTCGGTTTTCGCCGACGGACGAGGAGTTAATTTGTCATTATCTGAAGAAGAAGCTTGAAGGGTCAGACAAGTGTGTTGAGGTTATTCCAGAGATCGATATTTGTAGGGATGAGCCTTGGGATTTACCAGGTACCTCTTTTTTTATCTAGATTTTGTTGAATTTGGATCTGTTTTTGAAGGGGGTATGAAAAACTTTCAAGAAACGCAAAAGGGAGAGTTTTGGTTTAAATTGAAGTGCAATTGATTTAATCGTTGTGCATGAGAGGATTTGTGGTTATAAATAATCTTACTTTTTATTCATATGTTTGAGAATTGTTTGATAATTTTATTGAGGACATATGTTTCTTATTATGCTTAGTATTGATGTATCTATTTTTTCTTTAGCTAATTTAAAATAATAGAAACTTGCTCTGTACACTGGAGATTGAGATATATCATAGTTATTTCCCTTTTTTTTTTTTTGGAAAAAGTTGAAATCTTTATATTTGAAAGATTTGCCTTAGCTTTATAGATTCACCAATCCAAAGATGTTGGTTGGCTAGGATTAACTCCCTTTTGAGCTAGCAGGTGAGCTGACATATTACAAGTTCTATGTACAAAGGAAGTTTTGTATAATTGAATTTGACAGTGTAAATATTGATGTCCTGAATCACATAAGCAAAGGCGGAAAGATCCACATCTTGAACTGTAACCCTTTAGATAATTCCCAGGCATCACTTTCTAAATTGATTGAATGGAACCGTGAATCATCAGCCAGCCTTATACCAAGAAGGATTTACCCTAGCTTCAGCATTCTCTGAGGTCTAGCTGCCAACAAGTTTTTGTGCTGTGGATCATACATGTTTTAACCAAATTAGTTTATTGGTAATGGAACTTGTTCCGATGTCTGATTGTAGCAAGTAACCTTTTTCATGCAAACAACCGCATAAACGATAAGAAATGAAAGCTTCTTGCAAACTTTCAAGTTTTCAAAATCCCTGGCACATGCTGCAGTACTCCTAGGAGATGCTTGCTTCTGTTTTGAACTAGTATAATAATGGTTCCAAAACTTTGGCAGCCTAGTAACATTGGTTATGGCCATTCTAAGTTATTTTCTTTTCTCTTAAACCAGCCAAATCAATCATTCAGTCAGATAACGAGTGGTTCTTTTTTTCTTCTCGCGGGAGAAAATACCCCAATGGCTCCCAAAGTAAAAGAGCAACTACTTCTGGCTACTGGAAAGCAACTGGAAAAGAACGTAATGTGAAGTCAGGTTCAACTATTATTGGCACAAAGAGGACTTTGGTTTTCCATACTGGTCGGGCACCTAGAGGACAGAGGACAGAATGGATAATGCATGAGTATTGCATGAACGGACAATCACAGGTAATTGTGTTACTACAAACTACATTAATTAGTTCCGGCATCTATTGTTTCATAGATTATGCAGGAATTCTGTTAAGAATGCTGACGAGGACTTGATTCAAGTGTTTGATAAGTAATGTTTTTAATTCATTTTCTACCCTAATAAGACCAGTTATGTTTAGCTTTTGAGTCCTTTGCTTGGATGAAAATTATGGGCTGCTACATCTTTGAACAAAAATACATGAGTTACAGTGTATTTATGGCATGCCTTTTTAATGTTGAGTTATTGGATTCACTTGAATAATTTCATTCTATTGAAACACCAAAGTTAATCTTGAACTTTTCATTCTTAAAAAAAGTTATTTGTTTTTCTGTTATGCAATTGTCACAGTTGCTGCATCAAAATGCCCTTAATGAGCTCGAATTTGGTGATCAGTTCTAGTTGCAGGTAGAATTTAGAGAAAAGTTGTAGTTGGTTTGAAAAGTGGCCAGCTCCCGGTATTATTGGATACTTATTAACTTCACTCCAGATAATACAATTATCTTAAGTTAAATCTTCACATGGATTTTAGCTTATAACAGAGTTGAATATTTCAATCTGACTGCATAAGCAAATCAAGTTGGTTGTTGTCAATATGGTAACTACTCGAGGCAATAGAAGATTGGGAAAACTTACAGGTCCTTTAGTGTTACTAGACTTGCTGTTGGTTTGTGACCATTCCATTCAATTGATGTTCTTCATGCCTGGCAATGGAGAAAGATAGACATCAATCTTTGCATAATACACTCATTTTGTGGGATGCTTAGAGCAACAAACTTGATTGAAGGCAACACTATTATTTGAGAGAAAATAATATAAAAACTATTAGACTTGCACATGCAACAGACAACACCTACACTTGTTAATTTCCTTCACACTTACTAATAGATTTACTCTCACTTGTCACGCTTGCTACTTATAAATAATCACAAGACTTTACAGTTCTACTTATACTGGTAGCTAGGTCATCGCTTTTCTTCTAGAAACTAATGTCATCTGCAATTGAAGTCACTGACTTAGAGGATACCAGAACTTGGCCATATTTAGCTTGCATCAGTGATATGCTGGTATAGTTTTCTAGATTCTTCTTTGGCATTCTTCTAGAAGACTCTTGAAGAATCTAGTCTTGATTTTAACAATTAATTTCTTGGTTGAATTGCAAGTCAGGAGTCTTCAACTGTTTTTGTTTGGATGGTTCCTTCACTCTGCAGGATAGTCTACGACGATAATAAAATTTTTTACATTGAATAATTCATTCAATGAGTTCAATTTTTAACTCCAGTCAATCTGAGATGTTTTATGTATTTCATGGGAGGAACCACACTAAACATTTGCTTACTTGAGTATCTGCAGGATCACATGGTTGTATGCCGGCTTCGGAAGAACATTGATTTTAGTCTAGATGACAATACACGAAAAAGATCAGGAGAACAGAGACATTCATCAGCTGCGAATAATTCTGTTGCAACTTTATCTGGAGTTGAACAGAATAGGGTAAGAGAAGGGACCATTGTAGCTGAATCTTGCTCAAAGGAAGGTAGCAGCAGCTATAATTCCCATTCAGTTGAGCAGAATGACTCTGGGTTTGAATCTGACGAAAAAATAGCTAATGAAATCTCTCAGTATGCCTCATCCAGCCATCAGCAAGTTCAGGTTTGAGTTTACCTCTGAAATCATCTATTTTCGTTCTAATAGCTTGATTGATGGATCTGGAAGAGGAAAAAGTTTTTGTGCTTCAAAGCATTATATTTCCTGCTGTGCTCTTTGATTCTTGTATGATTGATTTCTCAAGGGCAAGCTCAGCTTTGCCTCACCACCCCAGATAGTATCACATCAAAGGCTAAACCAGCTTACCATCCTAGACAGTGCCTAAAAGTGTATCCAGCTGCAGGCTTCTGATCTATTTGTATCTGGAAATCCAGGACAGTGAAAGAAATGAAGAGGATTGGTTTGCGGATATAATGAAAGATGATATCGTCGAGCTCGATGATTCTTCACTTATCCCAAGCACTCATCTCTTGCCAATGGTTGCCGGCGAACCTGCGACCAAGATTAATCCTAAGGAACCAAGCCAACCTATCACAGCCCCTACCCTTCCTTCCCAGGGCACAGCAAATCGACGACTCAAGCTCAGGAGGTTAAAATCTGAAGAACAGAAAGCAGAGCCACTAACAGCAAAGGTACCAATGGATCACACCAACATGGCGGAGCTAGTGGTCACCCCCAAAGATTCACATAAGCCATTGAAAAATTTGATTGGCTTCTCCTCCGCCATGGCCATTTTAGCATTCCTCATGATCCTACTGCTTCTATCTTTGTTTAATCAAGTTGCGACACTCCTGAAACGTAATTTAACAAGTCATCTTGATCTAGGGAGCCCTTAGAGACTGCAACAAACCTGGTTTTTATATATGTGAAAATTGCTGTAAATATTGTCAGCTGTAGAGCAGAAAATATGCAGGAATTTCATTATTGTAAAGATGAAAGAATCTCATTTATCTGTTGGCATTGATATGTGAAATTTCATAATTCCAATTTCTTTGCTCTACTCTTGAACGTTCAAATGACAAGAAGTCAAACACTTAATTATTGGACGATTAACTTTTTTTTTCCCTCATCAAAGGAGGAAAATTAAGGTTTCGTTAAGGTCAATAACAAATTATAGGAAAAACTAATTCTGAGACAAATAAATTTTCATTTAGTAACAAAAGTTGTATTTGAAGGTAAGAGATGGGAAAGGGTTTTTGGCAGCAAAACAAGACGTAGATTTTGTTTTATATATTTAATTTGAAGCTAATATGTCATTTTATTAATAAATTGTTATTCCTTCACATTTTTGTTAGGGTGATTTTTATAATATTTTTTATTTATAATTATATATTATTTTGTGAAATAAAAAGGTATTTATATTATTTTTAATTTAATCATTATTATTATTATTATTATCATCAATCTACATACTATTAATCCGTTTTTAATTTTATATTATTTTTACTATTTTCAATATAAAGTGTATTTAATATCCACACAGTTCTTTGTTTTTCAAAGAGTATTAACTAAGTACTTTAATTTAATTTTAAGTAAATTAAGAAAAAAAAGTAATCCAATATTTTTCTCTTAAAATTGTATGGAATTTTGAATTTTCTTAATCTGCATATAACAATAAAACAACATTTAAGAAAAAAAAATGGCAGTAAATTTTACAGTGTAATAAAAAAAATATAAATTACATTTTATGCAAATTGAACCAAACCCCCATCAAGCCACCCGTGGTTTTGGTCCCAAAAAAAAAAAAAAATGCAAATGGAAAACCTTAGACTATGGTAGAACCACTAGAATAAATTGCTTTGCAGCTTTAATTTTGAAACCAAGATGCATATACGAAGGCCGATGAGAGGAGGTGTCAACTGTTGAGAGAGTTTTAGTTCTTTATCTCTTTTTATTTTTAATAATTTTATCCTAAAAAATATATAGAGAGAGCACAGGTGGGACCAGCCGGATGAAGGTGATCAAATTACCCATAATTTCTTTTAAATTTTGTTTTTTAAAATTTATTTCAGCATTGCCCGACCTTACCCTTTTAAATTTTGTTTTTTTTACTTTCTATCCAATCCTTCATCCCTGTAAAAAATTTTAAATTATTTTATTTTTTTTAGCGTGCAAGCTGCACTTGGAAAAAGTTGGCCTTAGCAAGCTTCATTCTTTTAATTTTCTCTTTTTCCAAGAGCATCTCATAGCAATTTTTTTTTTTAAAACTTTATAGAGCGTGAGCTGCGCTTGCTTCTTTCTTTTAATTCTTTTTTTATTTTTTAACGTCAAAGCTGCCCGGTTCTTTCTTTTATGTTTTGTTCATTTTTTAGTGTGTGAATTACATTTGAAAATAGTTGACTTTATCTAATTTGTTTCTTTAAATTTTTAAATATTTTTTAGCACGTGAGTTGCGTATGAAAAATTACTAAATTTTTTCTTTTAATTCTTTTTTATTCTTGAGCCCGTGACCTGTGCTTGCTTCTTTCTTTTAATCTTTTTTGAAGATTTTTAGCGCGTAAGTTGTACTTGGAAAAATTTAGCCTTACCCAACTTCTTTCTCTTAATGTTTTTTTTTTTTAATTTTATTTTTAGCACGCAAGGTGTGGGCTTGCTTGTCTTTTAATTTTTTTTTATTCCTTTAAATCTCTTGTTTATTAGTATTTTTTTAGCGCGTGTGTTCAGCTTAGAAAACCAGGGCCTCCCTTCTTTTTATTTATTTTTTTAGCACGTATGATGCCAACCTTTTTCTTTTATTTTTCTTTTAATTGCGTGAGTTGCGCTAGGAAAAAAAAAAAAAAACCAGCCGTACACAATACTTTTAGCTTTTTGGAAAATTCTTGTGTACACCTGACGTACGTGTATCGATACTTTAAGAACTTATATCATGTACAGATAAAATTACACATAATATTTATTGTATAACTTTCAGTATATATAGTACAAGCATCTAAAGTAACGGGTGCACGTAAGAATTTCTCTAGTTTTTAAGAGTGCGAGCCGTCCTCAAAAAAGCCAGTCATACCCAGCATCTCTCAATGAATTTTAAGATGTAAGTATATAAAAATTGATTTGAAATGAATTTTATAAAAAATTACTATATATATATATATACACGATCAGGTGAGGTCCAAAATAGAGAATATGATGTATTAGGTATAGATAATAGTTTTTAAAAATAAAAAATACATAAAATAATAATATTTTGAATTAAAGTGAAATTGTAGTTTGGAATGGGAATGAAAAATTATTGTCCAAATAAGGATCAATTCTTACATGGACCATGGATCGATGGACCAAATGCATTAGTGAGTTGTACCGTACAACTTGTATTACACACGGTACAAGTCACAAATGTAGTTGGTCTATGAACTATTGGTTAGAATTTTTCCCAAATAAGGCCTTTTTTTTTTAAAGTGTTTGGGCTGCACTTGATCCTTTATTTTTTATTTTTATTGTGAACTTGATTCAAAATAAAATTATAAAATAAACTATAAGAATTATAAAAGAACTAGATTTTAGGAACTAGAAAAAGAAAATCACTTGTATTCAAAATTGATATTCTGTTCATTTATATAAAGTCCATATTTATAGAGATTTAGACATATCAACTTAAAGATAAAAAATAAATCTGATAAATACGATCTTATCTTATCTATGAAATTAATAACGTTAAAAAACGAATGGTAGCATTTATGTTCTAGATAAATGAATAATATTTGAATCGAATAGTCACATCCATGTTTTATATAAATGGATAATATTGAAAAATAAACATCCACATCTTATCCTTTTAATTTCATAACACCCCCATGGAATAAATTTTTAATGATCTCAATCTTCCACTTGAATTTATCTTGGTTATCCATTTAGGTAACTCCTAACCATCCACTTAGTTTAATCTTAGCCTTACATTTAACACAATTTAAGCCATTCAATTAAACATTATCCAAGATAATTAAATCAAAACCTTAGATTGTGTTAGATCATAGCCATTCATTGAATTAATCCTGACTTTTCAAATGTATTAAATCACAACCATTGAGTTATACTTCTTTCTTAAGCAATTTAATCAGGACCATTTATCTTTCTTACACAAAAAGAACCCTAAACTCCCTAGTGGCCAGCTACCCCCTTCCCATTTCTCTCAAAAACAATTTTTCCAACTCCCTCTTCTCTTGTTGCCGCCATCTTCTCCCTCTTTTATCCTTTCATTTTCTCTTGATAAAAAAGAAGAACCTTAACTTTGAAAGTTGAAGATTGAAACTTCCATTTGCTATGATTCGAAGTTTCTAAGTGATTTCTTGAAGAGGTATTAACAAGAACTATTTTCTCTTTATTTTCTCAATTTGAGCAAAATTGAATATTCTGAATAGATTTATATATCTGTTGGAAAATGCTATTTCGTATTACTTTTATGAAGGAGATTTGATGTAATTTTATTTATAACATATTGTACTGAGTTTATATGTTGGTCCATGTGAAGTTTGTGGAGAATTGATGTTGGATTGATGATTAGAATTGCTTAGTAAATAGAGCACTATTTTTGGAATTGTTGAACACTTAGAAAGTTGGGTTTGAATTTTGCATTAAAACGATTAGGGCTTTTCTTGGCCTTATTTTTCTGCAAAAATATAATGTTCTGGGATCAATGTAATGATGGCCTTGCATAGATCACACGTTGGGAAGTTAGTTTTTTTTTTTTTTTTTGAAATTTACTCCGTTTTCAATTTGCAAAACTGTGTTGAAGACGTGAATTTGAAGAATTATTTGAATACCTTTCCGTTTGAATTTTAATCTGAATTTTTTACACATGAAACTTCAATGCCTCAAAGTATTTTGCCACAAAAATCATTGGAAAATAATTTGTGGATTGTTTTCAATAATTATTTGTATATTGCTGCCAAATCTGTTTTTTAGAGTTACTGTTGCATGTGTGAAAATTTTGAGCATGCTGATAACCTACATAAACATATGATTATTGAGTGAACTTTGTACTGTAACTTCTACACATAATGAAGTTATTATCTAAAAATTTTGAGTGGATTATGAGTTCATTAGCCTAGTTAACTAATCACATCATTTTTATGCTCTATTTTGCTCTATTAGCACCAAATTTCTAATTAGAAGATAATTTGAAATAATTATGATTTTGCTATAAACTCTTGATCTTAATTTGTGTTGATTATACAATGATTTGGGTATGGTTAATGTAACACCCCATATTTTCATAATATAGTGGCCTATAACTTTGTGGGATGTCACCCCGTCTGATTGCTTAGGCAAGGGATCTTTATAACAGACTTTACTCAAAAGATGGCGAAATTTTTCAAAAATAGAAAAGTACAAAGAATTTGGCTTCTGATATATACACTCACAGGTATAACAGGTCCAAGATGTAACATGAGCCTCTAAGAGTCCACCACGCTTTCACTGCGCCTCTGATCCTAAATATTTCAAAGGAAATAATACACATGTGAGTGAAAATCACTCAGTGAGTACCGTGTGTGCTAGTACTTTAGTAAAGAGACAGAGTACATAAAATCCTTGTGGGGAAAACATTTCATTGGTTCACTAGAAACAATTCCAAAACTCTCTAAAGAATAGTTTATTCAGAACTCAATCATTTTGGAAAACTGTGTTTCAATTTTAAATTATTGCCCCGATTTCCACATCATAGGTATTCCTCCAATAGAAAGTCAGCCTGTATGCAAAGCTCACAAGACTTTGCCTTCGGTGCCACATATCATTGTGCTTAGACTGCAGCCTACAACACTTAACCGTGCATCGCCGGAAGGGTAAGTACACCGCAGCGTACTGCCGAGAATCAAGTTAGTGCTTACGCTAAGTATTTAAGTCAGTGCATACGTCAAGTATTCAAGTTAGTGCATATGCCAAATATTCAAATTAGTACTTACGCCAAGTATTCAAGTTAGTGCATACGCCAAGTAAGTTAGTACTTATGCCAAGTATTCAAGTTAGTACTTATGCCAAGTTAGTGCTTACACCAAGTAGTCAAGTTAGTCATGTTTTGGAGTCAAGGATTAACAAGTTCAAGAAATCAAGAAATCAAGATTCATATTGTTCTTCGTGTTTCCAAAACCATAAAAAGGCTCGTACTTGAGCACATCAGGAAACTATTTTCTATATCAGGAAAATCATTTTTGGGGCAAAATATCATTTTCTAGAATTTGATCCCACTGATTCGCAAGTTAGATAATAATCCCCATAGGCTTCGCAGGGCCAATCAATTCATTCAATAGGCACATCAAGTCAATAAATAGTTTTCGGAATCAAAATGCCATTTTTCAAAAGTTAATTTCATATTGAGAGATCATTTTTCAAAATCATGTCGAAATAGGGTAAAGAGTTCTTTTCATATATCAAAACAAGCTTCCAAGAGTATTTAGGTCATTTTGCCCGTACTTGATCACAAAAGTCATTTCCAAAGGCATTCGGGTCATTTTTACCTTTACCCAATTTGAAAAGTGTTCACAAGAATTCCAATAAGGATATTTTGGTCATTTACCAAATATCTGATTTCAAAGATTTTCAGAAAATATTCTAATAAGGACATTTGGATCATTTTCTAAATACCCGACTCCAAAAGGAACTTTTTCCAAAAATCCAGAATTCTAAGCCTGAAAGAGGATTAAATTAAAAGTTTCCAAATATATTTCCAAAAAATGTTCCAATAAGGGCATTTTAGTTAATTTGTGAATACTCGATTCTAAAAATAACCATTTTTTGAAAATTCTAAGTGTTTAATAAAAAAATGACCAAATTTACAAAATTCATGCTTTAATCATCCGTTAAGGTTTCCAAACCAAATATGAAGTTTATTCGAGCCTAAAGTGACATAAGAATAAATCTTGCTTAGATAACCTTAAATATATTCAGCGATTTTCAAAATAGTATAAACTGTAGCATTTCATGGAAAAATAAAGCACATTAAATTTCAAAAGGTTTTAGAAATCAAGGGGACTCACCTCGCGTCCTAATTAACTTTTTCGGTTCACGGCTGTTCGACCAAAGTTTCTATTGTTTCCAACATACCGTTGGCCATTTACTGATAAACCTACAACAAATATCATTTTTAAGTTAAATCGTGTTTGGTCGAAAAGTAGCCGACGGTTAGCCGACGTGCCCAACGGTCAGCCAACATCCAACCAACATTTAGCCGACAGGACTGACGGTTAAGAAAAACGTTCAACTTTCGTTCATGTCATTTGTTCAATTCTTTCAATTTCCTTTTTCCATATCCTCCCTCCCTTCATGCACAAGGGATTCACTCCATATTTCTTATTCATTTAATCCAAAATCATACAATTATTCTTCGTTAAGTTCATTCACTTTCCAAGCAAAATCCTGAAATTTTACTACTTTGATACACAATTTTATTTCGCATATAACTTCCAATCCACAACTCTGATTTAGCTCTATGATAAATCAAAATGACCATAAGACTCTTATCCTTAATTTTATGTAAGCCCTTTTTTGAGTTCTAATTATCGTGACACAATACAGGGCAAAAATTGCCCCAGTAGTTTTCTAGTTTTTAATCCATTTTTACAAAACAACTTCACCTACTTGTGCTTCTTGATTTATAACACCTATATAACCCTTAATCCACTTCATTTTCCCTTCAAACAACCTTAATTCTTTAGGTTTTCAGGTTCAAGAAGCCACTAAGTTCTTATGCAAATAATATATAATCAACATCAACGTTAAAAACAATCATAATCTATTTTCTTTAATGTTTAACCCCATTTTTATCCCAATTCTACCACCTTTTGTTGACAATCATGAACAACCCTTTAAATTACCATTCAAATACCCTTATTTACCGTACAAAATGTAACTTATAGATCCTTCATCCAACCGATACACATACTTGCGCACACAAAGTCTCACATAGTACATAATAATAACTTTGATCATCACATTTTTCATGTTTTCATGTTATAATTCATATCAAAACGATCACTGTAACAAATTCTACAACTTTAATTCTTAAAGCATAGGATTTTACCTTGTGTATGAGATATTCTAGCTTGAATTTTGCTCCAAGAATCACCAAACTCTCAAGAACACACACTTTCTCTCTCCTTTTCCAATTTTCCTCAATTTTCTTTATCTTTTCTTTCATTTTTCTTTCATTTCTCTTCCTTTTTCTTTCAGCCCTCTTTATGGACGGATTTCCTTGCTGAAATTCAGCTCCCCCACCGCCATACATGGTCCAAATTGGTGACCATTGGGTCACAAATTGTGGGCTATCCGCCACGTATCACAATTTCATTCGTCCACCAAATTTTTTTTATTTATTTTGTAAAACTTATTTGATAATCTTTATTTTGTATGAAATTTCATACAACCTCTCATAATGTGATATATGTTCCTATCCACAAATCACATAGTGCCACACATTCAAGTTTTACCCGCATTTCTAATTTTTCTAAAAAATGACGGATGAATAAATATTTTACTTTACCATTCAACTCTAAAAATTCTACTGAATCCATTGGTAAGACTTAAATTCTCTAATTCTTTCATAGTTTGATCAAATTTGATGTCAAAATTACGGGCGCGGTCAAAATAACGAAAATGCTCCCGATAATCCGAATGACTTATTCCACACCAAAACATGCGTTTTATCACATTGATCAATTTTCATTCTTAGCGTACCCTCAAATTCTTATTGTATTAACAATAGTAGCCTTCCGAATATTTAGGGTACGGGTAGAACAAATTCAATAATTACATTCAGGTCCCGACAAAATATTATTATATCAAAATATTCGTTTCATTACACTGATCATCTTTTGTTTTGGCCATTGATATAAATTCTCATTCTATTACAAGTAATAGCCAATCAAAGAAAAAATGTAGGGCATTACATTTAGTGATGATTATCATTGTGCATTAATGTTTAAATGATGATTCTTAATTATTAGTTATTGTTCAAAAATAGTTTAATTATATTATTAGGATACTTGAAGATAATTTTGATTTTCATTGTATAACCACTTGATAATATAATTTGTTGAGCTTAATTATGTGATATTCTCATGTAATATATGATTATTACTTGATGATTACTATGTTGAATGTTAGATATAGGATGTTGAGAGATAGGAATGTGATATTAGAGTGACTAAGGCTTGGATGAAGGTATATAAGAGTGTATTAGGGGATGAATTATATGTTTGAAATTTATGATAGGAAGTTGATACATGCTTGATTTATTTGATAGATTTGATTAAAGTTGAAGGTGGAGAGTCTAGAAATTAAGTTGAATCTATCACTCTTTTGCTAGGGTCAAGGTAAGTCTTAGTTTCACGAAAATCCTTTTGGTATAATATAAGTCCTTGCATCTCGTAAAATCTTTTCGGAGAATAAATTGTGTAGGACATTGTGAACTCTTGTATTCCATAAAATCATATTTATATATGAAATGCTATGAGATATTGTGGATCTTTGCTTACCATGAAAATATTTTTATATGCATGAACCTTAAGAAAGGAGTTACTTGAGTAATTTATGAATTGCATAAAAGATTGTTATATGAGTTTTATTATCACGTAATATTTCATATTTGGCTACTGCATATCTATTCAAAATTGTTATGATGCTATTGGGAGCCATGTAATAAATCATATGAGCTATTTATGCATGTCAAAATTATGGGATCTTCTTCATGTGTGCATTATCGAAAATCATAACATGAATGTTTTATTAGCTCCAATTATTGGAATTTAAGTTGAGAAAATGTTGAATATTGATATGCCTTCTACTACTTTCAGAAATGAGATAAATTCTTAAATATTTTGAATTGGGAGATTGACTTTATATTTTTACAAAATGCTTTTGTGATGTTAATTGAGAATATATTTTGGAAAACTGAGACTATGTTTTGATGAAATGTTGGGCTATTCCTTGATTGGAAAAACTTTTGTTGAGCCACTGGAAATGTGAGTGTGAATCCTTGAGTACTCAAAGGATGATACTCTTTTCGTTAGAAGGCCACCTCCAGAAGGTTGACACTTTTCGACGGGGCAACAATACTTGTTAGTTGAGCCATCCTCAACTAGCGACATAGTTCTAGGAGGAGCCGAAGGTTGCAAATTTTGTATAACTAGTGATATTTTAAGTTAGAGAAGGTGGAATACCCGATAAAGATATTTAAGTGAGAGAAGATGCAGTACCTCTCTCGGTAGGTGATATACCTACTCTTTAATGGCTCAAAGCTCAAATTAAATATTTTGTTGTTCTCGAATGTATTTTGAAGATATTATCTTGAAATGTGATTTATCTCATAAGGATCATAAATTACTCTATTATTAGAGTTTTTGATAAATTCTGCCAAATGTTTATATTCAAAATCATAATTTATTGATTTTGAGTTTAATACTATAATCATGCATCTTGAAATGAATTTTGAAGTAGAGTCTTGAATACACTAAAGGATTTACTAAGATTTTATCTCACACTATTTTCTTCATGTTTTACGAGAAGACTTGAATAGAGTCAAGATTGAAGAGAAATAATTTGATGTTATTTTGAGACTCTTTATATTTTGCATTTGGATTTTTTCATTCAAGAGTTTATGTGTCTATTTGAAAGCTTTGTAATAGATTTTATTTTAAGAGTTTATTTTATTTCTTAGAATATATTATTTAGTTTAGCACATTATAAAACCCCTTCTTATTTAGACGGACGACATCACTCACCCTCTGGGTTACGTAGTAGTGGTGCATCACAATTGATGTAAGAGTCTAAGATTGGGCAGTGCCTTTGATATCATCGATTTGGATTTTAAGAATGATTATGGTTATCTAAGTTTGAGGTCTTCTAATAATGATTTGAACTTGAAATCTTAATAAGTGTTGAAGAGTTGATATGGGTGGTAATTTTATCCTTGTACGTTGTAATGATGGTGACCTTGATGAGGTTGTGGGAAAAAGTCTTTGTTGACAAGCACCGATAGGTATTTTTTAGGGTATTTGATAATTATGCTTATTTGAGATTTCTTAAATATAAAAGGACTAGATGAAATAATGAGATATATGATCGTGATGCCCATTCTAATATTCTGATTTTGACTATATTAGTTCCTATTTGGCGGATAGGGTTGTGCTATGATGATGAGAGCAAGAGTTTAGAAATGATGATTTTTGTTGGAATCTAGAATCTTGATATCTATACGTTTGAGATTTGTAATTTTCTGTTATACTTTTTAATTATATGTGCATAATGGGGAATTGTCTGGAATACTCCTATGATTGCATGTAGTGTATGTTAGGATTATGTCATAGAAACAATCATTTATACAATGTATTTTATACATTTAATCAATAAAAGAAATTCTTTATCTTGCATTCTTTGTTTCATATATGTACGTGTATAAAATTGAATGATAAAGTCGCTAACACAACATATAGTGTTAAGAAAATCATGATGTGAGATTCCAACTACACTGTGTAGTACTTGTGCTTAAACTATCCCTAGTCAAAGTATTAATGAAATAAGACACCACTAATGTGCAAAGACTATCACGTATTATACTTTTTTATTAGATCAAGCGGTGGTTCTCGTATCCATGAGTATTGTGATATTCAAAGTTAATATGTGGATATTTGGTATATAAACAAGTTCGTTGGATGACTTAGCTTTGAGATAGTTATATAAATAACTATTTAGTGTCAGTGATAGAATCTCATTATAGCAAATGTGCAAGTATCCTTAGATTTGAGATCTTTAAGGTACTTTTTTTGTTGAGCATTATACTTCGATTTTAATCTTTAGAGTCTTATCAATGACCGCCTATAGGATAGATATTTGTTACAATGTATAGTAAACGAAAGTAGTTGAGAGGGTCAACAAAGGTTTATCACTCCTAATAATAGAGGTATATATCTCACGACCACTTGTAGAGAATCATTACTCAAAAAGTTTTTGGCTAATGCAACTATATGTTAGAAATTGTTCAAAAAAGATACACATATTGAGTAATAGATTCTATAATAAGTACTAATAAATTTAGATTAGAATTAATTATATTCTAGTGAGAGCTGGTACTAAATTCATACTCTAAAATGAACGAGATATAGTATGATTAAAAAAAAAATTATTGCACTAATATTTTTTTATTAAAAGGTTCATATCAAGACACTTGACTTTTTGGACTGTTAAGTGGTCATGATGCATCGCTAGATGTCATTCATGGTCTGCTAATTATGAACTTATTAATTGGAGAATTAATAAATAAATCTTAATTATAATGAATAAGTTAATTTTAATTATTAAAGATTATTAATTCTATAGTGATTAGAATTAATTCATATTTTACTACAAATAGACTGAAAAATCTAATAGGTCATACATAATAGAGAAATTGGTACTCATAGATATTATATGATAATATTATATAGTTAATTTATGAAAAAAATAAATTTATGGGCTAATTAGAAAATATTTATAATCAATGGGTCAAAATTGCAACTACTCGAATTCTTGTAGGCCACTTATAAGTGTGTTATAAGTTGGAAGGCCTAAATGCAATTTTAAAGAATCCAAGCCTATAAAGAATAGGGCTCTGTGTGTGTGTGTGTGTGTGCGCGCGCACGCGTGCATTTATGGGCTGATTAGAAAATGTTTATAATTAATGGGTCAAAATTGCAACTACTCAAATTCTTGTAGGCCACTTATAAGTGTGTTATAAGTTGGAAGGCCTAAATGCAATTTTCAGGAATCCAAGCCTATAAGAAATAGGGCTCTGTGCGTGCCACCAAAAAAAAAAAAAAAAACACACACACACACACACATGTGTGTGTGTGTGTGTGTTTTCTCTGGTGCTTCATGAAAAACACACACGACACAGAGCTTCGTTTCCTATTCTTCTTCCTCACAAAAAACCCTAGCCGCTTGAGCTTTTATACTAGAACAGATTAGTGCGCCTGTGTTGCCAATCCTTGTGTGGATTTCTATTAGAGGTGTTCATAGTCTTTGAATACAGTGGTTCAATCGAAATGTAATTTTGTATGTGTGGGCTTGAAGCTACCGGGAATGGAAGAATTGCAGAAACTTTAAAGGCTTCTGTGGATACGCCTTGAGGTATACTTCAACCTTTCCTTGTTTTCTTTTATCTATAAATTACATACATGTGATCCATTGGAAAGAATTCTTGTTTTACTTCTGCTGCATTGATATGGTTTGCATGAAAGAATTCTAATAGTGGTATCAGAGTCTCCTATATGTGTTTATGGATTTGTGATGGTTTCCTGTGAAAGTTGTTTCACGCATGTTTGAGTTTCTAAAAAATTAATTTTTTTGTGGGTTGTGTTTTAATGTATTTTGTTTTTGTAATTAGTTATAGTAATGATTTAGGAAACTTAACGAGTTGCGTCTTTGTTTTCTGAAAAGTTACTCGGTGTTTTTTCGTTCTTCTCAAAGTAGTTGACTGGAATTTATTTTAGTGATTGATTTATGAAATCCTTGTGCGTTTTGATTTCCTGATTTGGCTTGATTAAAGCTTTTGTTGTGATAGTGATCATAATAGATTGTTAATATAGATTAACATGGTTTTCAAATCAAAATCGACATAGGAATCATTGAAGAAAGATCCTATTTGGTTGCCGACTGCGTCGTGCCTGCGTTTGTGCTTTTGGAACTCTGGGTTCTAGTTGTTGTGGGGTTAATGGCCACTATATTTTTTGAAAGAGGTGTGTGGTGATTAACCACCACATTTTGGGAGTCAGAAGGAATTACTTGACTAGGAGAGTATCTCATTAGTCTGCACCAATTTTCAAAATTGGATGGACCAAAGGATTGGGTTTGGGCATGTTGTAGATCTTCTGATTCTACAATGTTGGCCCAATTTGCTTGTGGCAACTTTATTAGGGAAAGAGGCTCATGTATTTTGGTATGCTGGGTCACAGCTGGTTGAGATATGCTCATGGCATAATCTTTTAGTGAGGTAAATTTTTGTTTACTAAAGGAGGATGAGGATTCACTGGAATCCTTTTGAGGCCTGTTGTACTACAGGGGGCGCTAGAAGAGTTGGAAGCTCATTGAGCTTTGATTTTCTTTTCTTAGGAGGCATGGCTATCTTCCCTTCAGAAATTCCCAAGTTAAAAAATCAGGAATAGAGTTTGAAGATCCTTTGATATATTCTATATCAACATTAAAGAGAGATAAAATAGCTTGCCACCTAGCAAATATATGTTTAGAGGCAAGATTTTTTACATCTCTTTGTAAAATATATTTTATAGCTTTGCAATCAATGCTTCTGATTTAACAAGTTAGCTTCAAATTTGCAAATGCATAAAACAATTGCCAAAATTTCTTTTTTAATAGTAGGATAGTTCTGCTAAGAACTATTCCAATGTTTTGATGTAAAAGTAACAATATGCTCTTTGCCATTTTTGACTTGTTTGAGGATGCAACCACAACTAAAGTCAGAGGCATTAGTCTTAACAATTTTTGGGGCAGATAGATCAAGAAGAGATAAACAAGGAAGTTGTTTAACTGTGGACTTGACTTGTCTAACTGAGGAAGTATGAACATCAGTCCATGGAGGAGGAGGCTGTTTGAGTCTGTCATGCTTGGGTTTGATAAGGTTGCTCAATCCTAAAATAAACTTAAAAACATAGTTTAAACAACCTAAAAATCTTTGAAGTTTAATCCTATTAAGAATTTGATCAGAAAATTTATCAGCAAATTGAATAGATCTTTTACTTGGAACTATTGTTCTTTGTTGAATGTTATGTCTAAGAAATCAGACACTTGTCTGAAATAGACTAAATTTTGATTTTAAAAGTACTAAGCCATTATACTTCGCAGTAAAGAAGAAGGTGTTTAAATGTTTAAAATGTTGTTCTAAATTTTGAGAAAAGATTAGAACATCATCAATATAAACAATAATAAATTGAGAAAAAGGATTAAAACTTTCGTTCATAATTCTCTGTAATTCTGGAGCATTTTTTAATTCAAATGGCATGACATTCCATTCTCAATTTGAATTTGTCTGAATGGAACTGGAAAAGCTTTTTTGCATCGATCTCTCAGATCAATTTGAATTTGTCAGAATCCTTATTTCAAATCAAATTTTGAAAATAGTAAAGCAGAATGTAATCTATTGAGCAAATCTTTTTTGTTAGGAATAGGATACCTAATCTATCGGAGAGCTAAATTGAAAGGTTTGTAATTTATAACAAGTTGGGGAACACCTTGCTCAATTTTAATATTTTTGTTGACATAGAATGCCACACAACTCCAGGGTGAAGTACTTAGAGAAATGATTTTCTTTTGTAAGATAGCATAGATCTCATTTAGGCAATGGACTGTAAGCTCATGGTTCATTTGAATAGGACGGGCCTTAGTTGAAATTGATTTTTCATTAAAGTCAGGCTCATGAGGGAGTCGAACAATATGTTGTTTTCTATTCCAGAATGCTGTAGGAAGGTCAGAACAAAGTTGGGTCTGGATATGGATTTCCAAGGATTTGATCTGGATTTTAATGTGAGGCTTGGTAAGTTGGTGTTGAAGTCATTAGAAGGCAACATCTTCTTTAAGAAAATTGATTTAAGACTACTTTGTCTCGATTAGATGAAGATCTTTTTCAAGAGGAGGCCTATCAAAAGAGATAAGAATTTTTTTGTTCAGATATTCTACCTAAATACCTGCTTTGAGGACCATAAAGAGTATGATTTGTTGAATAAATAGAGTGTCTAAGATAAAAATATTAGTGATATCTTTGACAAGCAAGAATGAAGTAAAAATAGATAAAGAGGAATGCTTTACCTCAATATCTGAAAGTTTGAAGCTAATTCCTAACTTTGTCCCATTGGCTGAATGAAAGCTTTCCTTTGTTTTTTCAAAAAAATTTGTAGGAATGAAACCTTCTTGAATACAGTTGAAGTCAGCTCCAGTATCAAGTAGAGCTGGAACTTCAAGCATAAAAGAATTTTGAATGATAAGTGTAAGACGCACATGCCAATTTGGATTCAAATTTTTGAAATATAATTTAAAATATTATTCGCATCAGAACTAGCTTCTGAGGGTTTTTGAGGTTCTTTTTTAGAACAAATATTTTAAAGAACTAATCTATCTAGTTCTTGAGAAGCTTTGATTTATCTGATTTCTTCCTTAAGAAGAGAGATTTTAGATTGAAGATCTTGAATGGTAATAGTCCTGGAAAGTTTAGAACGAAACCTGTTAAGAATGTCAGTAAGATTATACGTATTAGCAATGCACAGATGATGTTGGAAAGGATTGGAAAATGAAGTTGAAGGTTGGGCAAGAGTCTGTTTGAACTTGTTAACGTACTCTTGTTTATTAGAATCATAGGAAGTTTTAATATGAGTTCTAGAAAAAGATCCTGTTCTTTTGTAAGAGTATTAATGGTTGGTCCTTCTAGATCAGAGTGATCAGAAAAGGATGAAAAAGAGAGATCATCTTCTTGTATTTGATTGAACTGTTGTTCAAATTCATCATCAGCTTAATCATAATCGGATTCAAAAAGAAGGAGATTTTGGATTTTGTCAACATCGTTATTCAAAAAGAGTTCATGAATCTTTTTAGAGAAGTTGCAATATCTGGCAATATGCCCAAGCTTGTTACATTTGAAACAGACAACTGTTTTTGATTTGGAAGGCCACTTGGCATGTCTGTACTACTTCCTATGATAGGAAGGTTTGGAAGATACTTTGTGTTTGGCCTTATGGCGCCTATAGGGCTTGACACTACAAGAAGGTAGACCAAATTGTTCACAGAAGGTACATAGGTCATGACTTCTCTGGGCACGATTTTTGGCTAATTATCTCAGCATCTTATCTTAACGACAGATTTTAAGAGCAACTTGTTGAATTTACCTAGTTAATTGGGCAAAGGTAATTTGTTCATAAGGTACAACTCCGCTGTACTGGGTTTGAATTTCTTAATGAACTAAGTTACGAAGAGATTTGGGAAGGCCATCTAGGAATTTTTCTTTCCAATATTGGCTATTTTCATCTGTTTTGGCATAGATTCTAGTAAGCAAGGTATCCTTATACCATCTAAAGTCAGACAGGGTTTTGTATTTGAGGATTTCAGTAGATTTTTCTCTGCAAAATTCTCGAGTTACCTATAAAGGTTTCTGTAATAGTAAAAATAAGGGTTGAGACAGCATTTGGGATAGGATTTCCATCCTGAATAATTAATTGACCCTCAGGATTGGTTTTGACAACATGGAAGATGTTATGTCTAACTTCCTCTTTAAGGTGTTCATCCCACCAACCTTTGAGTTGACCTGTAAAGCTTGCTACAATAATATGGGTAGCTAATTGGTCAGAACAATTGTTGGTAATCCTATAGGCAGTGGCTACCATAGTCATTTACTAGAGTTTAAACATCTTATTATACTTCGACTGGCCATCTATGTTCTATTCATAGATGTTATTGGCATTATAACAATTTTATAGGATGTTTGGACTTTCTTCTAAAGCAACATCTGAATGAATGGCTCTAGGATAATAGAGTTTTTGAGGATTCTTTCAATGAAGGGGTCCACTTAGGCGGAGAGGTAGAGCATCTAAAGAAGAAGGAGGAATCTCTGGATTGGGCTTAGAATGTCTTTTAGTATCTGAGTCATTTTGATTTAAAATAGAAACAGAATATTGGGAACCAATAGGCGGTTGAGGAGTTAAAGGAGAATCTGGGAAAATAGATTTCTCTATTTCAGCAATCCTTCTTTGAAGTTCAGTGAGAAGAGGTTTCTCTGAAGTCTTTTTACTGAGCTTTTTCCTGTACTGGAGAGGAATCTCATAAGGTTTGAAGAGTGGAGTAGAAGAAGTTGAGGAACTTGAAGAAGTACTGGGTACAGATTTTTCCTGTACGGAAAGAGTACTCGGTTTTGAAATCAAATATTCACCAATAGTTTATAAATATTTATTTGTATAATTATTTTGTTCGTAAAGATTTTAAATGTCCTTTGGACGAAGCATATCATCTTCTTTATCTTTTCGTTTAAAAGTAGAAGCATCAATTTGCTCAGTCCTATAAGGAATTTTAAATTTCTGACCAGGAGGAAATTCAGAAGAAATATTTATTCCTTGAGCAGTTTGTCAAAGTTTTGAAACATTAATAGTTGAAGTAAAAAGATAATCAATTTTATGAATATTAGCATAAGCTTCAAACCATAAAAAGAAGTAAATTTGTTTTTGGATTGAATTTAAAAATTCATAATAAGAATCTTGGATCTGTTGTTGTGCAGATCCTTGAAAATGTTCAAAGAACCAAATTCTTTTTGAAAGATTTGAAGGAGAATAAAATTATTCTCTAAGTTTTTTTTTTATCAATTACAAAATGATTTTCAAAATCAACTTGTAAAGTATTGAGTTCTCCAGACATAGCAGAATGGCTAGGTGATACAGGACTTTCAGATTCAATATCATCTGAATCAGGTTGTACTGCATATCTAACTTGTGTAATTTTGAGTTCTAGATTGATACCTTGTAGGTGGGTAGCTACAAAAGATACCAAATTTCTAGGAGGTTGAACGCCTAATGAAGACGCAAGAGATTGAGGATATAAAAACCTTTAACGGATAGATCTTTGGAAAGCTATTTCCACAGATTCACAAAAGAATTGTTTGATGTCTAACACAGTGGTATTATCTGGTTTCACAGGAGTAACATCAATTAATAACTAGTTAAAAGGAAGACTAACCTAACTCCATGAGATAGGTTTTAGGATGGAAAGATGAGATCTTTGCAAATCTTTTTGGAAGAGAACTATTTCACCCTTGTAAGACATTCTTATTGCCCCAGTATTGAAAGTAGAAGTCATAGCCTTATACTGAATACAGTATATGATGGCTATAGGGAGAGAACCAATTTTGATTTTGTAATTTGCAGCCTTAACATTAAGAGTCAGAGCATCAAGAAGATTTTGATCTTTAAGAGAGACTATAAAATTTGGAAAACAGTTAAACCAAAATAAACTGGTCCACTGCAAATGCTGGTTTCTACCATTCCTAAAAGTGAATCATTGAAGTCTAAAAACTTAGTATCTCTTAGACATAAAAAGAGAGAAGTATCAAGACCTTCTCTAGAAAGAGGTTTTGCTGCAATTTGGACAACACCAAAATGTAAATAATCGTATTTGTTTTGAAATATTTTGATGGAACTAGAAGAAAGAAGCTTAATTTTTTTACAGTCAGAGTCTAATTGAACTGTTTCTTCAACAGTTCGAATGACATAGTCACTGTTAAGTGACCATTTGGGAGATTTGTTAATCTCATTAGGGGAAAACTTGAAAATTTTTCAATTGTCAATAGACTATTGGAAGTAAAAAAAGTTAAACTCTTCCTTGAGTTTTAAAGAATTTTTAGATGAGGAGGAGGATATAGGAGAAGAAGAGGAGGAAGAAGACGATATAGAAAAAGGGCAGAGAAAAGAGGACATAATGTAGAATGTATACAAATTACTTAAAAAGAAATTAAATAAACATAGCAATTATAAATATGAGCTTTATACTTTCCGAAACTTGGCAATCATCACCTTCAAGTTCCATAAGAAGGATACATTCATGTTATTAATAGCTTATGATATAAAACATGGAGATCTATCTATGAACTTAGCATATATGAGCATTAATCAATAAATAAAGACTAGATCTATAAAGTCCATAATAGATCTGAGAGGGATCAAGCCATTGAGAATAAATTCTCGTCTAATATAGGCTACTAAGTTAACAACGACCATTACTCAACTCATCGGCCAATAACAACTCAGTTAGACCACCTGTAGAGTAGATCTGAAACCATATCTCTTTTCTTATGACCTCAAATCTAATATAAAACTTATAGATATATTCAAAATATACTAAATAATTCGGAGATCTATCATCAGAAATATTTATGTATCATACGTGGACTTCTGATGGCAAGCCATTATCTTGAACACTACTAGCTGAACTAAGATACCCAATATACTTAACATCATTAGATCCACATGGAATTCATCACAAAATATTAATAATAAGAATCATCTACCTTACTTTCTCATTTGGTTCTGATACCAAAGGGAGGGAAGCTAGACCCGGAAAAGGAAAGAAGATACGGGGAAATAGTAGAGGGAGTGAGGTCGCATGCGGAATGCACATAAAGTATAAAGCAAAAAATAAATAAGAAAATAAACAAAGGCGGCTCAGCTGACCATAAACATAGATATAGAAAGGATACAATATATATATTACATAATAATATTACAAATTGAAACTGAAATACATATGAATTGGGAGTTAGACGAGAATTCTAACCGGAGAAGAGCTGGGGATTCAACCTTAGAACTCGTGTAACTAAGGTAGATGGGGAAGTAAGGTAGATGATTCTTATTATTAATATTTTGTGATGAATTCCATGTGGATCTGAAGATGCTAAGTATATTGGGTATCTTAGTTCACCTAGTAGTGTTCAAGATGATGGCTTGCCATCAGAAGCCCACGTATGATGTAAAAAACTTTCTGAAGTTGATAGATCTCTGAATTATTCAATATATTTTGAATATATCTATAAACTCTATATCATATCTGAGGTCATAAGGAAAGAGATCTAGTTTCAGATATACTCTGCAGGTGGTCTAACTAAGTTGTTGTTGGCCTATGAGTTAAGTAATGGTCGTTGTTAACTCAATAGCCTGTAAAAGACGAGAATTTATTCTCAATGGCCTAATCACTCTCACATCTATTACGGACTTTATAGATCTATTATTTATTTACTGATTAATGATCATATCTACGAAGTTCACAAACAGATCTCCATGTTTTACATCATAAGGTATTAACAACATGAATATATTCTTCTTATGGAACCTGGAGGTAATGATTGCCAAGTTACAGGATGTACAAAGCTCATATTTATATTTGTTGTGCTTATTTAATTTCTTTTAGAGTAATTTGCATACATGCTGCATTATGTCCTCTTTTCTCTGCCTTTTTTCCAGATCCTCTTCTTTCTCATCTTCTTCTCCTTTGTCCTTCTTCTCATCATCTAAAAATTCTTCAAAACTCAAGGAAGAGTTTAACTTTTTCGACCTCTAATAGTCTATTGACAATTGAAATTTTTCTAAGTTTTCCCCTAATAAAATATACAAATCTCCCAAACGGTCACTTAACAGTGACTATGTCATTCAAACTGTTAAAGAAACAGTTCAGTTAGACTCTGACTGCAAAGAAATTAAACTTTTTTCTTCCAATGCCATCAAAAGATTTCAAAACAAACACAGTTATTTATATTTTGGTGTTGTCCAAATTCCTGCAAAACTTCTTTTTCCAAATCCTCTTCTTCCTCATCTTCTTCTCTTATGACCTCCTCCTTATCTAAAAATTCTTCAAAACCTAAGAAAGAGTTCAACTTTTCCAACCTCCAATAGTCTATTGACAATTGAAAATTTCCCAAATTTTTCCCCAATGAGATTTAAAAATCTCCTAAATGGTCACTTAACAATGACTATGTCATTCGAACTGTTGAAGAAACAATTCAATTAGACTTTAACTGCAAAGAAATTAAACTTCTTTCTTCCAGTGCCATCAAAAGATTTCAAAACAAATATAATTATTTACATTTTGGTGTTATCCAAATTGTTGCAAAACTTTTTCTAGAGAAAGTATTGATACTTCTCTCCTTATATGTCTAAGAGATACCAGGTTTTTAGACTTCAATAATTCACTTTTAGGTATGGTAGAAAGCAGCCTTTGCAGTGGACCAATTTATTTTGACTATTTTCTAAATTTTACAGTCTCTCTCAAAGATCAAAATATTCTTGATGCTCTGACTCTTAATGTCAAGACTGCAAATTACAAAATCAAAACAGGTTCTCTCCCTGTAGCCATTATATACCGTATTCAATATAAAGCTATGACTTCTACTTTCAATACTGGTGCAATGAGAATGTCTCACAAAGGTGAAATAGTTCTCTTCTAAAGAGATTTCCAAAGATCTCATCTTTCCATCCCAAAACCTATCTTATGGAATTAGGTTAGTCTTCCTTCTAACTGGTTATTAACTGATGCAGTTCCTTCTGTGAAACCAGAAAATACCACTGTATTAGACATCAAACAATTCGCTTATAGATCGGTGAAAATAGCTTTCCAAAGATCTATCAGTCAAAGGTTTTCATATCCTCAATCTCATGTGTCTTCATCAGGCGTTCAACTTCCTAGACATTCGGCATCTTCTGTAGCTAGCCATCTACAAGGTATCAATCTAGATCCCAAAATTTCACAAGCTATTTTTGCAGTACAACCTGATTCAGATGATATTGAATCTGAAAGTCCTGTATCACCTAGCCATTCTGCTATGGCTAGAGAACTCAATACTTTACAAGCTGATTTTGAAAATAATTTTGTAATTGATAAAACAAAACATAGAGAAGAATTTTATTCTCCTTCAAATCTTTCAAAAAGAATTTGGTTCTTTGAACATTTTCAAGGATCTGCACGACAACAGATCCCAGATTCTTATTATGAATTTTTAAATTCAATCAAAAAACAAATTGACTTCTTTTTATGGTTTGAAGCTTATGCTGATATTTATAAAATTGATTATCCTTTTGCTTCAACTATCAAATTTTCAAAACTTTGGAAAACTGCTCAAGGATAAATATTTCTTCTAAATTTCCTCCTAGTAAAAAATTTAAAATTCCTTATAGAACTGACCAAATTGATGCTTCTCCTTTTAAACAAAAGGACAAAGAAGATAATATGCTTCGTCCAAAGGACATTCAAAATCTTTATGAACAAAACAATTATACAAATAAATATTTACAAACTATTTGGTGAATATTTGATTTTAAAATCGAGTACTACTTCCGTATGGGAAAAAATTGTGCCCAGTACTACTTCAAGTTTCTCAACTTCTTCTATTCCACTCTTCAAAACTTATGAGATTCCTCTCCAATATAGGAAAGAGCTCAGTAAAAAGACTTCAGAGAAACCTCTTCTCACTGAACCTTAAAGAAGGATAGCTGAAATAGAGAAATCTATTATCCCATATTCTCCTTCAACTCCTCAACAGCCTATTGGTTTCTAACATTCTATTTCTATTTTAAATCAAAATGACTCAGATACTGAAAGCCATTTTGAGCCCAATTAAGAGATTCCTCCTTCTTCATTAGATGCTCAACCTCTCCACCTAGGTAGACCTCTTCATTGGAAGAATCCTCAAAAACTATATTATCTTAGAGCCACTCATCCAGATATTGCTTTAGAAGAAAGTCCAAACATCTTGCAAAGTTGTTATAATGCCAATAACGTCTATGAATGGAATATAGATGGCCAGTCGAAGTATAATAAGATGTTTAAACTCTAGCAAATGACTATGGTAGCCACTGCATATAGGACTACCCACAATTGTTCTGACCAATTAGCTGCCCATATTATTGTAGCAAGCTTTACAAGTCAACTCAAAGGTTGGTGGGATGAACACCTTAAAGAGGAAGATAGACATAACATCTTCCATGATGTCAAAACTAACCCTGAGGGCCAACCAATTATTCAAGATGGAAATCCTATCCCGGATGCTGTCTCAACCCTTATTTTTACCATTGCAAAAACCTTCATAGGTAACCCAGGAATTTTCAGAGAAAAATCTACTGAAATCCTCAACAATCTCAAATACAAAACTCTGTCTGACTTTAGATAGTACAAGGATACTTTTCTTACTAAAATCTATGCCAGAACAGATGGAAATAGCCAATATTGGAAAGAAAAATTCCTTGAACCTTCCCAAATCTCTTCGTGACTTAGTTTGTGAAGAACTTCAAATCCAGTATAACGGAGTTGTACCTTATGAACAAATTACCTTTGGCTAGTTGACTAACTAAATCTAACAAGCTGTGCTTAAAGTATGTCATCAAGACAAGATGCTAAGATAATTAGCTAAAGATCATGCCCAGAGAAGTCATGACCTAGGTACCTTCTATGAACAATTTCGTCTATCTTCCTATAGTGCCAAACCCCATAGGCGCCATAAGACCAAACACTAAGTGTCTTCTAAACCTTCCTATCATAAGAAGCAGTACATACATGCCAAACCACCTGCACTTCCTGCTCCACACAAAACCAAGACTGCTAAGGTCAAGTCTCAGCCTTCCAAATAAAAAACAGTTGTTTGTTTCAAATGTAACAAGCCTGGTCATATTGCCAGATATTACAAATTCTCTAAGAAGATTCATGAAATCTCTTTAAATGACGATGTTCTTGACAAAATCCAGAATCTCCTTCTTTCTAAATCCGATTCCGATCAAGCTTAGTTACATAAGTTCTAAGGTTAAATCCCCAACTCTTCTTCGGTTAGGATTCTCGTCTAACTCCCAATTCATATGTATTTCAATTTCAATTTGTAATATTATTCTGTAATACATATGTTGGATCCTTTCTATATCTCTGTTTATGGTCGGTTGAGTCACCTTTGTTTATTATCTTACTTATTTATTGCTTTGTACTTTGTGTGCATTCCATATGTAACCTTACTCTCTCTACTAATTTTCCATATATTCTTTCCTTTTCCGAGACTAGCTTCCACCCCCTTGGTATCAGAGCCAGATAGGAAAGTAAGGTAGATAATTCTTGTTATTAATATTTTGTGATGAATTCCATGTGGATCTTATGATGCTAAGTATATTAGGTATCTTGGTTCACCTAGTCATGTTCAAGATGATGGCTTGCCATCAGAAGCCCAAATATGATGCATAAATATTTCTGAAGTTGATAGATCTGTGAATTATTCAGTATATTTTGAATACATATATAAGCTCTATATCATATCTAAGGTGATAAGGAAATAGATCTGGTTTTAGATCTACTCTGTAGGTGGTCTAACTGAGTTGTTGTTGGCCGATGAGTTGAGTAATGGTCGTTGTTAACTCAGTAGCCTGTAAGAGATGAGAATTTATTCTCAATGACCTGATCCCTCTCAGATTTATTATAGACTTTATAGATCTATTCTTTATTTACTAATTAATGCTCATATATGCTAAGTTCACAAATAGATTTCCATGTTTTGCATCATTAGCTATTAATAACATAAATGTATCCTTCTTATGGAACCTGAAGGTGATGATTGCTAAGTTACAGGAAGTATAAGGCTCATATTTATATTTGTTGTGTTTATTTAATTTCTTTTTAAGTAATTCGCATACATTCTGCATTATGTCCTCTTTGTTAGTGTTGTGCCCTAGAGGCAATCACTTGTACCATGTATATTGCATATTAAATTAATAAGAGGCATTCTTTATCTTTCAGTTTGATTGTTATATCTAATATGTGTACAAACCGTTAGATAAAGTCCCTAGTACAACACAGTGTTAAGGAAATCATGATAGAGATCATGATGTGAGATTCCTACTACACTATGCAGTGTTTATACTTAAATAATCCCCAGTCATAGTATTAATAAGATGGGACATTATTAATACGCTAAGACTGGCACATGTTATATCTCTTGATTGGATCAAGCGGTGGTTCTCATATCCGTGGGTATTAGGATGCTCAGGATTAACGTGTGGATGCTTGTCTTGAAACAAGTTCATTGGATGACCTAGCTATGAGATAATCACTTGGATAACTATTTAGTGCCAGTGATAGAATCTCATTATAGCAAGTGTGCAAGTATCCTTAGACTTGAGATCTCCAAGGTACTTTGTTTATCGAGCATTGTACTTTGATTCTAATCTTTGGAGTCTTATCTAGGATCGCCTATGGGATGGATATTGGGTACAACGTAAAGTAAACGAAAGTAGTTGAGAGGGTCAATAAAGGATTCACCACTCTTAATAGTAGGAGAGTATATCTCAAGACCACTTGTAGAAATCATTACTCATGAAGTCCTTGGCCAAGGTGACTATGTGATGGAAATGGTTCCAATTGATGCACATATCGAGTAATGGATTTCTTGAGCAAGTACTAAAATATTCGGGCCAGAATTAATAATATTCTGGAGAGAGTTGGCACTAATTCCATGCTCTAGACCGAATGAGATATTGTATGTTGAAAGGAGTTTATTACACTGATAATTTGCTATTGAAAGGTTCATGTCAAGCCATTTGACTTTCTGGACTTTTGGGTGGTTAAGAGTCATTGCTAGATGTCGCTCTTGATATGCTAAATATGAATTTATTAATTAGAGAATTAATAAATTTAATCCTTTATTTTATTAAGTATTATTAATTCTAATATTGTTAGAATTAATTCATATTATGCTACCAATAATACCAAGAAACCTAATGGGTCACACACAATAAAGGTTTGAATGCTCAAATATATTATTTGATAATATTGTGGGGTTAATTAAGAGAAAAGAATATATTTATAGGTGAATTATAAGTTTGTTATGATTCATGGGACCTAATTGTAATTAAGTAAACTTCAAGGACCAATTTGTTGACAATTGGACGTTGAAGGACTAAGTTGCAATTTATGGTAATTATAAATCTATAAATATAAGGAAACGGTTTCCTTAGGGTGAGAGACAGACTATTCACGCAATAACAGAGAAACCGTTTCTCTGCCTCTCTCTTGATCAAACCCTAGCCGTCTCTCTTCTTGATCAAAACCCTAGCCTCCCGAATTCTACTAGCATAGAATTGTGAGATTGTGAGTATTCAACCTTATGTGGATTATCATTAGAGAGAGTTCTTTCTTGGACTTCAGTTGAGCTGCAGTGAACGGTTTTGGATAATCTGGATCGCGCCTGCGTTCTTGTTTCTGAAATTTTTTGAATTCCGGCTTCACGAGGTAATAAACGCAATCTTCCCCTTTTCCCATTTCTATTGCAAACCCGTGATCCATGGCTTGGATTTCTTGTTGTTTTCCGCTGCGCTTAATCTGATTATGCATGATAGAAATCCTACACTCTTTTCTCCACCCTTTTTCCAGATCCTCTTCTTTTCAGTGCTATGAAATTGTTTCGAGCATGTTTCTAGGTTTTATAAGCATGTTGTAGAAAGGTTTTGTGAACGGGTTTCTTAACTTTGTGAGATCAATCATTTTAATTAAATTGGACTGTTGTGTTAGATTATGATGATAATCATGGTCGTTGGTAGATACAGATTAACGAAGTTTTTTCAATCAAAATATGTTTTTGAATGATCTAAAAAACAACATTGCAGATTGAAGTTTTGGCCGTGGACTAAACTGGAAATTGTTTCCAAACCAGCTGTAGCTAAGGGTTAGTCCGTGCGGACTGAGGATTCTCTGCAGTCCGGTCGTAGCTCCGGCCTAGTCCGCGGAGCGGATGTTACTATTTAAACAGATAACTGTTTTTCTAAAATAAGTGTTTTTTAATTATTTCTCCTTTTGAGAATTGGCACTAATTACGATTAGATTTTAAATGGAACCTATGATTTTGGATAAAATTATATTTTTGGACCCATAAGTTTTTAAATTTTTATTTTGGCCCAGAACTTTCCAAAATTCATTTTTAAGCCCCAAAACTTTCCAAAATATTGATTTTGGATGTTTTGTGTATTGTATGTTTTATGCTTACTATGTTTTAAGCATGTTTAATTGGCATGGTGGATGACTATGTACTAAGACCAAAGATATCTATTCATACATTTTTTACAGTTTTGGTCTTAATAAAATAGGACGTGCATGTCTTACATTTTTTAAAATTTTTATATAATTCTCTTCTTATCTAACTCCCCTCAACTGTAACTCGAGGTTTCTATATTTAGAAAATTTATGTAACTAGGTTACATAGGTTAGATAGAGTTAGAAAATTTATTTACTAGACATTGGAAATGGTGACCAAAATGAGGCGAGAGGGTAAGACTTTTTACTTATATCATTCATGAACACATAGGGTTGACCATATTAATTTCCTTCATGACTCAAGAAAATTATTTAGAAAAGTTCATAACCATACCACGCAATTGTTTATTACCATGTTTATCAATTTATGCTGTTCATTAATAAATTCATGCATGTCGATTGATGAGACCGCTAAAAGGAATAAATCTCTCAAATAATATTAAATCTAATGCCTTCTATTAATATAGTGAGAACAAAAGCTCTTCTTCGAGACTAGGTTGTTAGGCATACCCAAACCTACTTGATATTGAGTATGTTTAAACTATGAAATTTCATTCCTAATTAATGGGTTGGATTTAATTAATTTATTTATCTCAATTGGGCTAATCTAAGCATAGAGATCATTAGAGGCAAGGTTAGGTAAATATTAAATGTTGTAAGACTAAAATATGTTAATCACCCAATGATCCAGTGGTTACATTTGATGTAATTGGTATTGGATACCTAACACTAAACTTAAGAGTAGATTGTTAGGCTAACCGAAGATTATTCTTAAGGAATTTGAATATTAGTCCACTAGAAATGCTTCCAACAGGCTTTCCTGAATCAATAGTAGGGGTTATTAGTTTGAGTAAAATAATAGAATAATTATGCACTTAATTAAATATCTAATTATTTGCACATCATGTGCATATATATTTTGCTAATTTTTCTATCTTTACATCTAGGTCATTTGCATTATGTAAACCAACCTAAATCTTTGTAGTATCTTAGAAACTAACAAACTTACCGAATCAAAATTTCTGGACTAATATAGAAATTTGAGGATTGTTCTCAAGTCAAAAAAGTTGTTCTACTTATTAGATGTTCCTATTTCGCCATCACCAGCTCAAGATGCTCATACTAATGAGCATGTTGTCCACACCAAGAGGACAATGACATAACATCTTCATCATGCTAGAGTCAATGACCCCTGAATTGCAAAAATAATATGAGCATATGGATGCTTACTTGATTATCTTTCATCTGAGGTGGAGCGTGTTGAATAAACATAGACTTGTTTAATCCAACTTCAATGGCCTTAGTTTTATCTATTCAAATACATGTATTTATACGAGTTTGGCTTGGTCGTATAATCTCGAATTGAATTTTCATCTCAAAATAAAAAGAATATCTTTCTCATGAGAATTGTTATTACTAAAAAATTAGTATTAATATGAATTATTTTTTGCTTGAGGTTTGAAATTTTGCTTAGGGAGAAGCAAAGATCTAAATGTAGGGGAGTGATGAGCGCTCATTATTGATATATTTCTTAGTTATTTATGCTTATTTATGCTAACTTAGTGACCAAATGACTACTCATTCCCCTTATTTTTGCTTTATTTTGTGCAGAATATATAAATAGAAGATTATTAGAGAGATAAGTTGAATATAGAGTAAAAGAGAACATAACCAGCGCTTGGTACAAGGCTATACATGTGCCGGTTCGAAATAGAGAGTTCAGACCCAACAATGTAGACATAACACAGGTGTCAGTTCAAGATAATAGGGGCCAATTCACTAGCTGAAGAGGCATCGATTATTTTCAGAGAGTTCAGGAGCTGGAACAACAAGACCAACAGTTGTCGGATGGAAAAATATATAGGCGTTGGTTCAGAGTCGGATTTTAAGATCTTGAAGAAAAAATGCACAACTAGTGCCAGTCTAGCATTACAACAGGCGTGGTTCATATCGAGACAAGTCAATACAAAGCAAATTTCAAGAGTTTTTCAAAGGTCGCTATAAAGAGCACTCTTTGCTGTCTTGTTAACCACGAATTGAGAGAGGGAAGAGCAACCTCCAAACCTTAGTGCTCCAAGGAGAAATCCAAGAAAGGGATCTAAGTCATTTATGAAGAGGAGAAGGCATCTTCAAGAGGGAGATTCAAGAAGAAAAAAAACATAACTTGTCTAAGAGTTTATTTTCTTCTCTCTTTTCTTTTCTTATTTTTGTTGGATATTCATGATTCATTTTATAGTTAAAAGTTTAATCTTTATATTTGTTAGATCTTGACTTCTTAGTATATTGAAATATATTCAATCACTATATTTGTGTTAGGTTGTTGATTATTAATTTTATCTTGACAAGGGTTAAAGTTAAAAGGCTTGATTAGTTGATTTACTATATGAGTTTGTCCTTAATTAACACAAGAGAGAGGTTAAGGACATATAATTAGGTGATTGATGGGTCATGGGGTTGCATAGAATAGAAACACTATTTCCCCCCAAATGGAGAATGAATAAATAGTCTTAATATCCCTTGAACTAGGTTGGTGAGGCAAAGATACCCATTAATGAGGTTAAAGGTAGAAGATTCATAACTCGAGAGATTATAGGTCTTGATTTAGATTGCTTAATTAGTGCCAATATAAAGTATTAATGGATCTATATAGTTGATTGAGGTTTGTCTTGATAATATGGAATACCTTTTGAATTGCATAACTTATCCTTCTCTTCCTAAGGACATTTGGTGATCTAAGGAGGATTCTTAGGTGTGCTTAGGTTGGTTGATCTCTATTTTCAATTTGTCACCTTCCCAATAGGAAAGTTTACCAAACCATGAAACAAAGACATGATAGAAGTATTTACCACCTTACTCAAGGGATACGATATATACCAACTAGAACTCTATACTACATGATGGGTATACTTGCTCATATGTGTGTTATGTGGGTGATTTTTTGTATTTAAATTAAGACTTGGTTATTTTTTGTGTGAAATATTAAAAATTCTTCTTACGCATGAGTATATACACAAATGACACACGTCACTTAGCCCCCATCTTAGGCTTGACCTTGACCCTTTATTGTATCTAACCTTGGCCATCAATTTTGTTTAAATCTTAACCACCCATTTTACTTTTCTTTCAAGCAAATTCATCTCAACCTTACATTATATTTCTTGACCAAGAAGAACAAAAAATTCCTAGCTTGTTTAATAAAAATTGATATTGGCCTTCCATCTAAATTCATCTAAGCCATTCAATCTTTTTAAATCTTAGCTTTTGATTTTTACTTTCTATGCAAGCAAATTGTTCTTGGCCACTCATTTATCTTGCAAACAAGAAAACCATAAAGCCTTTTTCAAGCTCTCATTCGGCAACCCTATTTCCCTCCCCTACCATTTCCATTTTGTGCTCTCTCTCTCTCTATCCTAGTAGGCATTCTCTCCTCTCTCTTCTTCTTTGATTTTCTCTCATCGAAAAATAAGAAAACTAACTCAAATTGTGAAGAATGATGTCCCTTTTTACTGTTTTCAAAGTGTTTTAGAAAGGCCTTCAAGAGGTAAGCCAAAAGACTTCACTTTTTCCTTCATTTTCTAGAAACCAAAAATTAGGGTTCTTGTTGGAATTTTGTAACTTCAAAAGCTTTGATTTTTCTTGACATGAATTGGGCAGACACTTGAAGGGAATTCAAATATTAAATATTTTACCATGAATATATGTTATAATAAATGAATTTCATGTTGCTTTATGGTTATATGAACTATCAAAATTGCCATGCAATTAGAGTGCCTTTGCTGGAATCGTTGGTACGTTGGAATTATGAGTTATTTGAGCATGAATTTAGTGAGAACCAAGTAGGGTTTGACATGTTGAGTGTTACATGATGTCTTGGGAATCTTTTGATGTTGATTTTACATGTAGATTGTGTGAAGAATGTAGTTTCTTAATAATTGGCAAGTTGCTAAATTTACTGTGAAAATACTGGGATCTACATGCAACTTTCTTGGTCTAGAATGGTGACATTTTTATCGAATTTGATTGTGATACTAGAATCACTAAAAAATTCATTTTGGTTTGATCTTAATGAATTTTTTAAATCAATTGCGCAAAGGCAGTCAAAATATTTACTGTATCACTGCACTATTTTTGGGTTTGAATATGACCAGGAAATATGCATGGTTTTGGGAAGATTTTTACTTGAACTTTCACTATATATTATGAGGTTTTAAACTAGAAAGTTTGATGGAAAATGAAATTCATTTTCTTGCTCAATTGAGAATTTCTTTTACTACCCTATTTTACCTAAGAGGACAAAATTTTTAGAATTTAGTTGAGCTATGATTTACTGAGAATTTTGATAATAATCAATTGTATACTTCTTTAAATTGGTATTGTGAATCTTATATGGATATTTTTTATGCATGAACAGAACCACATACTTGTTGGAACCTACATGCAAAAACAGTCCATTTTGCAAATGAGATTGCATGAGGGATATTCTTTACATTTTTATTTGATAACATTTAATCAATTGATTGAATTTGATGAATGAAATGTTTAGTTGATTTGTTGAGTATCCCTGTGCATTGTTGGACCTTTAATGAGGATTATCTATAATAATTTATGATTGAGTGCACTTGTTTATGGATAGGGATTCCAAGTGCAAAAGTTGGTAACCTAGTTGTACTAGGAATATGATTAGAGTCCTATATAAAGAGTTCATAGAGGTTTGATCTTTGTATGTTTGTATGGTAGACTTAAGTGGATTACGGAGATCAAGGACCTTGAAATTAAGCTAAGATTATCAACTTATTAGCTTGGAACAATGTAAGTCCCTGTATTCACATTCATAAAAATACTTTATGTATGATAAAAGTTTTTGTATGGGTTGTTTTGGAAAAATATAAGTCCTTACATTTCACGCAAACCTTTTTATGCAAGATGTAAGTTTTTGCATCTTCCATTCATGAACTCTATATTTATGATCAAGACTAAACTTTATTGTAATAGTTTTGAATGAAGGATTTGTAAGTCCTCACATATGATGAAATGATTTACACCCACTTTTGATATTTTGAAAATGGCTCTATATTTGTAAAATTAGCCTTATATACATGGAATGTTATGTATTATCTATTTGGAAAGTCTTATTAGGGTTGCTAAATATATGAATGGGGAGCCATGTATTAATTACTGTGACATATTTATGACTACCAAATTTTGAGATTTCTTTCATGCTTATGTTTTTGAAAATCATATTATGAACTCTAAAATCATGGGCTCCGATTACCGATATCTTTTATGTATGACTTGAGATTATGAATTATAATATGCCTTCTATGATTTGGAAATGGTTTGATTACTTATATGTATAAACGACATTAAGTGCTCAATGGGCAAAACTTTTAATATTAACCTATGTTAAAAGGACGGCATCGTCCGGTAAGTGGCCATCTCCAGAGGATTAATACTTTCCATATAGAGCAACAGTACTTTGAAGTTGAGCTTAGTTAGCAACATCCAAAAGGAAACTGGAGGATGGACATAAGACATCTGCTTGATTGAAAAATGAGAGAGATGGTAGATTATTTTCTCAGTAGGAATGTACACCTCCCTAATATTTTAACACTGTATGTGCTTTGCCCATGTATGACGTATCGTGATGAAATATTTCATAGTATGGCATCTTAAGGATACACAACATGAGAAAATGGTTTAAGGCTCAAAGTGTATATTATGAATGTTATGAATGTGTTTTTCCCAAATAATCTTGTTAATGTATTTTCTCAATAAAAGGATGCGGGCAATGTACTTTTAAGGTACTTACATGATTCTTCCATAATTATGGTCACTAAAAAAGTTTGAAGGCATAAAATTATTTATCAGTTAATGTATAACTCAATATTACATGTATCATGAATTGTTTTGAAAACTGAGTCATGTGCACGTTATAGTACTTACTGAGATTTTATCTTATACTTTTCCCTAATAATGTTTTTAGGGTGACTTGAGCGTATCAAGAATAAGGAATTTAGACTGACCTCTTTTGCATTGAGATGATATTGCTGAGACAATTTGTTTCTTTCTATTATTTGGATGTTGGAGATATTTTATATTGGAGACTTATATATTTATTTGGAGTTATGTAATGAATTTTGTTTAGGTTTAATTTTAAGCTCCAAGTTGTTAGTAAGTTATTAATTATTTAGTGTGTTATATAGATATCTAGTCTTAAGGACAAGACGACACTCTTGACCCCGTTTTGGGTTACATATACAATTGGGCGTTACAGCTAAGCTTAAGGAACCTACTGTCAGATAAAATTTAACCCCTCTTTATGTTAATCTGAGACGAATTATAAGGCCTCTTTTAGAAACCAAATAAAAACTATAGATAAAAGGTTAAAGAATTAATAAATATAAGATGTAGTAACCATTAAAAAGAAAAAAAAAAGCTAAGAATGTAATTGAGAGTGTTTATTCAACCAAAAAGGAAAAAGTAGAGTTCCCTTTCCTGCTGTTTTGCAATTCACAGATTTAGCCTTTTTATATACTACCCTTGAAAATTCGGTGTTTGGTATTTTAGTTTTACCTTCAAGAATTTTTTTTTTTAAAAAAAAATTCAACCAAATGTACTTACAAGAAGTAACATAGAAAATGACCACAAAAAATGATACCAAAAAAAAAAAAAAAACAATTATGTGATATAATCGAATACATAATAATTTACTGTATAACACTTTACAATTAAGTAAAATTTTCTATATGAAAAATGCATTGTATATATTTGTTAGATTTCACATTTAAAATGCCACTGAAGAATTTTCCTTGTATTATAATCCTATATGGTACGGATTAGTAATACTAGTTAAGAAATTTTTAAAAAATTAAAAAAATCAACAAAATGTACTTAGAAGAAATAGCATAGGAAATGACTCTACCAAAAATTCTACAAAAAAAAAATTATATGATACAATCGAATACATAATAATTTGATTTTTAACTTTTTACTGTTAAGTAAAAATTTCTCTATGAAAAATGCCTTGTATCTATTTGTTATATTTCATATGAATAATATGAGATGATTTTGTTTGAAATGCTCCTCAAGAATTTGCCTTGTATTTATTCCTAAATGGGTTAGGAATACCAATTAAACAGTTGTCTAAACAGTTTAGAAGTACTTTAAAAACCACCCATTATTGTGCATGCTGATTCAACTTGGATTAAGTACTAATCTTTGTCCTACATGGATTTGTTATCAATATTTGTTAATTTTGAGATCCTATATAAAAAAGAGTGTTGTTAAGAGTATTGATGTGCAATGTTAAAGATTTGAATTAGAGACGTAGATTACTTGTGAGTTTCTAAGTTTGTTAGTATTTTGTCAGTCTTCTTTGTATACTTCTCAATTTTGAAGGTCAAAATCCAAAAGTTTTAGAAATTCAAAAATTATTCCAAAATATACAAAACTTATTAGCTAATAAGAAGTTTTGAAACAATTTAAATTGCAAAATGAGATATGTTTTCAGTAATTATGACATCAAATTTTGTGATCAAGAAAAGAAAAGGAAAAAGGACATCTAATACTTATTATATATTCTTGTTTGAGACATCACTAAAATTTCAAAAGAGCAGTTCTACATTTAATGTTCTCATCACTAACAAAGATTCTAAATGAATGAGAAAAAATAGAAGAATATTAACCAAAGGCAATTGTTCTATTTTTTACTTCCCCCTCCCTATAATTGTCTTTTCCTCAAAATTTACTGGTTTGAGGTAGATTATCAGCATCATCTCTACATATGCCAAGTATTTACTACTTGATTTATATATTTTAATAAAAGTTTTAGGATGGGTCAGCATCATGCAGGCAGTGCAAATGGCACTTTAGAGTTTTAATGGACCTTTTTTTCAAAAAGAAAAAAAACACCTTGAGGTGAGGAGTTAGACAAGAACCTCAACCTAATTATTACAAGACAAAGAGAATTATAATAGAAGGCCAAAGACCTAATGGATACAAATGGAATATATTTTCAACAACTATTAGAAGCCTGTCTTATGACATTAGGAATGTCTATAAATACTCCTCTCACCGTCACTTTTATCTGTCTATTTTAATCGATTCATGAATTTTAAGAAAAATAAGAGTTTTTAGTTAATTAATCAACATTTTCTATTTTATCCTCAAAAAATCTCTCTTTTTATTAAGGAGTAATCAAATTTTAAAACTTTATGTGTTGAAAACATATTTAATTTACTTCCATTTCCTACTACAAGTGCAGAAATACTCACTGTATTAAAGAGGGGTATTTGTGAAAAAATAACAATTAATATAGTCTTGGTTTGCAAATAGGACAGATAAATTAGAACAAAAATGTTAGTTAAAAATGATAGATAAAAGGGGACAGAGGGAACACTTTTATGACATGAACGTAATTTAGACTTTTAATTTCATGTAAGTTTTCTAATCCTCATACAATAATTTATTTCACTTGTTTATTACTCAAGTCAGGATAATAGTTGAATTAGTAAATCTTTTTGGACGGACTATATGAATGTGGTACCTTGGAGTTCAAACTAAAGTCTCAAATGTCGTAAATATTTGGGTGGATCCGGTTCACCTGTGGACCATCACTTCAAGTATTGTACTATATATATTAAAAGTTATACACTTCTAGAAAGGTACAACACTTTAAAGGGTTTCTATCTATTTAGACATAAGATTACATAGTTGTATTGACACAGAAAAGAATTTTTAAGTAGAATATTGCATCCAATATAACATTTCTATATATAAGTTACATGCATATTACCTGCGACTCATACAATATTAAATTTAGAAAGTAAGCAAATTGAATTGTCAATCAAAGGAGGGGAAAAAATCAAAGGAGAAAAAATCAAATTATTCAACTAATATTAAAAGATATGGAGTACTTAGTAATTATCTTATGTGCATCTTAAAAAATAAATGTTGTATTTATTATAGTAAAGTGTTGGGCCCACACATTCCCCAACTTCAGATGGTCCACGATAGCGATGATTTTGTTTCTAGTGGCCCAAGTATAAGGTCGAAATTAATTTTGAGTCCCAAGCATTTTCAATTGCCATCCTTACTCATGCCGCATTCTCGGCTATATAAGAGGCCTCAAATCTTATGTGAAGTGTCTAGGAGCGAGTAGTAGAATAATTGTCTGGGAGCATGAGTTCCTCAGGCATAGCATCTCAAAATCTATCAACCATCAAATCCATGGAAATGGCCTCGAATACTCAGAAAAGGTAAAGGTAATCGTCTATTTCTAGCTACATGTACAATTTGCCCAAATCGGCAATATCAGTGGCTTTCTTCAAACATTTTGTGCTTTAACTATTACTATAAAACATCTAATTATAGTCTTGAGGGAAAAGTTGCACTGATTACTGGAGGCGCTAGGGGAATTGATGAATCTACTCCTAGACTCTTCTCTAGACATAGGGCAAAAGTGGTGATTGCTGATATTAAAGATGACTTGGGGCAAAAACTTTGCCAAGATTTGAATCCATCATCAACTATTTTCATTCACTGTGATGTAGCTCAAGAGGCTGATGTAGAAAATGCCATAGAAGGAAATTCTTATAAGCACCCGGTGTATGTGCACCGGTGCATTGAATGGTTATACCACTTGCAGATAAAATTGTACACAATATTTGGTGTACAACAAGTGTTACAGGTAATACAACACCTTAATGATCCGGTGCACGTGTATCAAGTACATATAAAAATTTCCCATAGCGGTAAACATGACAATTTCCAAGTTTGGCAAGCTAGACATCATGTTCAACAATACTGGAATAGCTGGAGAACCCTATCCCAATATTCTCGACTGTGAAAAGTCAGATTTTGAAAGAGTTGTCAGGATCAACCTCGTAGGAGTTTTTCTAGGCACCAAATATGCTGCTAAAGTGATAATCCCAAACTGTCACGACAACATACTCAACACTGCTAGTCTTTCCTCCAACAAAGCTGGACTCGCTCCTCATCCATACACAAGCTCTAAGCATGGCATGTTGGGGCTCACAAGAAACATTGCTATAGATCTTGGGCGATATGGGATTCGTGTAAATTGGGCCTCGCCATACTATGTGCCAACAACACTGGTGAAGACCCTCATTGATCGAAATGACCCTAACGTAATGGCTAAATTCTACAACAATCTAGATGGTGCTGTACTTGAACCGGAGGATATAGCTGATGCAGTTCTTTACTTGGCCAGTGATGAATCAAATATGTCAGTGGGCATAACCTTATAATTGATGGAGCCTTCAGTGTTGAGAACAAACAAATATCTATATTTTAGAACTCTGAAATCTAACACAATCAAAGATCTTCTCTCTTGTTCTCTTGCGAGTTGAATAAATTTTCAATGAATGAAAGGCTGCAAATATTGCCAGGGCCATTTCCCACTAGCCAGAGTAATTTTGAAACTATTTTCATTTACCATGTTGATGGGTCCCACCACTGAATTGTATCGCTTTTCTTCTGTGATTTTCCCCGACACTTCTTTTTTATCTTCATTTTATTTTCTCCTTTCTCTCTTGATAATCACTGCCTCCGCCTCAACATTTTTTTTCATTTTTAAGAAAAAATATAAATTTTGAAACTCTTGTGGATTTTAGAGGTCTAGATTATTCATAATTACAATAAGACATTAAAAATTAAAAAAAAACTATAGGTTATACCTTACTCATTATAATAATCAAGTTATTTTAAATAATATTCCTTCTTTTTGAAATTTAATGTCCATATTTTTATTTTTGAATATTTAAAAATAAACATAACATTCTTATAAACTTTTACAAATATCCTTTACATTAAAATAAAATAAAATAAAGAAATAACCTTTCATATGCACAAAACTAAGAAATTAAACCTTCATATGCAAAATTATAGAAGATCTTGTTGCGACCTTACATAAATAACTTGCAGGTAAATAGTGCTCAGAATGTTGTCATCTGTTCGTCCTTCCCAAAGAGTTCATATAAATATATGTTCAAATTTTTTAAAATGTAAAAATAAAAAATACTCCTTAGGTAACAAATTTTTGTTACAATATTTGAAGTTTAATCCTAATATCATAGATTGTTATTATTAATATAGATAAGTATTACCTAGTAATCACATATACACGACATGATTCCTCACTACCTAACAATCATCATGTTTTACTTTAGGCAGGAAGGACAGGTTGCACTAATCTAAATAAAACCAACTTTCAATAAATAAATGTTTCCCAGGCGATTTTCAAAGCTCCTTCTCCGGGTCTCTTTATTTTTTTAAGCAATTTTCAAGACCATTGATATGTCCATAATTTTTCAAATTGCATTCACAGAATTGGTAGAGTCTGGACTTTTCATACTTCTGGTGTTTGTGGATGGAAACAAGAAGTCTAATGAACATTTGAACATAAAAGAAAGAGTAGTTTTTTGAACGCACTAAGTTTCCACGTAGTTTGATCCAAACGCAAGTCTTAATGCATTTTGTACCTTGGTAGGTTGAGAGGGTGCAATGCATTTATTAGAAAAGAACTTTATTAGAAAGAGTTTATTTATAAGCATGAATATAAAAAATGTGCCAAAATTGTGCCAAAATAATTCAACTTTGCACACATTCGATGCAAAGTTCGCAAGAATTGGATATGGATGACTCTTCCAATTTAAAGTTAGGCATCCAAACATACATATAAATTTCATAAAGTGATGTTTTTCAAATTATGCTAACCACCCTTAAATTTTTACATTCAAACTTTAAAATTAATAATTTCAACCCTTGAATACTTAAAATATTTAAAAAAACAACTTTTCCGTCAATTGAAAATGTTAAGTATTTATGAAAATTAGTCACTAACTCCCACATAACTTGCTTTATGGGTAATTTTGTCCACTCATTACTTTCACAATATGGTGCCAAGTTTCTCTCTAATTGTTACAAAATAAATTTCTATATATGACAGAAAAAGACTATTGTGATTGCGCGTCTCTCACTTCTCTCTTCAGATTTTTTTTCGGTAATTTACTTCTCTTTTTAAATCTATTCTTCCTTTCTATAGAGATGTTAAGAAAATTAAAATCTATTGAGAACTAATCTAGTTTCTTTCTCTCTTATTTTCCCTCTCATCTTTATGTGTGAGTTTTGTTTATTAAATGATGAAATTTGATATGTCTAAGATCTACATTTTTCTGCGTAGGCTTGTGAATGGTATGCTTGCATTGGATTGTTCCCTAAGTAGGCTGGGGTTCAGTATGGCTTCCAGGTGTTGCCTTTGCAAAGCAGAATCTGAGTCATTCATGCATCTATTCATTTCTTGTGCGGTTACTAAGCGGGTCTAGGAAGCTTTTCTATTGTCGTTTCATCCTGAGGCAATAGACTTATTCCAGCTTCATTCCCTCCCTGACATTTTAAATGATTGGTGGTCGTACTCTGGACCTAAAGGCTGGCTGCTTAGGGTTTTCTCAACTACTATTCTATGGAATATTTGGAAGGAATGTAATGGTGTAGTTTTTTAGGACAAGTGGCCTTCAATGCTTAGAGTCCAATGAAATGTTCAATCTTTTTTAAAGGATTTTTCGGCTAGCTTCCCTATGATAGCGTCATCCCATTTGCGTGGTGCACTGGCATCTTTAAATCTGACCTAGTCTTCTGAGAGGAGTGTTCATATATGGCCTATAAAATGGAGGGATAAGGTTGATATGCACAAGTATTTAATCCTCAATATCGATGGTGCTTCTAAGGGGTTGATTGGCGTTGCTGGGGCTGGAGGAGTTTTTCGTTTTCCCAATGGGTCTTTTCACTCTGCGTTTGCATCCTTCCTCGAGCGGGCCACTAATATGGAGGCAGAATTGGAGGCTCTTCATCTTGGTCTCAGAACCTATATGCGGTTGAAGGTTTCGGACATTCAAATATAATTTGATTCGCTCACAGTGGTACAGATGGTTTCCAAACTTTAGAGAGTTCCTTAGCGTTTAAGGGGTTTTGAAAATCAAGTTTCTCTTAGCTAAAATGCCTTTGCTTTCATTGATACATGTACACAGGGAAGCAAATCAGTTGTGGATTTTATGGCTAATAAGAGTTGTCATTTGCAAGCTGCGGTAGCATACGCACACTTCACGGACTTGCCTTCAGAGGCTAAGGAATTTGTAATATGGATAGGCTTAGCATTCCTTCTTTTGCGTATTAAATTGATTGTATCTTAATTATTTAATAAAATTTTAGGGGGTTCTGCCATCCTTTAACAAAAAAAAAAATGATGAAATTTGTGATTTTTGTTCTATGGTTGGATTCAAAGATGTGCAAAAGAGTAATTGTAAGATTGTTGAGTTGTATATGAGGTACGGAGGTATGAAGAAATTCGAAGAGAAGATAGCGAGATTAAAGGTGAAATATAATATTTTAAAAGTAGAAAATAGGGAAATAAGGTCATGTGAGAGTCATATGATATACTTAATTCCGGGAACACTTAACTGTTTAAATTGATAGAAGGGTTATTTTTTAGATGTTTCAAATGTTCAAGGGTTAAAATCATATATTATAAAATTTGACAGTAAAAATCAAAATTTGAAAAAGTTCATAGGTGGCTGATATATTTTGGAAATTTTCTTTTGTAACTAAATCATGTTCATAGAAAAACAAACTGGTAAAACGCTTCTTCTTAGACTAAGGTCACTGGAGTTTAATGCTCATTAGATATGTATAGCATATTATAAATAGAATTTTCAACTTGTAAACTAATAAAAGGTGCTTATAAAATTGACTACTTGAATTTAGTTACTTTTAAATTTGGGCAAAAAATCCAAGTAGCACCTGAACCATCTGAAATCTCAAATTTTGCACCTAAATTTAAAAAACGTCCAGAAGTAGTACTCATACTATTCAAATGTCACAGTCTTGTACTTTTGTTAAGTTTGACCGTTTAATCACATTTTTCGTTGATCATGTAACTATCACACGAGGGCATTTTGGTTCTTACATATTAGGGCAAAAGTCCAAATAGCACCTGAACCATATGAACTTTTAGGTTTTGTACCTAAATTAAAAAAAGTCCAAAAGTAGCACATGTACTATTAAAATGTCTTGGTCTTACACTTCTGCTAAATGTATGAGTGCAAGATCGGGACATTTTAATAATATAACTACTACTTATAGACGTTTTTTAATTTAAGTGTAAAATTTAAAATTTAAAATAGTTTAGATGCTGCTTGGATTTTTTGCCCTTTTCATTATGGGCAAGTCTTGGAAGGAAGGTGACGTGACCCTTGTAACAAATCCAATTCTGGAAAGCTTTCTCAATCGTCATAAGAGTTTAACTTTTTATTTTTTTTTTAAAACATCCAAGAGGTCTAAATTGCATAGAAAATATTTTAATTTCCTATGTGACGTTACTATTCCTAAACTAGTATTAAATTATTTCTCAAAAATTTCATTTATTTTTAAAATTCACCTACTACAATTAAGATTAAGTCTAAAATTGTACATTGATCAAATTGTCCCACACTGCTTAAGTAGAAGAATTTAGACTAATTTATATTAAATTCATCTAACTAGTACGTTATCACCCACAATGGGTGATTAGTAATTTAAAATGCTAAGTTTGACTCTCCTCACATTAGAGGAAGTCGTCCATCCTCTATGGATGGCTAAGCTTTTTAAGTATTGCTCACACAAATTTTTTTGTGTATTAATTGGATCTTGAAAAAAAATTAGTTTTACATTTGACTCTTTTGTGCATAAAAATAAAAAGGGCAAAAAATCCAAATAGTACATAAATTATCTAAAATTCTAAATTTTGACCTAAATTAAAAAAGGTCCAAAAGTAGTACTCATACTATTAAAAGATCTCTGTCTTGCACTTCTGTTAAAATGTATAAGTGCAAAATCAGGACATTTAATAGTATGAGTGCTATTTATGAATATTTTTTTAGTTTAGGTATAAAATAAAAAATTTCAGATAGTTCAGGTGCTATTTGAATTATTTTTCCTAACAAAAATACTCTCACGTGACAGTTAGGTGATCAACGAAAAATATGATTAAATGGTTAAATTTGACAGAAGTATAAGATTGAAACATTTTAATAGCATGAGTATTACTTCTGGTCGTTTTTTAATTTAGGTACAAAATTTAAAATTTCAAATAGTTCAAGTGCTACTTAAATTTTTTTGTCCTTTAAAATTAATAGAAAATAGAGAATATTATATTTAAAAATAATAGTTTCTTCGCTTAAGTCAGTGACTTGGTCCGAGCTAATCCTATTAGACTGGGATTTTTTCAACTTATGCACAGATAGAGAAGGGAGCGGCCCATTCTCCCAGCCTATCAGGCAAGAGTGGGTGGCCCACTGGGCCCACACATTCCCCAACTTGGGATGGTCCACAATAGCGATGATTTTGTTTTTAGTGGCCCACATATAAGGTCGAAATTAATTTTGAGTCCCGAGCATTCTCAATTGCCATCCTTATTCATGCCTCATTCTCAACTATATAAGAGGCCTCAAATCTTATGTGAACTGTCTAGGAGTGAGTAGTAGAATAATTGTCAGGGAGCATGAGTTCCTCAAGCATAGCATCTCAAAATCTATCGTCCATCGAATCCATGGCAACGGCCTCGAATACTCAGAAAAGGTAAGGGTAATCGTCTATATCTAGCCACATGTACAATTTGCCCAAATTGGCAATATCCGTGATCTACTTTAAACATTTTATGCTTCAACTTTTACTATTAAACATCTAATTATTGGCTTGAAGGTAAAGTTGCTCTGATTACTGGAGGCACTAAGGGAATTGGTGAATCTACTGCTAGACTTTTCTCTAGACATGGGGCAAAAGTGGTGATTGCTGACATTCAAGATGACTTGGGGCAAAAACTGTGCCAAGAATTGAATCCATCATCAACTATTTTCATTCACTGTGATGTAGCTCAAGAGGCTGATGTGGAAAATGTGGTAAACACTGTTGTTTCCAAGTTTAGCAAGCTAGACATCATGTTCAACAATACTAGAACAATGCTAGAATAGCTGGAGAACCCCACCTTAATATTCTCGACTGTGAAAAGTCAGATTTTGAAAGAGTTGTCGAGATCAACCTCGTAGGAGTTTTTTTGGGCACCAAATATGCTGCTAAAGTGATGATCCCAAATCATTGCGGTAGCATAGTCAACACTACTAGTCTTTCCTCCAACAAAGCTGGACTCACTCCTCATGCATACTCAAGGGGCCATTGATCAGAATTGGGGCCATTCATCTTCAACTGGCCCCTACGGTGTTGAAGCTCCTAAAGTGGCCTAGACACATCTTGTGATAGCATTCTCATTAAATTAGGACGCTATCATAAGGAGCATTCTACTCATTCATAGTCTTCCTCCCCCAGTTTCTATAATTTTCATTTTCGCGCAACAGTCTAGCTTACAGTTCGAATCGCCCTTTTCCTTCGTCGTGTTTCTTCACCATCTCATGTGATTTTCCTTGCAAACAACCGCCATTGATCACCTTTCCACCCTTTCATCTAATTTTTGTTGCAAAGGATCGCCATTTTTCAGTAGATTTTTGGCTGTTATCCGAACTCTCCAACATAGTTCTGGCGAGTTTGCTCTGGCAAAAGACACCTGTGCTCGGTATTTTGCAGGCAGGCGAGGTATTTTGTCTAAATTCTGGACTTTTTATAAATAAACTGGCATTGGTTGGTGATGATTGATGAGTTTGAGATGTGAATTTTGTTTGGTTGAGCGACGATTTGTAGTATGAATTTTATTTTGTGAGAATTGGTGGTGATGGTGATTGTGTGTTGAGGCGAAATAGGAGAATTGTCGTTGTGTTTGCAAAATTGGTTTGGCATTGTTTGTTGAAATGCTATTTTTTTTTAATGCTAATTTTCTTGCTGTTTTGTCTAATTTTAAGCTAATTTTCTTGTTGTTTTGTTGTTTTGTTTTATATCGGTTAGTAGATATACAATGTTATAAAGCATTGTACAATATTGTGGGAGGGTAAATAATCTAGTTTGAAAGCAGCCATAAGTTCACCTTCTTCTTGCTATGAACATTTGTCTCATTCATCAAATTGTTGCACTTATAATACATGGATACTCCAAAGTTTCTGGGAAATTACATGTTGCGGAAGGAATCCTAGTGTAGCATTTTATTATACATGATAATTATATATTGTCCAATTTAATAAAACTTCACAATAGACAAATGGATTTAATAGTATGTGTAATTACCTTGAAGAGCTCTTATTTTGAAAACAATATCCAAATTAAATTATTAAAAAATCATGTCTAAAATAAGGACTAATGACCAAATATTGGCCTACTCAGCTAAATTAATATGCATTTCCTAGGCACACTAAAAAAAAAAAAAATCTTAAATGGCTAAGACACGATTAATTATATACCATACTCTATACTTACAGCAAAGTTAAAGTTGCACTCGTTAGAATAAGCATTTTTTAGTAAAATGAAACCATAGCTTTTATTTTTTATCTACCACATTAGAAATAATAAAGGGATAATATCACAAATTTCTTGTTAAGTTTATCACAATATTATTTGGACCCCTCTGATTTGAAAAAATGTCATTTACCCTCCCTAAATGTGATATTTGAGTACTAAAACTACAAATGTATTAGTTAATTGCCAATTTTGTCCTTCATAATTATATAGTTTTATTCTTCAATATATTTTTATTATTTCTACGTTCAAATAATACACATACAAACACATGCAGAGACAATAAATATGCTACTTTTATAGTTTTGGTATTGATGCACATATAGATGTTCTTATCATAATAAATTACATATATGCATTAAAAAAACTATTATATCAACATCAACTTACTAAATATTTTGAAAATGTTGTTCATCCTTATCTTTTCAATTCAACGAAAAAAGGTAATTTTGAAATTATTTTTATTTTTTTTATATGTTTGTGTGTAATATTAAAAGTAGTTAATCTATCTAAATTGTTATATAATTATGTCATCAATCCTATATTTATTATTTCCTTCATACAAATTTGAATGTCCTATTTTTATTTAGTAAAAAAAATTAAGAAAGAATTTAACCATAAATAAGTTATTGTCTTATGCTATTTAATTAAAACAATTAGTGACTGGATGTAGAAATTAGTATTAATACTTGTATTCCTTAAAAAAATTTGACATCTCACAATCTCCTTTAGGATAGATCGAGTACGTGGCGATACTGTCCCCAAACCTATTTACGAAGATTTGATATTTAGGTAGGCTAGACATCGATCTTCATTGATTTGGTCACGGCATTTTAAGACCTGTGAGATACCATTAGTGTTTAGACGTCATGATTTTTGTTTTTGGGAGCTATTTCCATTCCCTCCTCGAGTAATGGATTATATCAATCTAGCTGGTTTCGGGGGAGTCTGTAGAATTGGGTATCTTCATGTAGATCATGCCCTTGTAACTGCATTAGTTGAGAGGTGGCGTCCCAAGACACATACCTACCATCTACAGGTAGGAGAGGCCACTGTGACGCTAGAAGATGTTGTAAATTTGTGGGAACTTAAAGTTGATGGTGGCCCGATCATTGGAAAGGTGTATGGGTGCTCTCGGACAGCATGAATGGATTTGATACATACGCTTCTTGGTTTTTGGCCTCTGACTCATCAGTTCAGAGGTAACTGGCTGGAGAAGTCGGCCCTGGATGCACACCTGTCACTCCCTCTTCCAAATGATGCTTTCGATTTATAGGTGCAGCAGAGGGCACGAGGATTTATTCTTCTTCTTATTGGTAGTATAATTCTGTCAGATAAATCAGGTCATCTGCTTCCCCTTCATTTTCTTCCATTTCTTGTGGACTTACATTATTATGGTTAGCTTAGCTAGGATAGTGCGGCTCCAGTGTAGATGTATAGATGCCTCTGCGAGGCAATGAGTCCTACCGCGAGGGAGATTTATAATCCTATGGTTCTGCTTCAGTTTTTTTTTTTTTTTTGTTCCAATTACTTTAGATATTTTAGACTCTAGTAAAATCCTACTAAAAATTGACGAACTTGTATTATTTTCCTATGTAATTATAGGCTTGGGAGCACATCCTTGTCCTATGCCCTAATAGGGTTAAGCCAGAACATAGACCTCCACTTGCACTATACGGTGCGAGGTAGAACGTGCAGTTACGTCTACATTAGATGCTGATGCACATTCTAGTTACGTTTAAAGATCAGTTAGACTCCATGCAGGACCATCACGTAAGTATTTGAACTTTCCTGAAAGAAACAATTTTCATTACTTTAATGTCATTTTAGTGTTTAAATTAAATGGAATTAAATTGTGTCAATTTATTTGGTGCCCGTATGATACCATAGACCTAGAGTTTATGCCGGCTAGATACATGGAGGGTTCAAGCATTTGGCGATCACAGACTCTACTCATTTACTGGGATGTCGTAGAGTTCTACTATGCCGACCGTGTGCTTCAATAGTTTTGTATGTTACAACTCATTCTTCAGAGCTGTGAGTACGATGCTGAGTTGCACGCGATTGGTACTAAGGGGAATCATATGACTAATTAGGCCTATCACCGTTCATAGCACTGTAGGCTTCGCAACAGCAAACAGTCATGCATGACGCATTTGGGATTTGGATAGAGCCGGACTATCCATCTTGGTACCGACTGAGGACTAGGTGGCGGATTGGTAATCCATCCCTACTGAGGGGTAAGGTCGCTGGCTACTAGGGGACTAGTTCGAGAAACATAGTTATGGTATTTTCAGATTCAATAATCTGTATTTTATTCTTACACATTATTATTCTTAGTCGAGGTCTGTTGACATGGATGTTTTTTGTATGACTGTTACAGTCGGATAGGTTGTACAGAGTTATACCTATTGCCACGGAAGCTTTAGTTATGGCTAACTCATATTCAAGGGCGGCTTTCGAGTGTATTAGGGACACGTGCACTCTCTCTTACTGCGACAGGGTTTAACCACCCTTTGAGTTATCCCACACTTCTCGTTCCAAAAGTCGGTGTACCTGTAGTTCCGGAGCAGGCAGCCACTAGAGGCCCTTAAACTCGGATTGAGGGTCGAGCCATCCCGAGTCAGTGTCAAGGTGGTAGGCAGGCTCGTGCTGCCCCAACTAAGCCAATTACACCCGATAGTGCACCAGTCATGCTAGAGGCAGCCACTAGAGGCCCTTAAACTTGGATTGAGGGTCGAGCCATCCCGAGTCAGTGTCAAGGTGGTAGGCAGGCTCGTGCTGCCCCAACTAAGCCAATTACACCCGATAGTGCACCAGTCATGCTAGAGGTTGATGTGCCAATACTACAAATGGCTGGACCAACAGGCAAATTTGAGGCAAGACCATCTGGAAAGCCAGTCACACAAACTTCAAATTTTTGGCACTAATTGCCTATCACTATCAATGAAGGATAAATGGATGGTATTACAAAGTAGGGGCCAGACACAGAGATGCAGTCATCTGTTCAAGGACTAGAGATAGTCTCACAAGCGTTCGTGCAGAGTCTATCTATAGAGTCCATAGCACCGTGTGCAGTGATAGATGATCAGCACAGGCCAGGATTTAGAGTTTAGTAGTAGGGGAGACGGTCGCGTTATTATCATTCAGCAGCACCAGATCCTGGAGATCCCATTGTACCATCCGAGGAGGCACATGCTACAGCGGACAAACATCGAAGGCCCAGACGCATTGTCCGACCCAGACCCTGCGGGACATAAACTCTGTGGTTGGACTGTTTTATTATTCTGTGTACAGTAACTTTTTTATTGTTCGGCTTCTTTATAATGACTTCAAATACTTGCACTTTTTTATTTATTTTTATTTTAATATCCTTATTATTAATCGTTATGGGTGCAACTGAACCAGTGCTTTACACAAAAATTCAAGAAACAATGCTATGTCATAATGTGCAAGAAGTCCAATGGTTAAAAGTACATTAAATATTACCTTTAAAGGTACATTAAATATTACAATAAATATTACCTTTAAATTTTTGACTAAGATTCGTGTCTGTTACTTGTAAAATTAAAATATTTTTTCTTGTTATATAAAGAGATATTATGTGAATAATAATTTTATCTTACGATTAAATTCATTCTACAATGTATGATCTTAAGTCTGAAATGTATTAATCAATGATTTATTGCAATTCTCAATTCTACTGGAGTAGGACTTTCATGTTCTCTGTTGCTTGAGTGGCTGATTCATATTATAGGGCTAAATTTTTTCATGGATTCATTACATACCTTTTTCTCATGACATGTTTAAGGACATAGATTTTTTGTACTCAAGACAAGCATGTTGATAGGAGCTAAATTAGTTATACTTTGCTTGGTTATTTGAGGCTCTTTTGTAATACATTTTGTGAAATAACTAGTCATATTCTTTCATATTTGAGATTTTACCATTGGAAAGGTATTTTGGGTATTACTTCAGGATTTTGGATAAAACAAAGCAAAACTGTTGTGAAACAAAGCAGAGGCGGCTCCGGCTGCATTCTGGAACATATGCGCACAATTTGGAGAAAAATTAGTAGACGAGTGGAGAAACAGGACACAAGCGGCACCGGCTCTGAAGGACCAAGGCGGCGCCGGCTGTGGTCTGTCCCTGAGACGGTGCTGCGATCTTTCTACGCATTTTTTGAAAATCTGAAGAGTTTTAGCAGTTCCCAACTTCTACTCGGCCAAGAACTTTGTACTTACGAGTTTAGGCACCTCTTAAGCCTATAAATAGATGGAAAACACAAGGGAAAAATGGGAGAATTCATTGATCATCATAGAAATTCACTCAGTCCAAGGAGAATTTTTCAAAGTTCAAAGAGGGTTGTACAAGAAGGTTTTCAAAGGAAAAAGAAGGAGGCTTGTCTATGAGTTTTTTCTTTTACTTTGTTTTCTTTTTCTTGAACAATGATATGTTAATTATTTTATTGTAATTCGACATTGTTTTAGATATTCATGATTTCTAGAGTTATTTGATCTTTTAATTAATTGGTTATTATTCTTGATATTCAATTACTTATGCTTATTACGAGATTAGTTAGTTGATTCTATCCATCGACTTGCTGGACCAAAGGGGGTTGATGGGAGTTTCGATTTATTAATTTCATATGCTGTTGGCAATTAACTTGCTGGACCAAAGGGGGTTAATTGTTTAAGAATTGGTAATTGAAGGTTAATTAATGTCTTCCGAGACCAAGGGTTCATTGATTAATTTCATGTTCTAAATTCGCCGAGACCAAGGGAATTTAATTAAGGATTATGTTTAATGCGTCTTTTGGATGAATTAGTTGAGACAGACCAAGTGATTCTAATTTATCGAGAAGATAGTGATTTAATGGATTGACCATCAAAGTGAGTCTACCTTCATCCTTCATGGTGCCAAGAGAATGATTGGTTATGATAATGGTTAAGTTCTTTAAGATCATGTTTGTCTAAACAATGGCTTGAGTTACATAAATCTACATCCTTGACATATACATATTTTTATTTTCTTTTAATTTTTCTTTTATTTATTTTTCACTTTATCGAGTCGGTTAAACAATGAAAGAAGGGTAATTAATGTCTACTTGTTCCTTGAGGATCGACACTTGTTTTAACCCTATGCTCAGTTAATGATGAGTACGCTTGCTCATATGTGTGATTTGGGTTTAACATTTTAATTTGAACTTGATTGGGAATGTGCTTAGTTTTTTATGGTTTTTATACCCAAGTCTGAACGCATCACATGTGATTTGTTTACAATTTTCGTACGAACATTATAAAAGATTTTGAAATTTATAACTTATCAAGACCATTTTTTTGTTAAAAGAATTAACACCTGAACATATAGTAATGGGGTAGTTTGATCTATATAGCTAGATGCCCAAATGCGTGAAATTCTTTCTGCACTGATCATTAATCACAGAGTCCCCTAGGAAAGCCTTGCAAACTAGAGGTAAAATGAGCAATTGTTAGCTAAAAAAGCATATATAGATAATAGTACCAAACCATAGAGTCCCCTGGGAAGCAATCACCAACAGAGCTATACTTCAAACATGCCCTAATAATCTGCCTTTTGTCGTAAGCGTTCACATCTCTTGTGTGGTTTAAAAAAAATAAAATAAATTAAGAACGTAGAAGAGAGATGTTGAACGCTTACATTAAAGAAAAATTATCGTACCGCAAAGTCGTTGCCTATTTTGGAGGATGCTATTCGTAGTGTTCGAGATATATAACCATTGAACATTCATAGTTCCACTAAATAGCTGAAGGGTGGGTTTTTATGGGCATATGAGGACGTTTTTCTTAAAAGTGTCCTACAGAAAATGCTTTATGCAGGAGTGTCAAAGGAATTGCTTTTCAATTTTTGTAGAGATTCCTGAAAGATTTGGTCATAAGGCGCTATTTGTATTAGCGTCCTACTACGAAGGACACTTTTCTTAAAAGTGTCCTACATGTCAAATGTCAGTTCCTTTTCCAGGTATCTCTGAAGTTGGATTCGATATCACATTGGACGCTATTGTTAGTTGCGTCCTCGTACCAGCCTTTGTAAAAATATTTTGACAAAATTTTCTTTTCCAGAGATTTCAATACTTTTTTTTGAAGTACCTAGAGTAGGATGCTATTAACATTTGCATCCTTTTTGTATAGGACAAAAGGTTCTCTCTTTGTAGTTGCTTACACGAGATTTGTGTGTACTTCAAATTTGACATGGATCAGAGGACGCTTTGGAGAACAACATCCTACATAAGGACGCAGTCTACTATAGCGTCCTATTTGCCTATATAGCTCCATTTCATCTCTTCATCACTTCATTCATTCTCACGGAAAACAATCACAAGACTGCGTGCCAAACACAAATGCAGTCTCGTATTCACACTAAATATTATATTTTTTTTCAAATATCACCATTATGTCACTTTAAACACCTCTAGCTCTCGGCTTCTTTTGGGATTGCACGCTATCATACAAAGCAGGCGGATCAAATAGCTTTGCGGGCACGTGTAGAAAGAGACTAGTCTTATAGTGTAAAATATCGTTCTGCATACTTGTCGACAAAATCTATTCACACATGCAAATTGATAGCACGACATTTAGATTAGATATATCCATGAGATATCCTTAGGTATATGAAGACATGGTTCAATGGGGGTTATTTACATTACAAAATGATAGCGATATGGATAACATTTAGACTTTGCATTCCATTTTCAAGGAGGGTGGAGTACATATTTATGTAAAGGCAGAGCCCATTTTAGATGTACGACACAACGTGCCAATAGTTCCTCAAGCTGATGCTGGCATTTTCATACCATCAACGTCATTCCCTGCCCAATAACTGCCCCATACTGGTTCCTACACAGATTTGCTACTCCAACAAGAGGTGTTGGAAATAACAACAATTCAGAATCAGTTACCACACCAATAAAGCTACCTAAATTCTAATCCTCTGAATGAGCCAGAAACAAAGAAAGCTGAGCAACCAATAATTAATGGGGCTGTAGTCATGGACTCACTAGGACCAATATCTAATATCGGTGGACTACCAGCCTCTGACGGAGATTGTGGAATCGACACTGATTACGTGGGCCACAGTGACAACGGCAGTAGTAGCGATAATGACCAAGATGACATAAGCTTTCAACACGCGACAATTCATGCTCCCCCAGAACCAGTGCATCGAATACCAGTCCAGGGAAGAAATATGCATTCCTACAGAAGTTTCCAAGATATCGGCACGGGAACACCGGAAAGTAACTTTTTCTATGCTGGAGATGACCTGCATGTTAACGAATGGATAGTATAAAATTGGGAGTTAAGGCATAAAATGCGGTTCCAGGATAAGTCACAAGCAGTACATGCTGTGAGATTATGGCACGTAAAGAATGGTTGCGAGTTCACAGTTATTAAAAATAGGAGTACAATATGGACTGCCTCGTGTAGGAATAACAATGAATAGAATCCATGTGCTTGGTACGTTCAAATCATTAAGAAAGCCAATATTGGACGATGGAAAATTTCAATTTGGAATGGCGGGCACACTTGTCTCTAAAGGGTCATAAACAACAATAATGGAAATTTATCTCACAAATTTATTGCACAACACATATTATATGTTATTAGAGATGACCCTGAAACAAGTGTCAGCACCATATTAAGGGTTGTACATGAAAAAATCCAAATTGGATGTTCGTATAAAAAAGGATGGTATTCTAGAAAGGCTATTGTTGAGTTTCTATATGAAACAAGGTCCTCTACTTTTAGAGTACTACCGGCATATATGTTGGCATTACATGATTCAAATCCCGGTACAATAGTATATTGAAAGCACCACGACATCAATGCCGGAGATACAAATATTTTCAAGCTCGTATTTTGGGCTTTCAAACCATTGATCGACGGATTTAGGCATTCTCGTCTTGTGATTTCAATCGACAGCACCCATTTAAGAGGAGCATATAAGGGTGTCATATTAATTGCAAGCACTTAGGATGCTATTAATCACATTTTCCCCCTGGCTTTTGCTATTGTCGATGATGAATCAATTAAGAGTTGGGGATGGTTACTTGGACTAATCCAGAGACATGTAGTGCACGAAAGATATGTTTGTATTGTGCCTGACAAGCACACTAGAATCTTGGCAACTATGAGGAGACAACCTGAGTGGGCAGAGCCAATAGGAGTTTACAGGTACTGTCTACATCATATTTGTGCCAATTTTAATAAAAAGTTCAAGAATGCAGAATTGAAGCAACTCATGTACAAAGCCGGAACAGAGAGGAAGAAATCCATGTTCAAATCTGTAATGAATGAAATAAGAAAATACAATCGGGAAGCACACAACTGGTTGATGCGTATTGGCCCGAAAAAGTGGTCACTTTCACACGATAGTGGAAATCAATACGATTGCATGACGACGAATTTATCCGAATCGTTGAATAGTGTTCTAAAAAAATACATGCATTACCAATCAAAGCCCTTGTCGATGCAACATTTACAAAGATTGTCGAATATTTTAATCTGCATCAGTCCAAGGCCACACACTGTAACAAACCATTTTTTCTGTTGATATGGAATACATTCCAAGCAGCTTCGTAGAAGGTAAGAAGTTACAAGGTTGTGCAATATAATGAAAGAGTTGAAATTTTCAATATTAGGACACCCGCAAGAGTTGGAGGGAAAGGAAACAATGTTTATATGGTAAAAATGTCTTCACGAGATTGCAGCTACACGAAATGGAATATCTTTGGCTTGCCATGCACGCATGTATTCGCAGTCTGTCGACATCGTGGCTAGTAACCTTATGATTTTGTACTGCTTATTTACACCGTGGACAAATACATTGTGGTTTACAACAATGACTTCTATCCAGTCAATAATGAAAGTTTATGGCGTAATACTGGCTTTTCATTGGAGAGCTATACACCAGCACTTAAAGATAATAGACCCAGGTAGAGGCGTAGTGCACATTTTCGAGGAGAGATAGACTATTGAAATAAAAGGTCTCTCCCAAGATGTGAAAACTGTCATCAAGCGGGACATAACAGGCAAAATTGTAAATGATAAATAATTTATTTCGTAATTGACTTTGATCCATTTTTTATTTATCCATTAACTACATACACTTTTGTTATATTTTTAAACTTAATGCAATTTCATCTGCTAATACAAACAATTTAAGCAACGCAAAGGATGAGAAATTGGATATATAACGCAATCACTAAAATGCATCATATGCCAAAAACTTTGATTTAAAAAACACATATATGTTCCAAAATCATATGTCAACAAATGCGTTCGTAAATCCATATGTTTATTATGTTAAAAATAAATAAATTAGAACACTTTTGTAGAAAGCGTCCAATTTTAGGACGCTCTTTTAGAAAGCGTCCTATATGAGGACGTTTTTCTCGATAGCGTCCCGATTTATTCGTCTTCAACTCGCCACAGGCAAGGATAGGTTCTATAATAGGACGCTTTTTGTGATAGCGTCCTAATTTAATGAGGATGTTATCAACGAATGCGTCGAGCCCATTTTAGGACCTACCCTCGTCGCATGGGCCAGTTGAAGACGAATAGCACCATTCTGGACCATTTTGATCAATTCCCCGATATAAGCATGGCATCTTAGGGCTCATAAGAAACACTGCTGTAGATCTTGGGCGATATGGGATTCGCGTAAACTGTGTCTCGCCATACTATGTGCCAACAATACTGGTGAAGACCCTCATCGATCGAAATGACCCTAAAGTAATGGCTAAATTCTACAACAATCTAGATGGTGTTGTACTTGAACTGGAGGATATAGCTGATGCAGTTCTTTACTTGGCTAGTGACACTACAAGAAAGTCAGCAAATTGCGACGGATTTTTGCGACAGATAAAATCCGTCGCAAATTTGTAACGGCTCACCGATGGAAAAAGGGCTAAGGAATCTTGTTGACCGGCCCTCGCAAATCCGTTGCTGATTAGCGACGGAAATTATTTGAGGTGGATTTGCGACGGATTTAAAGATGCCATCGCAAATCCCTTGCAACAATTGCGAGGGATTTGCGACAGAAATTATTTTTAAAAAAAATTGAAGGAAAAAATTAAAAATACTTGCTCTAGCTAATTCGTCGCAAACTTAAAGACGAATTTAAAGATGCCGTCACAAATCTCTGGCAACAATTGCGAGGGATTTGCAACAGAAATTAATTTTTTTAAAAAATTGAAACAAAAAATTAAAAAAATACTTGCTCTAGCTAATCCGTTGCAAATTTAGAGACGGATTTACAACGGAAATTATTTGAGGCGGATTTGTTACGAATTTAAAGATGCCATCGCAAATCCCTCGCAACAATTGCGAGGAATTTGCAACGGAAATTATTTTTTTAAAAAAATTGAAACAAAAAATTAAAAAATACTTGCTCTAGCTAATCCATCGCAAACTTAGAGACAGATTTGCGATGAAAATTATTTGAGGCGAATTTGTGACGGATTTAAAGATGCCGTCGCAAATCCCTCGCAACAATTGCGAGGGATTTGTGACAGAAATTATTTTTTTAAAAAAAATTAAAACAAAAAATTAAAAAAATACTTGTTCTAGCTAATCCGTCGCAAACTTAGAGACGGATTTGCGACGGAAATTATTTGAGTCGGATTTGCAACGGATTTAAAGATGCCATCGCAAATCCCTCGCAACAATTGCAAGGGATTTGCAACGGAAATTATTTTTTTTAAAAAAAATTGAAGCAAAAAATTAAAAAAAAAAATACTTTCTCTAGCTAATCTGTTGCAAACTATATTACGAATTTGCGACGAATTGGTGTTTTTTATAAAATTGCGAGGGATTTGCGACGGATTGGTGTTTTCTATAAAATTGCGACAGATTTGCGATGGATTGGTGTTTTCCATAAAATGAAGTAAAAAAAAAAATTATCGCTCTAAATAACTTCAATCTAAATGCATTTAAAGTTACTTATTTATAAGGCTTTTTTGTATAATTTTGTATACTATATACACATGAGTGTTCTTATCATGGAATATGTCCATGATTTTCTTACTAATATTGCTTATTATATAAAATATTCTTACATGTTCTTTATAGATAATTTTCTTAGAGTTAAAATATATATGGTTACTATAATAAGAACAACTTACGTGTTTTATAAGTTGAGTAATAAGGAGTTTCATTAATTAATAAGAAAATTTCATTAATTATGTGTGTGTGAGTGTGTGTGTGTGTGTGTGTGTGTGTGTGTGTGTATACATATGAATATATGAATATATATATTTATATATGTATATGTATATGTGTGTGTGTGTGTGTATACATATATATATATGTATAAATCATTTAATCAAAAAGATAGTATAATTGATAGTATATAAAAATTGAAAATTATATAAATATACAAAATATTTTTTTATATTGAATAATATAATTTTATATTGAATATAAATATACAAATTTTTGTTGTGTGTTTCGTAGTAAATCCATGGCTATTTGCCACGAATTTGCCACGAAATTACAAAATTGCCACTGATCCATGGCAAATCCGTGGCAGATTGTCACGGCATTTTTTTTTCTGTTTTTGTTATAATTTATTAATTATATTGGTTTGTATTAAATTTTGTTCTATACATTTTAAATAACAATGACGAAGAATTTTGTAAGTATTCATATTTATTTATTTTCTAATGTGTTCATCCTTGTCATTAAGAGTACATAAAAGCCACGACATTTTTTTCCTTTTTTTTCCCCAATTTATTAATTTATTTTAAAATTTTCATTGCTTCCACTATTTTAAATTCTTAACTTTTTATTTGAAAAAAAATAAAATTTGCAACATTTCTCTTCACTCTCCCTCTTCTTCTCCACCAACACATTTCTCTCCCCATCCCCACGTCGCGCTCCCCGCCTCCGCCCCCACCCCCTTCTGCGGACCCCCACCGTGCCCCCCACCCCCACAGCCCTCCCTGTCGTCCCCCACCCTCTGTGCGAGCCCCCTACCCGTCCCCACCCCCCTCCCCGTGCCCCCTCCCCCTTCTCCATTCCCCCCAACGTTGGTTCCCCACCCCACAGCCCCCCCCGGCTGTCCCCCACCCTCTACACGATCCCCCCGCCCATCCCACCCGCCTCCCCGAGCTCCCCCACCTTGCCACCCCCAGATCTCCCCTTCTCCCTGCAGCCCCAAGCTCCCCCCGCCCCGCGAACCCCTATCAAAACCTTCAAAAGAAGGAAATTCAAGTAAGATGAAATTCTGAATTCTGATCCCTCTTTTTCTTATTTTAATCTTTCCTCCTTAAAACCGAGCATTTCTTACTACATATAGAGAAATTGGAAATATCGCCTCTTCTGTAGAATTTTTCCATTTGCTTTTTTTTTTGTATATATTTTCTCCTTTTTTGGGAAATATCACCTCTCTTTTTTGGGTAATTATAAAATATTGATCATTTTGTTATTTAATCTAACTAGATCAAAATATTAATTCAGAATTATGTGATTTATGATATTATGTTGTGTTGGTATATGGTTGAGTTGGCTAAATTGATTAGGTGGATTGATTTGGTTGTATTGATGATTTGGTAACATTTGTGCTGTTGTGATGTGGGAAGTAATTGTATGGTTTTAGACTACCTTGAAGATATTATCTACTTATTCTTCTTGAAGCAAAACTTATTTAAGCAAGTTCATATATTTTAATTCATCGAATGTTAGATACTTATCAAAATTTGTTGGATGGTCTATCTGATATTAGTAGGGTGAATCAAACTTAGGAAATTAGTTTGGTAAATAATGTATTTTTCATTTTTTTTCCAATTTTTTTTGGGATAATCTACCAAAAAGGGGGGGGGGATTTGGATTGAATTCAATGATCTTCAAGCGGTATGATAAAGTAGGAACCAAAGTGATTTATGTGTAAATGCTAGTGAATTCTTTATTCTATTGGTTTTAACAAGCAAAATAGTTTGGACAATGATGGGACTAGGAACTTAAGGACTCTTTATTCCATTGGTTTCATAGAAGAGTTTGAAGAGAATGAACTGAAAGATTTTGTATCAACTTCATGGGTCAATTTTTCTCCACTTTGCTTCCCCTCCCCCCCTCCCTGCGGATACCCACTACATCTTTTGTTCTCTTTTTTTAACTTATATGAATGGATTCCCGTGAGTGATGAGTGATTACCCTTACATTAGTTCTATTGAATAATTACTATGACAATTAATATATATATATTTTTTATTGTTGTTGATTTTGTGGTGGCTTGGTGCCTAGAAACGTCCAGTATATATGAGAAATTCTACCGATTTTTTTTTTTATATTTGTTATCTTGATACTCCAAATAAGTTGATTACCCTTAAGCTTTTTATACAATAGATTTTAATGCCTAAGCATTTTCTTAATGTAAAGAAAAATTGAGAAAGATGTTGAGTACATAGCAGGAGCTTTTTCTTTTTGTATTATCTCATGTGAGAGATAGATGAATCAAAGAACCTTTTATCCTGTAATTTTTTCTCAACAACATTATCTATATTATCCTTTTTCATGCTATTGGCATATCTCCCCCCTCCAAAAGCTTTGTCTGTATTCTAGATATTTAGTGAATAGGAAATTGAAAACAATGTTACATAAATGGAGATTAGAGAAGGATTGATAGAGCTTGAAAATGTATTGTCATAAAGGATTCATAGAGCTTAAATTTTGTATACCTATATGAAAGTGAAAGGTGTATTTAAGATTGTTGTTTTGCTAGATTTAAGTTTTTATGATTTTCCTTTTTACAGATCTGAGCATATATATTTGGTTGAAGTTGTTGTATCTTATTTTGGAGGAATCACAAGCTGAAAATTGGAGAGACATTCGGAGGAATCACAAGTTGAAAATTTTGTTTTCAAGTATGTAGTATTACTATTTTTCTACAGTAAATATGAATTACTGCTCTCAAGTTGAAAATTACTACTTTCAAGCTGAAAATTCTACTTTCAATAAATCATGTTTTTCTTTCTTTAATAAAAAATAAATTTTAAAGTTTGTGGTTAAAGTTAATTACTCATTTATTCTGCATGTTCAAGGATTGATAGGAATTCGTTTTTGCTTACCATGATTTATTAGGACTAACAAAAAGAACATGATTTATTAAGACTAGCAAATTGGAGTGACATTTGCCTTGATATGTGTTATGCCTTTATGACAAATATATGATAGCCAATAGTCATTGTGGAATTGCAAATTCTATATTCCTATATGAAAGTGAAAGGTGTATTTATGATTGTTGTTTTGCTAGATTTGTCAATCATATTTAGTACTTTTAGTTAACTGTTCCATAAGGAGGCCATCTCTAAAGTTGCGGAGGCCTGGATTTCACTTCTCCTCTTCTTGAAGATAAGACAAATATCATTACAATAGTTATGATCGTCCTCAATATAAACAACTCTTCCCAACAAACCTGATATCTACAAGAAATTCACAAGTGATATGTCTAAACTTCGTCATATCAGTTTATCTTTCCTTCAACATTCCCTTCATCATATCAGTTTTCCTTTCCTCCAACTTCTACGGCACTAAATAAATTGTCTGTTGAGCCTTTTTTTATATTTTACTCGGTGCTTTCCTAAACCTTTTACGCACACATGCATAAACTCACAGTTAAACCTTATTGTCGCATAATATGTTGAACATATAGATGGAAGATCGCGGTTGGATGTATAGAAGGTGGTTGCCCGGTAAAGGGTTTACTACTGAATTTGAGTAGGGGGTGCAGGAATTTATTGCGTTCGCTTTATCGAATTCCAAGTCTGGTAAAATTAGATGTCCTTGTACAAAATGCAAGAACATGAAATTTGACTCTCCGAACCAAGTTGAGGTCCATTTGTATCGATATGGGTATGTTAGCAACTACCATCGGTGGATTTGTCATGGTGAACCTTATTATGTAAATCAAAGCATGTCTACCTCAACATCTAGTACAGTTCAAGTTGATTCAGGCTTTAGAAATCCGTATCTGGAAATGATCATTGATGCGGCGGGTCCTAATTTTAATTTGGAAGGACCGTCAGATGAACAAGTTGAAGAACCTCCTAATACGGAAGCGCAAAAGTTTTACGATATATTGGGGGCAACAGACACTTCCATATGGGAAGGGTGTACGAACCACTCGGTGCTTTCGTTAATTTCAAGGCTACTAAATGTTAAGTCTAAAAATAACATATCTAAAAAAGCTTTTAACTAAGTGGTGCAGCTTATGAAAGAGGTGGTTCCAAGAAGCAACAAAATACCTGATGGCTTTTATCAAATGAAGAAGTTAGTATTTGGGTTATGGTTGCCTGTTCAAAGATATATGCATGCTGTATTGGAAGGATGATATCAATTTGAAAGAAAGCAAATTTTGCAGACATGCTCGGTTCGTGCATAGAAAATGTGGGAAAAAAAGAAGGGTTAGGCTCGAGATCCTTTTCAAAAAAAAATGTACTACTTTCCTATTACACTAAGGTTGCAGAGGTTGTATGCATCTAAAACTACAGCTGAACATATGAGTTAGCATGCAAAGGCTAAGCTGGAAGATGGAAACATGAGCCATCCGAGAGATGGTGAGGTCTGGTAGTACTTTGATCAGATTCATCCAGATTTTGCAAAAGAAGTGCAGAATGTGAGATTGGGACTTTGTACTGATGGTTTCTCACCGTTTAGCATGTCAGGAAAGCAGTAGTCATGTTGGCTAGTTATTGTCACTCCTTATAACCTCCCACCGTAGTTGTGCATGAAAGATCCTGTGATGTTTTTAACAATCATTGTACCGGGACCAAAGAATCCGAAACATAAAATGGATGTTTATCTTCAACCATTAATAGAAGAATTGAATCATTTGTGGACTGAAGGTGTTGCTACATATGACATAGCAAAGAAATAAAACTTCCAGATGCATGCTGCACTAATGTGAACTATTAATGACTTTCTTGCCTATGGAATGATGAGTGGATGGAGCACAGTTGGAAGATTAGCGTGTCTATATTATATGGAGAAGTCAAAGTCTTTTCATCTATTATATGGTGGTAAACACTCATGGTTTGATTGCCACTGCCGTTTCTTACCCATGGATCACCCATTTCGACGGGATATAACATTATTTAAGAGAGATAAGGGCTCTGATATGTTACAACCTATTTTACGTCCCACTGGGGATTACCTATGAAGCAGTGTTTGTCAGTATTCGAAAATAATAGAGTCGGAAAGAGAACTTGGGAGATCAGAAAGTAGATATGTGAGTCATAATTAGGCTAAAGAGAATATTTTTTGGGATTTGCCATATTGGCGAATGCACTTGGTTCGTCATAATATTGACGTAATGCATAATGAAAAGAACGTGTTCGATAATGTCTTCAATACAGTTATGGATGTGAAGGGCAAAACTAAAAATAATTTGAAGGCCCGTCGTAACGTTGAAGTATATTGCAATAGGCCAGAACTACATGTGTATAACGTCGGAGAAGGGAGGATAGCAATACCTAAGGCATGTTACACATTGACAGTAAAACAGAAGAAAATTTTGCTTGAGTCGTTGAAATGATTAATTCTTCTAGATGGATACACATTGAATCTTTGTAGATGTGTTGATTTTAATAAACTGTAGCTATTCGGCATGAAAAGCCATGATTGTCACATCTTCATGGAAAGATTACTTCCGATTGCCTGTAGTGAATTCCTTCTGGCTAATATTTGGGGAACTTTGACAGAATTAAGTCTATTTTTTCAGGACATTTGTACTCCTAAATTGTCTGTATCTCATATGATGAAGTTGGAGTAAGAGATACCGGTTCTTCTATGTAAGTTAGAGAAGATTTTTCCTTCAGGTTTTTTCGATATTATGGAACATCTCTTGGTTCATTTGCCTTACGAAGCAAAGGTTTGTGGTCCTGTACAATATAGATGGATGTATCCTTTTGAGAGGTAGTTGTCATTTTTCAAATTATGCTACGGTGAGCTATAGTCATTGCATAATACTTATTAATTATCATACTTTGAATTATACCAGGTTCTTGTTTCGTTTAAAGTTAAAGGTGAAAAACAAGGCTCGAGTAGAAGGATTAGTTTGCAATGCTTATCTTGTTGAGGAAATATCTACATTCTTCTCCTATTATTTTGAGGTACATGTGCGGACAAAACATGTATCCATGGCTCGCAATGATGAAGGTGAAGTTGGGTGAGATGTAGATGAAGCTTCGTTGTCAATATGTAACATTTATGGGAAGATATTAGGAAAGATTCAAACTCGATTCCTCTCTCATGAAGAATACAGAGTGGCAAGAAATTATATATTACTTAACTGTGAAGAGGTTCAACTATATATTAGGTGAGATACTTACCCCTCTGTTGATATTTAGAAATAAGATCCACTGGTAATTGTGTAATTTTCTTCTCTACAGTGAGTTCACATCTCGTTTACGATCTTCTGTCTCAAACATATCAGAATTGTATGTACAAAGAAGGATAGAGAATGAATTCACAGGATGGTTTACAGATTATGTATGCTCCTAAAAAATCAGTTAAATTTTTGTACAAGTGAACATATGTTGTTAGTTAATGTGTGTCCACCTAAACATTTCATATGCTTTATAGGTGAATGATCCACAAAACCATGTGTCAAATATATGTTTGAAGAATCTTTCTTGGGGTCCTTCGAGAAAAGTGAAAACATATATTGGGTACATTATTAATGGCCATAGATTTCACACCCACAAACACGCTGAAAGAAAGAAAACAGTGAATTCTGAAGTTTGTGTTAAGGGGGGGTGAAAAGGACTTAGTAGAGAGTGATTATTATGGGGTTCTTAAAGAGATTGTTGAAGTTGAGTTTCCTAGTAATCCATCACAGAAAGTTGTGCTTTTTAAATGTGATTGGTTCGATCAAATAACAAATCGCTGTGTGAGAATACATAAGGAGTATAAGATTGTTGATATTAATTGCAAGAGGATCTATCCAAAATATGATCCATTTATGTTAGCTCAACAGGCATCTTAGGTGTACTATGGCTCATATCCAGGATGCAAAAAATCAAGATCTGATTGGTTAGCTGTGTGTAAAGTAAAAACTCGGCATGTGATTGATGCACTTGTGATTGATAGAGCTTACCAAGAAGAGGTGGATATTCACAATGCAATGAGCATTTCCTTAGTTGTTGATCTTGGTCCCTTAGCTCATGAATCGAGCACAAGTGATTTGTTGGATGTTCAAGAAGAAGGATTACTTAGGGATACAATGAACTCGAAGATGAAGATGAAGACGAAGGTAACTGGAATACAGATAGAACGACAGAGATGGAAGAAGAAGAATATATATCAAAGGATGACTCGAGTGAATAAAGTACATTTATTATTCGTCCATGATGTAAGGTTTAAATCACTTATGATGGTTGCCTATACTGTTGATCAATAATCTATGTTAAACTTTTATGTTTTACTAATTATTGGATAATCAATTATTATACTATTTTTTGACCTTTTTATTTTTTAAATACAGTTAAGTACGAGTCAATGCTAACCATTTTCTTTTCCACATGTGTTCTTTACCTTTCCATAGGTATGTTTTTTTTTTTTTTAAATACAGTTAAGTGTTAAGGGAGACTAACTATTTTCTTTTCCATAGGTGTTCTTTGCCTTTCCATAGGTATACCTTTTTTTTTTTTTTTTGAAATACAGTTAAGCATGAGTTAATGCTAACTATTTTCTTTTCGACAGGTGTTCTTTGCCTTTCCATAGGTATACTTTTTTTTTAATTATAAATATAGTTAACAGTTAGTGAATGCTTACTATTTTCTTTTCGCAGGTGTTTTTTGCTTTTCCAAATGTATATTTTTTTGTCTAATATATGAACTGGATCCCCATGAGTGATATGTGATCATTCCCCGTGAGTAATGGGTGATCACTCATCTTGGGTAATGGGTGATTACCCTTAAGTTAATTGTTGTTGTTGACGTTGACTTTTTATTATAAATGTCTTCTTTTTTAGGAACGAAAACCTATACAAAAGCTGTATAAACGAACACACATTTCATTATCTGGAGCATAATTTTTGTTGTTGTTATTGGCATATAAATGGTTGTGTTTGGTTGCTTTCAATAACCAGCTCCAAATTGGAAACAAGTTTTCCATTATAAGTTTCTGTTGTGTTGAAAATCTCATTGAAAATTTGGTTTTCCATTACAGATTTTTGCTCAAAGCTTTGTTTCCCATCAGCTTGCCACTTCTGGGTTCTTCTTACAAAGAAAGCTAGCAACATTATGATTTTGTTTCTGTATTCTGAATAGCCTATTTATCATATTATCTCATGTCTGAATTCTATGAGAGAATGAAAAAGTAATTGTATATTAGTGGAGACCAGTAATTGCCAGTAATTGTACATGTTTTGTGTGTTTAATGTGTTGATGATACTTGGAATATGTTTAAATGTAGCATTAATACTTGGAAAATGACCATTTTATTGGGGAGACTTTGTCAATTTTTTTTTATAAATTTGCATTTATAACTTGTTCTACATATATATTATATATATGTTTGAAATTTAAATATTTTTATTTCAAAATTAGGATGTCTAGCCATGGACAGTTTTCTGGAGGTGCTGGAATGGACCAACATATTCATCCTTCTGACACCTCATACCGTCACACGCACCGCGCCTCTCCGTACCACAAACAATTTCTGGTTCACCTTCGCAATCAAGAGGTGCTTCTCCAATAGAAGCTCCTACTTTGCATCACACCATATAGGATTACACGCCACAGACCCTCGACCTGTGATTATTCCCCGAGGAGATGGGCGAGTAATTTATAATTATTGATTGATTTCCAATTCAGTATATCTTCTTTAATAATCATATTACTTTCCTTTCTGGTTATATAAAATAGGTTTGCTGGTTCAGATAAATGTGTGTGAGAGATTCAAGGCATATTCAATAGACAATTCAATAGTTCATACGCTACATACTCACATGTCCCGATACACGTTTGGGACATGTGGTTCGACGAGTGGGGAGTATGTTTCTATTACTTTCTTACAAATTTAATCTCATGTATATGTTATTGAAACATATATGCTCAGATGTCATTTGTTGTATTTGCAAATAAATTTACTTTAAACTGTTAATTTAAACTTTAACAGTTTGGTTAATTGTATTTGCAGAAGTTATTTCATTGGGCTCCTGAGCATGGTCCCCAAATACGGAGAAATTGGGAAAAGAAGTGTGCAAGAAGGCTTGCCAATATTTTGTTGAGGACCCGAAAGATCACACTTGCTAATTCGTGTCCAACTTGGATTGATCCAACTAATTGGTCGGAGATGAACAAACATTGGTTGAATCTCAAGTATCGACAAATCGTGCAATCTGCAAAAGAAAATCGGTCTCGTTACGGTGTCACTCATATAGGAGGTTCCATCTCTTTCATTGAGCATAAGAAATGCATGGTAAATTTAAATTTATTAACTTTTGTATATTTCATAATTGTTTCAATCTTCTTTATCGTATTTAAAATAATATTCTTTTCTACTAATTTAACTGCAGAGGAGACATGAAGGGGACACATTTAGCTATCTAGACATGTTCAAAAACATATATTCCAGAACGGAGCAAGACAGGGT